>CM068542.1:3886940-4336009 GCA_035048495.1 Euptelea pleiosperma | reverse complement strand
ACAAAAATCTGATACTTCAAAACAAAATCTAAGAACACCAAAATTGAGCAATAAGATCTGTTGTCTCGATATCTTTGACTTTTTTTCTATACAAAATCACGCAAGTAACTCCATAGATCTTTGGAGTCTTCGGGCCTCTATTTGATCTCAGCAAGTCAAAGATCTTTGTCAGCAGTGAGCCCTTGTTCAAGCTCCCAATCTGCAATATCTTTAGATTTTCTAAAGGATGTTTGCCAAATTTGATACCGCAGGCTTCTACAATTTTCAACTAAGCTCTCGCATAGCGATTGTCAGCTGTTAATTGAATTTGCTCGTGGAGGTGCAAAAGCCGACCTTACGCAGGCCAGTTGGAGTTAATAAAGTCTGTCCCTATGTTGCATGGATTTTTCTAAACGGGCGAAGTATCAGTGTTGGATACATTTCAGAATTTGACATGGCATAGATTTTGGTGCAACACTTCTATATTTTGTTATGCCTTTTCTTTTGTTACTTGCAAGATACTAACTAACAATTGCACCATAGGTTATGAGTTCAACATTTTACAATTGAAGACATTATATATATATATATGGGTCAAGATCGGGGGACAACAATTACATACAACATTTTGGCGTACCCACATGGAAGATGAATCAATGGTTTATTTTTGGTGAGGGTGATCTCCTCACCATATAGATCACCCCTACAAAAAATCAGCCTATTCCGAAATTTCTAACCCCATCAATGTGGTTTTCAAGTTAACGATAAAAATAAACGGTCCATAATTCTTCAACTTGTAAACCAGTCTACGGACATCAGAATGATTTGAATTTTTGTGAGGATGATCTCCTCACCATAGAGACCATCCTCGCCAAAAATCATCCCATTCTAATACTTCTAATTTATAAATTGGCCTGCGCCAATTTTTGTTGTCAAAAACGTTGTATGAAATTGTTGTCTGCCAAGCTGAAAATGCCTTTACTTTCCAACTAATCAGAAGTTTCTTCAAAGTATCTAGCATTACCCACTTCATCCCAAACTCCAAGAGAAAAGAAGACCAAACCTCCCTCACTACATCACAATGTAACATAAGATGATTAACTGATTCCCTATGATTCTTTCGCATTGAACAGTAATCTACAATCATGAATCCTCTAGATCTCAAATGGTCCATTGTCATAATGGAACTTGCCATAATGGAAGAGATGGATTTAGACAAAATTGAACCGGGGAACGTAATTTGTGCAGCTGACCCCATACCATTGGGAAAAGGCTTATGATGATGATGATATAACAATTATTCTGTTTCACATTATTTAAGTATACTGCAAAGTCCACGAATTTGTTTTTCCAAGGTTCGCTGAATCTGACACTCCACACCCATGTCGGACCCTTATATTGTACCTGTATTAATACAACATACGTTTGTCATTAATAGCACTCTACTTCTAGACAAGCACTTCTCTTTTACTAAAGGGGACTGTGAATCATATAGGGAAGTTTTTTGGTTGTTTTCTTTGGGCGAGGACAGATCTAGATCAAAAAATACACAATCGAAGTTGGAAGAACATATGCATGCGAGAGAAGAAGGGGTTTTGCGTCTTTGGCATATCTCTGATTGGAATGTAGCTCCTGCCTGAAGACACATTTGGAACAATGCCTCGGCCCACGACTCTTTGTTGACTGTTTGGATTAGATGCATGTACCTCTGTGAGGACTCAATTTAGACAGTTAAAGCTCCAACGGTCTGCTCATGGGAGTGCATTTGAAGTGCATGATAAGGCTGAATATTGAAAAAAGAATCCAGGCATTAATGTGGCTTGACTCATGGCAGCTTCCAGCAGGTATATTTTTGAAATCTTTTGATGATCGCATTAGGCACCATGCTCAATCCACTCATATGGCCTCTGTTTAAGAGCATTGTCCCTGCAAGCTGCAACATCGTTCTTGCTCTCAAACAGGTGTGGGACCAGTCTGAGCAAGTTGACATCCTCAAGAATTGCAGGGAAATGAAGTAAAACAGACTGTGACTGTAAGTTCTAAAGGAGATTAAGACTACTCTTTCTTCGACTTGGAAGGCTGCAAGGTGGGTGGGACAGGTTTATATGGTCTGATCTGGTTGGGCTCAAGGGCACATTCCTGGAAAAGTTTTTATTGTTTGAATGGCTGCCAGTGTAGTGCTTTTAATACTTCCCTGCCAGTCCTGGATGAAGGATGAGTTATACGTCAGGTTGGCAGATGATGTAAAATTTTTGCCATATTCCTTCATAAATCCTAATCCATTGTAGAATCGTAGATAGAATTAAATGAAGGAAAATGATTTGCGCTGTTGTCTCCATAGAGTAGGGATAAGGCTTATGATGATGGCCATATAGGAACGTCTATAAACATGAGATAGGTTCGTGACATGAGGCACCATACTGAGATCCTAACGTGTGTTACGTTGAAGAAGATCAGAGTACATAAATCACTTGCTCTTTGGATGTTATTACACCGAATGGATTTGGAGATCAATTCTAAGAGAGTCAGTACTCCAAACACATGATCAGATGAAGTGGGGTGGGTAGTTGAGCATTTTATAGGTTAGGATTGCGCTACTTTAATCAATAAGACCGCATACCATGATACAATTTACCATATACAGTTGAAACATAATTGCTGAATATTCTAAAATAATATCTTGTCATGCCGGGAAAGAAAAGGATCATCCAAGACACTGTGGACAAGTTTGGTTTTCTCAATCCAAAGGTGCTTGACACTCATGGTAATAGAGAGCTTATTGATTCTTGGGGTGATACATTTGATTTCTAGCACCCCATTCCTTCATGCAGACCAGATTGATATGGCTAAATCATACAAAATCACTTAGGAACTCTGCTATCAGGACTAGCCAAGGGTTGCAATCTCCTCTGTCCTAATCCTATCGGGACTGGTCACCAACTCCTCTGTGGTGGCGAATTGTGTTGTTGAGACCGTTCAGTGGCCTTGAAAATTAGATTTTACCATAGCTAGATCATGGCTCTTCAAAACCACATTGATAATGTACTTTTTTTCCTTTTGATTACAGAGAAAACAACCATGAAGGCGAATTTCTGGCTTCTTTTCGTACACTTGGCTGTAATCATATATTATCATATTCCCTGGTGATTCGTTTGTAATTATTTTTTCTGAAGGTGTTCAGGTAGAATTCCACCTATTAACAGAAATTTTGACTCAGTAGCACATTTGGATCACAAAAGAGAGAAAAAATTAAAACTCTTAAAAATATCAATTCTGGGCATAAAAAATGAGGATCCAAACAAGCGCAAAAGCTGATCTCTCAACAGATAAACAAGTGATTCGAGAAAAATCTGTTACTCATAACAAAAATCAGATTCAGAGAGGGCAAAAACATATATTAATCTAACCTTGTTTTGAATCAAACAGTATGGCAAATGATAGTAATTTCAAGAAATCGAAGCTCTAAGAAGGAGATAAAAAAAAAAGGGGGGGGATTATTACAGACCTGTGAGTAAGATTGAACTTTCCCAAATTGTACGGAGTGAGGAGAGGGATTTCAATACTCATCTTCTATTGATCTTGATCTTTATCTCAAGATTGAAATTTGAACAATGGACTGAGATGGAAATTTATAGAAACGGAGGAAGAGGAATCAAAAGATTTGGTGGGGACTCACCAAGATGAGTTTACTGTGTTAATAAAATCAACCCAAGTAGTTAGAACTTAGAAGGAGCATTGATGATTTCAATGTGAACGTTCAGAATGAACTTAGACAGAATATTGGAGCAGGGGGAACAACTCTTCCCTGAGTTCCCTCTCATAAACCGCCGTGGGTCCACTACCACTTAACACCAACGTCTGGTATTCTAACTACGTCATGGCAAATGTCACCAACAGCTTTTCCTTCGTTGTAGGAGAACTGATAAATGGGAACTTTATGAACGACTAAACGCCTATTTGTGCCACGTGGCACATTCTTAAGAGGATACCTACCGACCATATGCTTTTGAACAAATCTAGAAAGGAAAAAGATGTAACAAGGTATGCCTGAAACTGTTCATTTGCGGAAGCGGCATTTTTGGTAGTCACCGCTGCCATCTGGGCCCACTGACCGCTTGGATGTTTATCCCACCCTTTGGTGGATATACATACCAAAACTCACCTTGATTGGTAATTTATAACCATTAGATTTTAACACTTTTTAGCCCCATTTAAGGCGTTCTTATAGCCGTTGAATACAACCATTTTTTAGTACTAAAACCAACGGATAAAAATCATTAAAAAAGCTGATTTTTTGTATGAATGTCTATTAAAGGGTGGGCTAAACATCCATGCGGTCAGTGGGCTCATACAAAGCAGGGAGGGGTGTGAATGTAAAAACTCTGCTATTGGCCACTGCTTCAAAAATCCGCTGCTTTAAAGCAGGGTGGGTGGCATCATACAAAGCAGGGAGGGGTGTGAATGTAAAAAAGAAAGATATGATGGGTGGCATCATATAGTGGATGGTTTCATAAAAACTGTGGGTGGCAATATCCGGTCCCTTATAGACCCAAAATCAACCTCATCAGTGATTTCTAAGCGTTAGTTAAAAGTCATTTTCATTTTAACCCTAGGAATTTTAGCATTATTTATCATTATTTATTTGGGTACAGAGATCCAAAGGTTTGAAATGACTAATCAGGCTGATTTTTTTTTTTGTAGTTCCACTTAGGGATTGGCCAAACGTTCATACGGTTAGGATTGTACCATGTGGCTCATATTATGGGTGTCAGTGCTTCCTGAACTCGGTGGCCAGGCAAATTTTATTGGTGGACCTACAAACCAAAAATCAGCCTTAAAGTGCTGAGCTGGCATTCATTTTTTTTTTTTTTTTTCAATTTTTGCCAGCACGCAAGTACCGTTGGATTCGCGAACACACGTTTGGGTGCACAGAATGCACCACATGGCACACTCTTGCACCCTTGATGGAGCTACACACCCAAAATCAGCCTGTTTGGAACTTATCCAGAGGTGTGTTCATGAAGCCCATGGTGAAAAATGCTGAAATCCAAGGGCTAGAAACTGGATATGCTATTGTTGTATCTCATAGAGAGAGTTATATTATTGTTGTTGATGAGGTCTTGGATCTAATCTTTCAATACAAAAGCAATCTATTGAGAGTTTATGTCACTTATAGTACTTAAGGGCATTCTTGTCATTTCACTTATATTAATCTATATAACAAGGGAGCTCAGTTGTCTCCCCCTCTTATAGGCTTCATATAATGGATGGCCAAGATCTTATCCCCCAATTGGATGGTGGATCTCAGTCACTCGCACCAGATTTTGGCAAATGCTTTGTCGGGGAGTGCCGTGGACACGGCCCACCGACTAGTAATAGAAAAGAGACAACCCATTCTATGGCTAAACCGATTTTGGCTTCTTTCTCTCCATTCTCTCTCCTCTTTTTCTTCTTTGTATCTAGCCAAACCATTGCCAACTAGGATTTCACACATCAACCTAAGGTTTCTCTCTAAAACCCTTTTGCATCTGCTACAAGTCTAAGGAGTGCATCTCTCTAAAACCCTTTTACAACATTTATGCGGTCCATGTTGCACCCCTAGGTTGCCCCCTTACCATGCTGTACCCCCATAGGGTACAACATTTATGCGGTCTGTACATCCTCTCAGGTCAGGGCCACACATTTATGCGGTCCATGCTCTTTAAGAGTGTGCCATGTGGCGTATAGTGGTCCATCATCAACGTTGCTGAATTGAACAAAGAAAGAAAAAAAAAATGTCCTACCAATAATTTTGTTTGAAAATAATGTGGGTCCCACACGTGTTTGGGACATTTGTGGGACCTATTTGTTCTTTTAATATGTGGGGCCTACATATTTTGTGCTTTCCTAAGTGAGCATGTCTTAATACATGTTCAAATGAAATTTAATTTGAAATTTTTTCATTTGGACATGCACGGGAACTAAATGGTGGTAAATATGAACAATGCTTAAAATTTGAAATTTGCGTATACAAAGTTAGTGGAAACCAAATGCAAGAAAATAGTGTCGGTGCACAAACCATTGCACGCGTAATGGTTTGCGTGCATACCAAACAGACCCTAATAATATAAGTCCTTTCTCTTACATGCTCAGTTGGAAACCTGAGGATTACATTCAACAAATGGGTTTCAAAATAACACAACTCTTCGTCCCATTCTCTTACATTTTCATTTGGAAATATGAGCAGTAGGTTCAAGAAATGGGTAGTCAGTGTAACCAAGAACAGGATCAGGGATGTAGAAAGTATCACTATTGTACTTGTTGAGAGGAGCATCAAGCTCAAATCTCTACGGCAAATCAGGGTTTGCTAAGAAAAACCGACCATATGCAACCAGATCTGTATAGTTATCAGCAATAGCTTTGTTACCTTCTTCTCTATCATAACCCCCAACAACAATGAAAGTCCCCTTGAAAGCCTTTCTCATTGGTAAAAGACTGTGGGGAGTTTTGAATTTCTCTCGCTCCGTCTTCATCCTTGGCTCAACCATGTGGCAGTAGAGAATCCCATATTTGTTTAGGGATTCAGCCATGTAAAGGCCAAGGGCTTCAGGGTTCGAGTCCGCAGACTCCATATAATTGGCAAAGGGAGAGAGCCTAATCCCCACCCTATCAGCTCCGATCTCATCAACGATGGCTTCTACTACTTCTAGAGGGAAGCGACAACGGTTTTCTAGGGTGCCACCATATTTGTCTGTTCGGTCATTGACTTCGTCTTTCATGAACTGATCAAGCAGGTAGCCATGAGCCCCATGGATCTCAATCCCATCAAAACCTACATATCAAAGAAAATCACCAATGTAAGGAAGCGCATCATGCATGCTTGGCAGATTTTAGCTATAAAGAAATATACAGTCCACGAGATGAATCAAGCTTGATTGCCCAACCAAATAACCCCTATGTCAAATGCACCAAGTATACGTGATACAACATAAGCACAAAAACAACTGATGATATTAGTTACTTGGTTCGAAGTTATTAGATTGCTAAGCTGACATGTTATTGGTAGATTTGGTTACAAGTTATCGTTAGCTTGGTCATTAACTAAGTAGGTAGATGATATTGATCTAGTAAGTTATTAGGAGAAGCCATTGATCTAGGAGGATCTACATGCATAGACATGTCATTCGGGAAAAAATTACAAGACAATAATAGTTCGGGCGATGGGATGTCCACGTTGAAATGAGTGTAACTTTTTCATATGAACTCGGATTAGGACGATCCAAGTACCGTTGGAAAGAGGATGACGAAACCTACGTGCTCGTTTCGCCAACCACACATTAAGTTTGGTTAGGATCCATAAGCCATCCGAGATCATTATGCCCTTTAAAATCGTGGTCAAAGTTATATTTACTTTTTATAGAATCTATCTTTGACCGTGAATATCTCCTAATCGATAGATATTCTACAGATGCTTCAAGAGAGAGTTTTGATGTACTTGTAATTTCGATTACAAATATGAGAGAAATTGTACTCTCTATTTTGACTTACTATAAAAAGTGTACTATTTATAGCAAACGCCACCTAGTAGCAGGAAAACCCTACTACTATATAAGGGATTGTTATGTTAGACTGTATTGACACAAATAACATGAGGAAGAAGACGACTTCCATTATTTTTTGTTATTTTATCTATTTTTATTTTAGCATCCAAGGAGGGCGGTTAGAGAGAGTGATTTCCCTTCTCCTAATCGGATCAGCTATAGATGTGTGTAATGGTGTAGGTGTAAGGTGACTTTTTGAGGAGAAGAAA
Source organism: Euptelea pleiosperma (assembly GCA_035048495.1). NCBI lineage: Eukaryota > Viridiplantae > Streptophyta > Magnoliopsida > Ranunculales > Eupteleaceae > Euptelea > Euptelea pleiosperma. The sequence goes on along the minus strand of CM068542.1, from coordinate 4,328,241 downwards.
ATATAATATGAGAATTGCTCCTTGGGTCAGTTTACCCATGGTTCTCTCCTTTTATTGTTTAGCTTTTCTAATGATTTGATCACCACTTAAGAGTGTACGTGGAAATTAGAGGTCTTGTTTATATTTGGGTAAAATCGTATGAGGAAGGGAGGGGAGTTAGATTCGAGGAGGTGGTGTTCAATTGATTGTCTTTGGTTGGGTGGGTGGGGGGGGGGGGTTGCTTTCTTGGGGGTCTTTTGCTTTGTGTTTTTGCTTCTTCTTGTTTTCTTTGCCTTTGCCTTGGTAAGCCTTCTCAGCCTCCAAGTTCTTTAATAAAAGTTTTCTGTACCTACACCATGGGATAGGACAAACATCCATACGGTCAAAGTCCTGTAACAGTATGCCACGTGGCTTATATTGTGTCCCTGTCATTTTATCTGTCATTTTAGATCTGTCAACGGAGCCGGAACTGTGAAAGCCTTATTTTCTTCCATAGAAGATAAAAGAATGGCTGATTTTTTCTGAGGATGATTTCCTCACCATATAGATCACCTCTACAAAAAATCAGCCCATTTTGAAATTTCTAATACCATCAAATGTGGATTTCAAGTTAACGTTAAAAATAGACGGTCCATAATTCTTCAACTTGTAAAACATGCTATGAATCACAATGAGAGATTTTGAAATGGAATGGGCTGATTTTGAAATGGATTCAAGCATGTGCAACCCAAAATGTGGTAATAAATCACAATGAAATGGGTGAGAGGAGACTTACTTGAGAAGTTGAGAGGGCGAGCTAGCGTTGGACGACGGCGACGGCGACTACAACGGCAATGGGCGTAGAGCAGTTCGGGTTCGAAGAGGGGAGATAAAACTAGGGTTTCCTTAAGCAACAGAGAGTTTTTTGGCACACAAGGGGTTTTAGCGTGCGTTCAGGGGCTTATATAGCTTAATACATTGCGTCGCTCCGAAATGCGCCGACGTCGAAACGCATTCGTGTAGTAGTGTATTTTCTAAAAAAAAATTATTATTATTATTTTTTTTTAAAGAAAATTTCTTTTCTTTTAATGTATAAATTTCCCCATTTAGTGGACCCCCCCTTTTGAAAAATTATTTAAAATATTTTGAAATCATGGGGTCCACTAAATGGCTGGGCCGAGGTCGAGCCGATTACGCTCCATGGCATATTCTTAGAGGTTGACCGTATAGATATTTGGCCAATCCCTCGATGGGAGATATGGCTTGATTAGTGATTTATAACCATTGGATCTCTGTATTTAATCCAGCGCTTAGAAGTCATTAATCATATTTATTTTGGTTTGTAGGTCCACCTAGTGATTTGACCAAACATTATATGGTCAACATCCACTGAGAACTTGCCTTGTGGCATGTAGAGCGGCTTGTGGGCCCCTCGCGAGGCCGTGGGCCTCATGTGATTGGGCTAAGGGAGTTGATCTTATGTTAGAGTTAGGCATTAGGGTTAGAGAAAGAAAATGGAAGATCGAGGAGAGATAAATGCTTATGAACCGTTGGATCGTGAGTGATCATAGGGTTATGATGGTTATCGAAAGGTCGAAGGGGGATCTAATGTGGAGATCGAGGAAATCATGCATAAGGGAGATGAGATTGTGAGATCGAATGGCGATTGTGTGGTGTTAGTGAGAGAAATATAATGGAGATTGAATGGTTAGTCAGTCGATCCGATGATTGATTGATCGATCAGAGGGTTAGAATAGTGGAGGTGGATGATGGTGATGAGTCAATGAGAGAGAGTTTGTTAGAGTTAGGAGAGAGAAAATTAAGATTTAGAGAGAGGAGAGAGAATTAGGGGAGATGAGAGAGAAAATGTCAGAAAATGGAGAGAAAATCACTCGCAGAGGGTTTGGAACCCAGGTATTCAATCTATCCTTCAGTTGAGTTTCACCAATAGAGTAGGATAACATCTCTTGTCATTTCATGTGGCTTTAAAGGCTTTAGCCCGTCTCTTGGTCATCAGCTCTCCCGCTCTCGTGGTTATTTGGGCCGGCTCTTCGATCCCCTTGTTCAACCCGTACGTACTTGGCACATATCTTATAATCATAGCCTATTGGCTCTTTAAGCTCTGATAATGGGCTTCCATGATTGATTTGGGCCCGCAAGTCTCGAGAATCATCCAATCGGGGTTTCCTGTGACAGAAGCGCGTAATGAGACTTAATCAGAATAGCTTAATATCTAGATTTCTAAAAATGTGTTTAATGCATACAAATATGCCATTTCGTCCAAAAAAGTGTGTTCTACACAATGAAAGAGACTCTTACGTAGAAAAGTGGATAAATAGAGCAATTTTACGTAGGAGAGTGTGATAACGCTTAGAGGATAATAGTGGAAAATACGCACTTTTAAGCGAATATCAATGATCTTACAAGACGAAAAATGATCAATCAACCAAATTTCAAATCAACCACATAGCAAAAAGATAGGTAAATACAAGACAAGATGTAAAAATAATTACGATCACATGAGACAAAGATTTATAATGGTTCGGTGACTCTGCATCTACATCCACTGTCTAATACTCAACAAGAGTAATATTATATAATGGTAGAATGAGATGATCTAAGGGTCATATGTTGGAGTTTAGATAGATGGAGAGAGAGGAGAGAGAAAATAATACGAAATAAAGATAAAATAGAACTAGCGGAGGGTCTTGAACCCTGGTCTTCAATAAGTTCTTCACTTGAGCTTCATCAGTAGAGCAAGCTAGCTTTTGACGTCATTTTGTGTAGCTTTTAACACCTTGGTCTTCTCATGGTCTTCAGCTCTTCCGCTCTTTTGGTTCTTTGAATCAGCTTTGCGATCTCCTGACTTTGCCCGTACTTGGCTTCTATCTTCTTGTCCTAGCCTGCTGGCTCTTTAAGTTTTGATAGAGGTCTTTTGTGGTTGATCGTGGGCCCGCCAACTTCTCCAATCGGGTCTCCTGCAAGAGAAAAGCGTGTAATGAGATTCAATTAAAATGGCTTAATACTGGACTATTTGAAATGTGTATATTTCATGCAAATACTCGATTTTCGTCTAAAGAATATGTTCTACACAATGGAAGAAACTCTTACGTGAAAAAATGGACGAAAAGATGAGTTTTATGTAGGAGAATGTGACCCCGCTAAAAGGATTAATGGCTTAAAATAAACACTTTTGAGCGAATATCAAGTACCCCAAATAATGACCAATAATGCTCAAAATTCCCACGATTAAAATCAACCCACGAAAATTACTCCATTCCAACCCTTAGAAATCAGTAATCAGACTAATTTTTGGTTTACAAGTCCATCGAGGGACTGGCCAAATATCCATACGGTTGGCATCTTCTAAGAGTGTGCCATATGGCTCATATTGTGGGTTGTGATCGACTTCGCTCACACACGTCCTGTATCCTCACAAGGAATCAAATTTTTGTGGTGATCTTTTGGCCAAGAAGAATTTGAGGATTTTTGGTGTTGTAATTGTGGATACACCATCAGGAAGAAATCTTTGATGATGGACCATAGTGCTGGTCACGTGGCACACTCTTAGAGACCACTGACCGTATAGATGTTTTGCCCATCCCTAGGTGGACCTAAACTCTAAAAATCAGCCTGATTATTGATTTATAACGTTTGGATTGGAGTCTTTTCATGATTTCTATCATTATTTGGGGTACTCAGTTCAAAAAGTTAGAAATAACTAATCATGCTTATTAGTATGTAGGTTTACCTAGTAATGGTCAAAATATCCATATGGTTAGTGGTCTCTAAGAGTGTGCCACGTGGCTCATATTGTGGTCCATCATCAACGTTGACGACGGAAAATCATCATTAAAGACTTGCTTCATGATGGGTTGTTAGACCATCCAACACTTCTCCTTGTTAAAGTTCCATGGACCCTTTCTCCTCGGAAAGAGGAAAAGCAGCTCGTGATATTTGCCGAGGTAGTAATTTTTTGTGACTTAATAAGTCAAGAAGTTGAATAGAGTTTTGCTGACCGCTGCCGTTCAACCAAGTTGTTTACTGGTCATAATATAAGACGCGTGGTATATGCTTATAGATTACCGATCGTATGGATGTTTAGACTAATTCTAGATAGAGATACTGACCAAAACTTAGCCTGATTATTGACCTAGACGGGTTACCTAATTCCTTCAACTGCTTCAAAAGATAGAGTTGTATATCTTGACTTGCTCCTTCAAATCTTTGTTTAAACGACTTAAACTCTGGTGTGTAGTCTAGGTCCTCTACTTGGATAACACTGGGTATAGTAGAAAGCCTTAACCAATGTCGATGGACACATGATGGAGGTATGGGCTAACCTTCACGCTTGTACTGGATAATCTCATACGCACACGGAAACCCATGTGTACGATGAATGTCACAACCACATACGTGAGCATCTATATCAATAGACTCAGCTCCTTTTACCTCATGAAGTATAATATCAAGTGCAGACCTGAAAATAATTCCCCTCAGATTCTCATACAAAGCTGGTCTAAATTTATGAATCACTGTGTTTAAGGACCTTGTCCCGGACTACATCCTTCAAGACGGGGTTCAACCTCCTCTGGTGTTCTCGAGAGGTTTTGGATTCATCCTCAAGGTAGATGTGATGTTGGCACACCGAGGGGTCTATGCCTCGAATATCATCTACAAGCCCACCATTGAGGTCCAAACAACACTTGATCCTAGCTTACCTAGATTGTCCATCAGATTTGCAAAAGATAAAAAATACCTTTAAAAAAAAGAAAAGAAAAATGTTTGTACAAAGGGAATAATGGTGTTAGACTAGTGACAAGGCATGGTTAGAAACCTCTTTTGGGTTTACCTTGTCCACCATGATTTTTGGTTTGTTGGTACACCATGGGATAGGACAAACATCCATACGGTCAGAGTCCTGTAACAATATGTTTATGTGTTGCATCTTTGTACCTCAAATACTGCTCAAATTCCCATAGTTGAGATTAGCCCATGAAAATAAGTTCAATCCAAAGCCTATAAATCACTAATCAGGCTGATTTTTGGTTTGATGCCGAAGTCCCTCAATTTGCCACATAGTAGGCTATTTCGGGCCCACTGACTCCATGAATATTTGGCCCACATCTTGGTGGACCCACACACCAAAAATCAGCGTGATTGGTGATTTCTAGCCGTAGGATTTGAGCACTTTTCATCATGGACTTTAGGAACATGCCTATGAAGTGGTTCCAAGCCCATGATGAAAAAGTGCTCAAATTCAATGGCTAGAAATCACTAATTAATCATGCTGATTTTTGGTGTGTAGGTCCACCAAGATGTGGGCCAAATATTCATGGAGTCAGTGGGCCCGAAAGAGTCTACTACGTGGAAAATTGATGGACTTCAGCATAAAAATTTTGATACCGAAGTTGGTATCATAGATTTTTCCTAGCTTATATTGTGTCTTTATCATTTTACCTATCATTTTAGATCTGTCAACGGAGCCCGACCCTATGTATGGATTTAATATCTTACTTATATTGAACTGTACATGCATGCATATATTCTCAATCAATTTTTCTTGTTTTAATTTTCTTTTTTAGCTATGTGTAATTGTGCATATTGAATTTGTATGATTGATGTTGGATGAGTACATTAGGTGTGTTTGTACCTATCTAAGTTTTAGCTATAGCTAGCTTATATGAAGTTAAAATGTCACTTGTTATTATTTCACATTTGCACAAAGTACACTACCATAATAAGCATGAGATCTTGAAGACTCCATCAAAGATAAGAGGTTTCACACATATAATCTTATCTGAGATCTAGTCTTTAATTTCTTACATAGGTTAACATAGAATTGCGCGCCCGTTCAAGGATCATTATTTATATGAATGTGGCTCTTATACAAATTGTGATCCTTGAATTGTCCAGTGTGGACAGTTTGAGAACTGATATTGCTTCTTATTGATCATATATATGTAGTCTCCGTGTTAGTTTAAATTCAGTACAATTTTCCTAAATCTTCTTCTTATATACTATTTTTTGTTGATTTTCATGTCTCGATTAATTTGGTAGTTGGATTGACATGAAAGTCAACATAAAATAAACATATATAGGGAGAAGTGCGGGGAAATGCTGCCGAATTTTAAACTAATACGGATACTACATATATATGATAAAAAAAAAGCAATATCAGTTCTTGAATGGGTTAGGAAACTTTAGAGTTAGCAAACTTAGATAGAGATTGAAAATAAAATAGGGATAAGTGTCCAAAACATATGCATATTGTTCTTTATCTCAATTTGTTTGGATGTGCATGATATATTTCAGGAATCGTGCAATACTTAACATAATGGATAAATCTTGGATGATCAATGATAGAAGATCACGGGAATATAGTTATGGGGTTGATCGATTTCTGAAGTTTGTCGGAGACAATGCGAGTGACCCTGATTTAATAAGATGTCCATGTAAAAAATGCGGGAATATCGCTAAACATACTCTTAAAGATATAAAAGGATATTTATTTTTTAATGGTATCGATCAAAATTATAAGACGTGGGTCTGGCATGGAGAACAAGTTTCGAATACTGAAGTAGAGTCGAGTGGTAATGTACAAGATTTCATTTATCAAGAGATAGGAGGAACAACTCCAGATGATGCTGGCGATGCAGTAGAAATGGTTCAGGCTGCATACGACGACGTCACGAGTGATCCTGAAATATTTCAGAAATTGCTTGAAGATGTCGAGAAGCCCTTATATCCAGCTTGCTCAAAGTTTACAAAGTTATCGGCATTGGTCAGACTGTGGAACTTAAAAGATAAGAATGAGTGGTCCGATAAAGGTTTTTCAGAGCTACTACAATTGTTGGGAGACATGCTCCCAAATGATAATGAACTGCCTTTATCCATTCATCAGGCAAAGAAGACATTGTTTGCATTGGGAATGTCATATGAGAAGATTCATGCATGTCCCAACGATTGCATACTCTATAGGAAGGAGTACAAGGATGCAACGGCATGTCCCATTTGTGGAACGTCAAGGTGGAAGGTAAACAAGAATGGGACGAAGAAAAATAAAGGGGTGCCTGCGAAAGAAATGTGATATTTTCCACCTATCTCGAGGTTCCAAAGGACGTTTCATTCCAAACAGACGGCAAAAGACTTGACATGACATTATCACGAAAGAGTAGAAGTATATGGTCAAATGCGTCATCCAGCAGACTCCTCAGCATGAAAGTTAGTAGACGGCAGGTATCCGAAGTTTGCTGAAGAACCAAGAAACCTTCAAGTAGCTATTTCAGCGGATGGAATAAATCCACATAGTATGCAATCTAGCAAGCATAGTTGTTGGCCGGTCTTCATGGTAATCTACAACCTTCCACCATGGTTGTGTATGAAGAGAAAATTTATAATGTTGACAATGTTAATATCAGGTCCAAAATAGCCTTGCAACGACATTGGTGTTTACTTGGCACCATTGATTGAGGATCTAAAAATTTTATGGGAGGAAGGCATTAAAGCATATGATGCATATCGACATGAATTATTTATGTTATACGTTGTATTATTATGGACAATCAATGATTTTCCTGCATATGACATCTTGTGTGGTTGCACTGTCAAAGGATATTATGCTTGTCCAATATGCAGCGAAGAAACAAATTCTCATAGACTATAATATGGAAAGAAGAATTTATATATCGGTCACAGAAGATTTCTTCCATTGAATCATCCATACTAAAAATAGAAGAAAGTATTTTATGGTACATAAGAGTTGGGGTTGGCTCCAAAACCGTTAAGTGGAGAGCAAATACTAAAGAAGATAGAATGGATCAAATACTCATGGGGAAAGAAGAAGGTCATTCTCAAGAAGTCGAAAAAATCAAAGTGACTGTAAGAGGAAGACAATATTGTGGATAAGGCAGTTGAATCCTCAACTTGTTGGAAGAAGAAGTCTATATTCTTTGAGCTTGAATATTGACAATTTTTGCATGTGCGACATAATTTAGATGTTATGCACATCAAGAAGAATGTGTGCGAGAGCATTGTTGGAACATTACTGAATATATCGGGAAAAACAAAGGATGATATTAATTCTTGGTTAGACCTTTTAGATATGGGTTTGAAGAAGCAATTAGAACCGCAAGTCAGAGGGTGTAAAACATATTTATCTCCAACATGTTATACATTATCTAAAGACGAGAAGATGATATTCTACAAAACATTGCAAACACTCAAGGTCCCAGAAGGATACTCTTCAAATTTCAGAAACTGTGTCTCAATGGAAGATTTGAAGTTGTATGGTCTTAAGTCTCATGACTGTCATATACTGATGCAACAACTACTGCCAGTTGCAATACATTCGTTGTTGCCAAAACCAGTGAGGGTGGCTATGGATAGATTCTGCTTCTTCTTTAATGCTCTATGTAACAAAACAGTGGATGTAGCAAGATTGATTGATGTGCAAGATAATCTTGTACTTACATTGTGTTTATTTGAAAAGTACTTTCCACCATCGTTCTTTGACATAATAGTTCATCTAACGGTCCATCTTGTTAGAGAGGTTCGATTATGTGGACCAGTTCACTTTCGATGGATGTACCCCTTTGAAAGGTATATTACAAAACTATACGCACATACTTTATCATTTTTCATGTAAGTTAGTGTCATTATTGATATAATAGTTCTTTCATATATACTTGTAGGTTTATAAAGGTTTTAAAAGGTCATGTACGCAATCGAAACTGACCAGAAGGCTGCATTGCTAATGTTATATTGCAGAGGAAGCGATCGAGTTTTGCACGGAAAAGTTATCAAATTTGAAAGTAATTGGGATTCCTTGTAATAGAAATAAGGCAACTGGTAGTACTGAATATGGGAAGCTGCTCTTTGATGGCAAGCCTTTGCTAGGAGGCAATGTCATCCAAGTTGATAACGAGTCTTGGGAGCAGGCGCATCGTTATGTATTGAAAAACATGAATGATGTTCAACCTTATATCACGTAAAGATATTTTGATCTCCATTTTCAATTAATTTATTCTCGTTCTGTTGCTTAAGGACTACATTTTAACTCCATGTTGTGTCATTCATATCTTAACAGCGAGCATATATCTTACTTGAAGGCAAATTATTAGCATCAATCAAAAAATCAAAAGTGGTTACAACTAGAACACAACAGCACTTTTATATTCTGGATACGACAAATGGTACAATAATTTATACATGTTTGTATTTCTTAAGTTATAAATAGACATGTCTAATTATTGAAAACTTTATAGGTTGAAGATGAATTACGTGGTCAAAATAACATCTCGAACACATTGAAGTGGATAGCATAAAGACCTACTCATAACGTAATCAAATGTCCTGGCTATATCATTAATGGTCGTCGTTATCACACTTCAAATCGGGATAATTCACGATTAAACCAGAACAGCGGAGTGAGCATAGTGGCTGAAACATTACAAATCGCAAGTACAAAGGATAAGAATCCGATCATTGAACAAATATGTTTTTACGGTGTTATTAACAAGATATGGTTGCTTGATTACCATGTGTTCAAGATTTCAGTATTTAAATGTGATTGGGTTGACAGCAAGAATGTCATATTCAAAGATGAGTTTGGTTTCACATTAGTTGAGCTTGGTAGAGTAGGACACAAATTTGATTTTTTTATTTTGGCTTCTCAGGCAAAGCAAGTTTTTTATGTAGAAGATCAACTTGATCCTAAAATGTCAATTGTTCTCTCAGCTCTTACGACAGAGTATCCTGAAAATGATTATGATGATGAATTCATTGATGTTTGTAATGAACATCAGCCTGTTACTAATGGATTACAAATTGATGACATTGAAGAGTCCGATGAGTCTTATATGCGACAAGATCATTCTGAATGAATTTGATTAATATTAGAAAATCATAATTTGATTTTATTTGTAAATTGTGGGACAGGGGTAAGGCTGGATGTCCCCCCCTCATGTATTGGATTATTTTTAGTAATGGAATATACATTATTTTTTTTTTATATCTTTGTTCTTTATATTTCTTCTTTTTCGTGTATCATTACCTAGTTTCTTTTTCATGTATCACTACCTACCGACTTTATATTTGTTATTTCATGTATCACTATACTAACTATTTTGGGCATTTTCTAGTATGGAGTTGCACACAGGCGATGCATCTACAAAGAAGAAAAGTCGAGGTGCTACAAAGCTACAACAATTGTTAAAGCAGAATGAGAAGTTAGTTGTGAAATACAATGAAGACGGGGTACCAATAAGAGACGCTGGAGCAACCTTGTCCACATATGCAGGTCTCATTGCGCGACAAATGGTTCCCATTAGGCATGCAGTTTGGAAAGATGTGCCAACTGAATTGAAAGAAAAATTATAGACATGTGTTTAGGTAAATTAAAATTACTTAGAAATTATCTTGTCAAAATCTTAGTTGTTATCATCTGATGTTATTAACTCTTAATTAACTTGTAGGAGCATTTTGTGCTAGACCCAAGAAGCAAACGACGCACATTGTCCCTCATTGGTACAAGATGGAGGGATTTCAAGACCAAGTTGAATACAGATCATGTAGTTCCTTATATGACGGAGCCAGAGCTGCTTAATTTGAAGCCACTTAAGTTCGACTACATTGACCAAGCAGATTGAGAAGCTTTTGTAGTTGTAAAAATATCAGAAGAGGGGAGGGCATATCGTGAAGCCCAAAAGGAAAGGCGAGCAATAAATAACTACAATCATCGCCTGGGCAGAAAATCTTATACCAATCTGGCAGAGGAGTTGGTAAGTTAGTAGTTGTAATTATAGAATTGTTGTAAATATAGAATTATTATAAATATATAATCACTGTTGTAAAACATATAGGGCACACTGGATTTTGATTGCCATCGACTTATTGTCAATGACAATCTATTATTTCAACTCCTTAAATAGTATGATTGACTCAACTTTAAAAATCAATGTCAAACGGTAAGCTAATCTTACAATATTAGTAAATTAAGTAATATTGATACATGTATCTAAAAATTAAGTGAAAGCTTTTGATTCATTTCTTGCAGTGCATTCAAACAATTTGAAATCCATTACAGCCACAAATTAAGGAAGAAAGAACCATTATGGAGGGTAGTTAAGGTATACTAGTACTTGTAGCTTTTTATTGGTCAAAAGTTTATTTTTTTAGTTAATTAATGAATTACATTTTTCTTCATAGTGCTCGAAACAAGATGACATGAAATCTTGTGGATTTTTTGTAATGAGGTACATGAGAGACCTCGTTAACGAATATGATGATGACACAATTCAATCGTCAGTGAGCGATTTGTTATACGTATTTTAGGTCCACTTGTACGTCTTAAAATCATTTTATGAATCTTTACCTATTTTCTAATTAATTATGTCACATTTTTTAAATCAAAAGCTAGCTACTCAATTAAAGAGTTGACAGAATGTAGAGCTGAGTGGATTATACTCTTCCAAGAGAATTATGGTATATTGTTCTTCTTTTTTTTGTCTCTAAGCTAATACATGTTCATTTTCTAGTTCTATATATCTAATTATATTCTTCTGATCGATGATCAATTCTATTTTTGCAGACGATTAGACATTTTTTATAGAAAAGTACAGGTATATATATCAACCTTATTTTAACTTTAATTTATGATGATCGAGTTATTGTTTGCAACCTATACTTGTTTGCGATAACTTTAACTTTAACTTGTTTGCAACCTGCTAGTTGATGAGTTATTGGGGGTGCATACCTTTTCGTTTTAATTTACCTTTTCACTACTTCAAAATTTTTTATGTCCTAGTTGAATAGTCTGAATGTATAGTTGTATGATTTTAATAGGTTTGAATGCATAGTTAAATGGTTTGAATGAGTTTGAACTACTGAGTTTGAATGTGTAGTTAAATGGTTTTGAAATGGGTTTGAATATACGTTCAATGGTTTGAATGTATAGTTGAATAGGTTTGAAATTTTTACTGTATTGCAGGTGGGTATAGGCGACATAGCAGAAACAAATAGGGTATAAAAAAAAAATTACAATTGGCGTCGATTTTGGCTAAACCGACGCCAAATAGTTATTGACAATTGGTGTCGGTTTTTGCCAAAATCGACGCCAAAGTATATATAATATCTAGGATTTGGCGTCGGTTTTGGCAAAAACCGACGCCATATTACGTCGGTATATAACCGACGCATAGATTCCGCGTCACTGGTATTAGCGTCGATTTTTAACCGACGCCGTATGTGCTTTTTCTAGTAGTGATAGGATTTTCCATTAGAAGAGGGGTATAAAAGAGCAAGGAGAGGGTGGCACGAACCCTAATTAATCTTTTCCCCTCTCCTTCTCCTCTTCTCCCTCTCCTCCTTCCCTTATCCCTTTTCCCCCTTTTCCTCTTTTTTCACCTTCTTCTTCTTCTTCTTATTCTTCTCCTCCACCGCCTGCCTCCGCCAGCGCCGCCAACTGTTGCCGCAACTCCTCCCTCCTCTTGCTTGCTACTGTTAGCACCTCAAACCAGTGACCAGCAACACAACCTCACTGCAGTTGCAACTCCGGTAGATCTCTCAATAGTCATCCTCTCTACGAACAGCAACCTCAGGCCACCAACAACTCGAGTTGCATCTCTAACTCCCTGAACCAGCAACGCAATAGAGAGAGACTGGAGTTGTGGAAGGGAAGACTGGTAAGTGCAGCTAGCGGCTCTAATGGTGGAGACGGCCCTTGGAGGGGTGCTGCCTCTCCACGTTTTCCACACTCATCTAACCCCTCTCACCACCGAGTTGCTCCCCTGAGGTGTAGCAAACGATTGCCCCTTGCAGTTCTGAACCGCCGTTGGTTCATCATCATCTTCTCCACCGCCATCTTCTTCTTCTTCTTCTTCTCTCTTGCCATAGCAGTGCAGCACCACTGTCCATCTCTCACCGCTACTAGGGTTGCAACTCGGGCGGGTTGGGTCAAGTTAGGGGTCAACCCGAGCCCAGCCCAGCCTAGTCCGACCTTCAAGGCTCCTAGCCCGAGCTCGAACCCAACCCGAGGTCGGGCCTGATAATTTCAGCCCGAGCCTAGCCCGATCGGGTTGGTCAGGTTGGTCGGGTTGGGACATTCCCCTTATACCTTATCAGATTAAATGGAAGAGGAAGAAAAAAAAACCTAAATACATGGCTTATACCTTATCGGATTAAATGGAGGAAGAAAAAAAAATCTAAATACATGGCTGAATCATCCCCTTCTCCTTTTCTTCTCCATCAACTCTCAGTCTCACTCTATCTTTCTTTCTCTGTGCATCTCTTGATTTTGATCGTAGGATCTCTTGCAAACAAGTTGGTGAGGAATGATTTGTTCACCACCATTTCGAGCTTCTTCAAGCGTTTGATCTCTCTTGACGTGATGAAACCCCCGGTTAGTCTCTACATCGGCATCATATACAACCACAAGAACAAGTCCAGAAATGCCTTGGCACTAGCACATCGCAAGCTTTGAAACAAAGATGAAAACTACCAAGAGAGAGAGAGACGCGGGGAAGGATTTTCATTGTAGAGATGGGGAGAGAGATAGGGCTTGGTATAATCGGAGGAGAGGAGGGAAAGGGAGGGGCACTTAGTGTTTGAGGCTTTGAGAGAGAGAGGGATGGGATGGGGGTAGGGTTTGAGAGAGAGACATAGAGAAGAGAGAAGAGAGGAGAGGGGCGGTTAGGGTTTTTAGAGGAGAGGGGCGGTTAGGGTTTGAGAGAATGGGAGAAGAGTTGGAAGAGAAATGATCGGGGGAGGGGTAGTTTATTGTATATGTCGGGCTCGGGTTGGGCTTCTCTAGACCTCAGCCCGAGCCCAACCTAATTTTGATTGGGTTTTGCAAAACTAGGCCCGAGCCTGAGTGTTAAAGGAGCCAACCCAACCCGAGCCCAACGTCGGGTTGAGCTCGCCCAAGTTGCAGCCCTAGCTGCTACTCCCCTTTCACGGCAACAAATCCTCCAAGATCTGTCATCGTGGGCTCTCCCATGTTGTGTACAAAGCCGGATTGTGCACAAGCTTGCACCAGTCACGGCTTCCCTCTCCGGGCAAGTTCCTCCTAGTTGTGCATCACACCCACGTACACCCACAGCATGCAAAACCGGACTTCAACTTCCGGACAGATCTGAAAACTTTGATTTTCACAATCTCACTTGCTGCCCACCAAAGGTTCTCAGGCGGTGCACACCTCCTTCACTCTCACTTTCCAGCATCTCCCTCTCAAGCTCCTTGAGTAGATCATTTGGTCGGTGCAACCATCTCTGGCCAACCTCTCTCACGGTCAAGATCTCTCCACCTCTCAATCTGTTTTCCCACTTGGTGCACCTCCACTGGCAGCCACCAATCTCCTCCACAGATTGACCATCCATGACCGATCTACAACATCTTGACCGATCCATCTTGGCCAAATCTCAATGGCCGATCTCCGGCCAACATCATCAGTAAATTCATCAAAAGGTAACTTTCTCTCTCATATTTTCTCTCTCTAAACCTATTTCTTCTTCAATTTCTCTCTAGTTTCCCCTCTCTAAAATCTCATCTCTCTTTAGTTCTATTTCTCTCTCTACCTATAAACGCTTTCTAGATTAGTTCTAATTAATGTTAATACAATTGAATTTATTTTGCGAGCATTGTAATTTGACAATTTTAGTTAATAAATAAAGTTTATATTAGCGTAGTTGTTTCATGATTTTATTGTTTATTGGTTCTTTATTTCTAGATAGTTACAATCATCTCTCAATCACAAAGTATGTTTTAAATCCGAATCCACCGTTCTCACCCCTCCATTATTTCTAGTAATTTTCTGATTATTTGATGTTCTCTATTTGCTAATTTTTGCAGGATAAAAAAGTCTCGGATCTATTACAAATGTGTTGAAACTGGGATTTCCTCCTAACGACCGGAAAAACCTAGTTTCAATCATTAAATTTAAATCTAATTTTAATCCGCATAGAAATTATAATTTGTTATATTCACCCCCTCTAGCACTTATCGTGGCAATTAAAATGGAATTTCATAACGGACTCGACGCGTTACCATTTTTTGCGTTATAACGTATTGTAGTGCACGGGCCAAAATCCAAAAAATTGGGAAATATGGGAAAAAATAGAAAATAATGGAAATGAAAGGATCGAAAATTCAAATTTTAAGTAAAATTTATAAGGAAAAATAACAAAAATAAAAGGGGTTTTTTTTAACAATTTTTTAAATAAATAATGGCCATTTTTTTTAGCATTAAAACGATACGTAACATAACGGGGAGCTCTATTTTCGTTATAACGACAAGTTTTTAAACTGTGGTGCCAGTCACAGGTATCTTCACAAGTGAGTCATGAGCCACCTGAGGACCATAGACCTATCAATGTAAAAACAACTAGCCAACAAAGAAAGCACTTAAGAGCAAACTATTTTTATGTAATAGTATGGCGATCGACCAAAACGCTTATTTTTTTTAATTCTCTAGCAAATCATACCCTTCTATTGCCACTTCTACATTACATAAACACCTTCAAACATGAAGAATAATACAGAACACTCCCTCCTTTTACATGCTCAACTAAGAAATCTAAGCAGTAGATTCAAGAAATGGGTTCTGATAACACAATTCATGGTGTCCTATTACATTTTCAATTCAAAATGTGAGTACTAGATGCAAGAAATGGGTAGTCAGTGTAACCAAGAACATGATCAGGTGTGTAGAAGGTCTTTCTGTCATACTTGTTAAGATGAGCATTAAGCTCAAATCTCCTTGGCAAATCAGGGTTGGCTAAGAACAACCGACCATATACAACCAGATCTGAATAATTATCAGCAATAGCTTTGTTACCATCTTCTCTAGTATAACCTCCAGCAACAAAGAAAGCCCCCTTGAAAGCCTTTCTCATGGGTAGAAGACTATGGGGAGTTTCAGACTTCCCTCCAGTTGTATTCAACCTTGGTTCAACCATGTGACAATAGAGAATCCCATATTTGTTTAGGGATTCAATCATGTAAAGTCCAAGAGCTTCTGGGTTTGAGTCCCCAGATCCGTTAAAATTTGCAAAGGGGGAGAGCCTAATCCCTACCCTATCAGCTCCAATCTCATCAACAATGGCTTTTATAACTTCTAGGGTCAAGCGACAACGATTTTCTAGGGTTCCCCCATATTCATCTGTTCTATCATTAACTTGGTCTTTCATGAACTGCTCTAGCAAGTAGCCATGAGCCCCATGGATCTCAACTCCGTCAAAACCTGCATACCATAGAAAATATCAGTATGATGAAAGGCCTTATGCATGCATGGAAGATTTTAGCTATACAAGAGATAAATTAAGCTGGATTTGCCAATCATATTTGCTAACCCCCCAAGTCCTCCTAAGTTTGGAGTGTACCCCTTGAAACACTCTTTCGGGTTCGCTGACCTTATGGAAGTTTGCCCCACCTCTTGTTGGACCCATAAACCAAAAATCAGCTTGATTGGTGATCTCTAGCAATTAGAAATTAACACACACAAAAATAGCTCAAATCCAACAGTCAGGATCAGCCCATTAACATGCTCAAATCCAACAGCTAGAAATCACCAATTAAAATGATGTTTCATGTGTAGGTCCACCAAGAGGTGAACCAAAAATGCACTTATTTGTGGGGCTAAAATAGCGTGCCATGTGGCATTGTTGGATGCGGGGGCAGCAAACTCAGGTTCTTGGTGCAACATGAAGTACAAGAACAAACGAAGTAGACGGCAATAAAGGATGAAGATTTACCAGCTTCCATAGCATTCCTTGCGGCAATTCTAGAATCATTGACTATTTCAGGAATTTCGTCGATCCTTAATCGCCTTGGAGGTGAGAACTCTTTTACACTGTCATCATGTAGAATTTCGGGCTTCAAACATTTGTCCGTAGAAGAAATTGGAGCTTTCCCAATTTGGCTGAAATCCTATAAACAAGAATTGGATATGAAGATATATTTAGGACAAAAGGAAATGAGATTTAGGGCTTAAAGATAATTAATGAGATCTTCCTTATCTGTGACAAAAAGAAATTTGGATCATATACCATAATTAGAAACCCTTCCCACATGCCAAATCTGGCAAAAGAAGATACCACCCTTCACATGAACAGCGTCCACAATGGGTTTCCATGCTTCCACCTGCTCTTTTGTTCAAATACCAGGTGTATTTGGATACCTACAAATATGAATAAAAGATATATAGGATATAAAGACATAAATGAATTTTAAAAAGGGTGTGTGTGGGTGGGAGTCAAGTTATTTTGAGACAGTCTTTGTGGGGCCCACATGGAGATTAGCTAATGGTTGATTGGTGAGAAGATTTAATCACCATGAAGATCATCTATCTATCTATCCATATCTATACCACTATAAAGCAAGAAGTTGGGTTGGCGATGACACGGGCTTCACAAGACATTCACCTTCACAGGTTGTCCAGCACGCCGACGTCCCTCATCAATTAGGGACCATAGTATGAGTCACGTGGCACACTCTTAGAGACGACTGATTGTATGGATGTTTAGCCCATCCTAGGTGGACCTACATAACAAATATCAGCCTAATTAGTGATTTCAAACCTTCGGATCTGAGTACCCAAATAATGCTCGAAATCCACGGTAAAAAATAAACCATGGAAAATACACTAACCCAACGTATTGAAATTGTATGTAAGTCCATCTATGGATGGACCAAACATCCATACGGTCAATGGTCTATAAGAGTGTGCCACGTGGCTCGTACGGAGATTGACCTCCATGGTAAGGAAAGCATCTCACCAAAAACTAGCCCCTAACTCATCTCCATGTGGGGTACCACAAAATTGTGTTGAATGGCATGTCATATCAGGAGTATCAAAATAGCTTGACAAATGGGGAGAAAAATTTAAAAAACTACTAAATTGCTAATATCAAGTTTACCCTTGAGCTGTGTCAGAAACCCCTGTGGCTTCAGCTATGAGGAGGCCCCCTTTGGTGGTTCTCTGAGAATAATACAAGATTGCATGAGGTTGAGGGACATTGTTGTAAGATCTCTGTCTAGTCAATGGTGCCAAAACTACTCTGAAAATTACATAAAACAAGTAATGTTTTGTTTATCATCAGTAAAAATTCCAAATGGAAGATATAAAAATCCCAATAAGAAGCTTCTAATATAGAGGGTAGGGACTTAATTCTGAATTCCATAAAGTTTCCATTGCTTGATCGAAGAACCGAAAATTTAATCATTTCAACAATTCAACTACATCAAATTATCTATCGAATAGGTCAAGACTAAATAATCCGGGAAAATACATCTGAGAAAATATGCAATTTCCAATTATATGAGAAAATATGAGTGGATTTTCGTGGAAACCAATTCTCACCTGTGGGATGGAATTGAATTCCAGGCTTGGATGGGAAAATTTCCCCAATTTGAATTGGCTATCAAACAAGGGAAAATCGCATTTTTCCCAAGAAAATGCGATCTTTCCATGGAAAAATTGGCAACCAAACATGACCTAAATGTTTAATGTGTCTTGATCCTGAGACTTCGCAGTTGGAAATTTCCCAATTTGAAGTCTCCCCTCCTCCCAAAATGCCACATGGCACTCTTATAGGCGCACTGACCTTATGAATGTTTGGCCCACCGCTTGGTGGATCCATATACAGAAAAAATCAGCTTGATTGGTAATCTCTCGCAGTTAGATTTTAGCAACGAAAACAAAAAAAAAAAAAACTCAAAATCCAATCACCCAATTATAACGATCAAATCCAACGGCTAGAAATCACCAATTGAAAATATTTTTGATATATAGGTCCACCAAGAGGTGAACCAAACATGCATGTATATGTAAGAAAGAAAGGAAGTCCAGCATACCTGTGAGAAAGATGGAACTTTCCAAAATTGTAAGGAGTGAGGAGAGGGATTTCAGAACTCATCTTCTCTTTCTCTTTGATTCTTAACCTTTGTTTGAAGTTTGGAGTTTAAACTGAAACACATATTTATAGAGTTTTCAAAGGGAAGGAATCCAAAATTTGTTCTATCCTACCAAGATTGATTACTACCATTATGTCACGCATTATGTCACAACATCGAAACCCATTTATTCTTAACCTTTGTTTGAAATTTGGAGTTTTCAAAGGGAAGGAATCCAAAATTTGTTCTGTCCTACCAAGATTGATTACTACCATTATGTCACGCGTTATGTCACAACATCGAAACCCTTTGATTCTTAACCTTTGTTTGAAATTTGGAGTTTTCAAATGGAAGGAATCCAAACTTCTAAATGAGAACTCATATGCAGATGACGTGTATGTATATAAGAGATCATCAGCGGAGGCAAATTTTAGATTGGCGTCTATTTGCACCACAATTTTTATGAAAACATCTCGTTTATGAAAACACCCCACTCCCTATTTACTTTTCTCTCACGTCTCTCTCTCAATCTCTCTCTCCCATGTTTCACTCTCACTCATGTCTCTCTCTCTCTCTCTCTCTCTCCTGTTTCACTCTCTCTCTCTCATGTATCTCTCTATCTATTTCCATTAACTCCTGTTTATGAAAACACCCCACTCCCTATTCCCTCTCCTCTTTCACTCTCACTCATGCCTCTCTCTCTCTCTCTCTCTCTCTCTCTCTCTCTCTTTCTCCCTTGTTTCACTCTCTTATGTCTCTCTCTCTCTCTCTACCTATTTCCATTAACTCATCTATATTCAACATGAGCAGCTATGACTTGTCCAAATTCAAAATTTTGCTTTTCTACTTGAGTTTCCATATTTACTATTTCACCCCTCCAAACTAATCTTCAAAAACCACCCTTTTAGGGTGAATCTTTCATATGCATCCTCTTCCAAAAAGGCCCCCCTACATTCACTCACGTGCATATACTGTGTATGTATATAAGAGATCAGCAGATGGAGCAAATCGTAGGCATGTCTGGCTAAGTGAGAGGCTCACTGCTTGCGTTCGAATTAAACACTCATGCCACATAGCGAGGTACGATTAGACGGCAGTGGTGGGATCATTTGTCCTTGTTCATATCAGGCACAATAAATGAACCTTTCCTGGCGTTTTGCTGTTGGTTATGGTGTATCTATCTATCTATACTGTTATAAAACCAAAAACTGGGGTTGGGTCACTCCCGTTCGCACGGGATTTATAGGATGTTCACCTTTACAGGTTTTCCAGTACGCTGAGGAATGAGGGACCATAGTATGAACCACGTGATGCACTCATAGAGAACACTAACCGCATGGATGTTTGTTCCATCACGAGGTGGACATACATACCAAATATCAGCCTAATTAGTTATTTCAAACCTTTGGATCTGAGTACCCCAAATAATGCTCGAAATCCACGATTAAAATTAAATCGTGGAAAAGACTAATCCAACGGATTGAAATTACTAAGCAGCTTGAATTTTGGTATGTATGTCGATCTAGGGATGGGCTAATCATCCATATGGTCAGTGGTCTATATATAAGTGTGTGCCACGTGTCTCGTACTATTGTCCGTCATCAACGTTGATGAGGTCCATGCCAGTACTCCGTAGTCATGTTTAATGCACCTTGCTACCTTCACAGTTAAAAAATAGTGGCCAACACCCTGTTCTTTCCATTAACTTTCCCTTTATCTGTACTGTTATAAAGCTAAAACCGGGATCGGCGATGATGCTTGCTTCACAAGACGATCACGTTCGCAGGTTGTTCAGCACACCGACGTCCCACATCAACAACAGTATGAATCAAGTGGCACATTCTTAGAGACAACTGACTGTATGGCTGTTTGGCTCATCCCTAAATGGACCTACATATATACCAAATATCAGCCTGATTAATGATTTCAAACCTTTGGATCTTTGTACCCAAAATAATGCTCAAATTCCACGATTAAAAATCAAACCATGAAAAAGACTCCAATCGAATACGTAGAAATCACTAATCAGGCTGATTTTTTGTACACCTAGAGATGGGCCAAACATCAATATGGTCAGTGTTCTCTGATAGTGTTCCACTCTTCCAAAGACGCCACTACAATCATTCTTAGAATCTTTTTATATTGCCAAACACATGATAGAGTGGAAGCTTACCCAACTCCCATGTTTTCTGTTTTGCCACGTGCCCCAAAGATGTCACACTTAAAAAATATATTAAAAGTAACTTTGACAAGTAGTACATGGCAAATAAATAAGAAACATGCGGGAAAAAATTCGCTGTTAGTGGGACCTTAAAACCATCCTTTAAAATAACACCGTTTTAACGGTTTTAATGGCCGTTATTTCCGTTATTTTTCTTTTTTTTCTATTATTTTCTTTTTTACCATTTTTACCCATTTGTTACAATTCGTTTTAACGGTAACACCCCCAGTCCGTTATACCGTTATAACGGCCACTTTTAAAACTTGCTTCAAACTTCGAAGGCCCCTCCCAAAAATATTTGACATGTACCCTTTGTTAACCACCTTAACTAACTAACCAAGGGTTTATGACCATTGGATCAAGAGATCCAGTCTACTAGTCAACAATGTGTGGATCTCTTGAATCAAACAGTCAAGGGCCTCATGGTCTCAACATCACTGTTTTTTGTCCAATTATCCATTGGACAGCACGACTCAATAAATAATAGTTCGGAAGTCCGGTAACTACCCAACTCCCGGGGTATAGAATCTATAGATCCGCATTCTTCTAATATCTATATCTATACTATTATAAAGCAACAACCGGTAGTGCCACCCATCCATGTGACACAATTAAAGGCCCCTCTACTTTCAAAGGTAAAACCTTCCCTCATTAAATGCATTTGTTCTAAAGACAAACCCTGGATGGAGTACGCCCTGCAGGATGTCCAGCACGCCCTCTCGCTGGATGTGCCACTCAAGTCTTAAAGGGGGCTGTGATAACGGTAGAACGGACTGGGAGCATTAGCATTTCTCCCGTTGTTACGGCCGTTATAACAGATTGTAACGCACATGGGCAAAAAATGGAAAAAATGTGCAAAAGAGAAAATAACGGATCTAAAATTCAAAATTTGAATTTCAAATTTTCAGTAAAAGTTTTAAAGGAAATAATCGACTTTTTTTAACAATTTTTTGCATAAAATGATGATCGTTGTTATCGTTATAATGGTTGTTATTTTCAAAAAATGGCCAATACGTAACATAACGGCCATTAGAATGATACATAGCACAACGGGGAGGTCCGTTTCCGCTATAACAACCGATATTTTCTTTATAATGGCCATTTTTTAAACCATGGTGCCAGTCACGGATATCTTCAAAAGTGAGTAATGAGAAAGCAACTCTAACCAACGTCTTCAAATTTTGGCTTCTAAAATGATAAAGATGAAAATTCAGAAAAGCAAAAAGTAGATCTCTACATTTGGAGTTACAAATAGAGATCTCTATATTTGGAGTCGCAAATAGAGATAGAGGGCTGGCTTCAAATTTGGAGCAGGATATAGAGACTAGTTGGAGTTTGATTTCAAAAAAGCATCTCTATATTTGAAGATATAAAGATTGGTTGGAGTTGCTCTGAACCACTCGATGACCATAGACCTAACAATATAAAACTAACTAGCCAACCAAACCGAACGACCAAAATTAGAGAAAGCACTTAAGAGCAAACTATATTTAATAGTATGGTGTCCAAAATGCTTATTCTTTTTTAATTTCCCGGCAAATCATACCCTTCTGTTGTCACTTCTACATTACATAGACACCCTCAAACATGAAGAATAATAAAGAACACTCCCTTCCTTACATGCTCAACTAAGAAATCTAAGCAGTGGATTTAAGAAATGGGTTCTGATAACACAATTCATGGTGTCCTATTACATTTTCAATTCGAAATGTGAGCACTAGATTCAAGAAATGGGTAGTCAGTATAACCAAGAACCGGATCAGATGTGTAGAAGGTCTTTCTGTCATACTTGTTAAGAGGAGTGTTAAGCTCAAATCTCCTTGGCAAATCAGGGTTCGCTAAGAACAACCGACCATATACAACCAGATCTGAATAATTATCAGCAATAGCTTTGTTACCATCTTCTCGATTATAACCTCCAGCAACAAGGAAATACCTCTTAAAAGCCTTTCTCATGGGTATAAGACTTGGGGGAGTTTCAGACTTCCCTCTAGCTGTATTCATCCTTGGTTCAACCATGTGGCAATAGAGAATCCCATATTTGTTTAGGGATTCAGCCATGTAAAGGCCAAGAGCTTCTGGGTTCGAGTCCACGGATTCCGCAAAATTGGCAAATGGAGAGAGCCTAATCCCTACCCTATCAGCTCCAATCTCATCAACAATGGCTTTTACAACTTCCAGGGTCAAGCGACAGCGATTTTCTAGAGTTCCCCCATATTCATCTGTTCTATCATTAACTTGATCTTTCATGAACTGCTCAAGCAGGTAGCCATGAGCCCCGTGGATCTCAACTCCATCAAAACCTGCATACCATAAAAAATTACTAGTGTACGTGATGAAGGGCCTTATGCATGCATGGCAGATTTTAGCTATCCCCCAAGCCCTTCTAAGTTTGAAGTGCACCCCTTGAAAAATGAAATGTGGAACACTCTTTTGGGCGCGGCACTGACCTTATGGATGTTTGCCCCACCCTAGTTGGACCCATAGACCAAAAATCAGCTTGATTGGTGATCTCTATCAATTAGAAATTAACACACAAAATAGCTCAAATCCAGCTTTTAGGATCACCCCCATTAACATGCTCAAATCCAACAGCTAGAAATCACCAATTAAACTGATTTTTCATGTGCAGGTCTACCAAGAGGTGAACCAAACATGCATTTATATGTGTGACCAAAATAGTGTGCCACGGGGGCAGCAAACTCAGGCTCTTGGTGCAACATGAAGTACAAGAACAAATGAAGTAGAAGGCCACAAAGCATGAAGATTTACCAGCTTCCATAGCGTTCCTTGCGGCAATTCTAAAATCATTGACTATTTCAGGAATTTCATCGATCCTTAATCGCCTTGGAGGTGAGAACTCTTTGACACTGTCATCATGTTGAATTTTGGGCTTCAAACACTTGTCCGTAGAAGAAATTGGAGCTTTCCCATTTGGTTGAAATCCTATAAACAAGAATTGGATATGAAGATATTTAGGACAAAAGGAAATGAGATTTAGGGCTTAAAGATAATGAGATCTTCCTTGTTTGTGAGAAGGAAATTTGGATCATACCATAATCAGAAACCCTTCCCACATGCCATATTTGGCAAAAGAAGATACCACCCTTTGCATGAACAGCGTCCACAATAGGTTTCCATGCTTCCACTTGCTCTTTTGTCCAAATACCCGGTGTATCTGGATACCTACAGATAGGATATAATTAAAGACATACATGAATATTAAAACAAGCGTTTAAGAGTCAGGTTATTTTTGACACGTCTTTGTGGGGCCCACCTGGAGATTAGCTAACTATTGATTGGTGAGGAGGATTTCATCACCATGAATATCATTTTTCTATCTATCTATCCATGTTTATACTACTATAAAGCAAGAAGCTGGGTTGGCGATGTTCACGGGCTAATTCACAAGACATTCACCTTCACAGCTTGTCCAGCACACCGACGTCCCTCATCAATGAGGGACCGTAGTATGAGTCACGTGGCACACTCTTAGAGACGACTAACTGTATAGATGTATAGCCCATCCCTAGGTGGACCTACCTAACAAATGTCAGCCTGACTCTAATCCAACGTATTGAAATTACTAATCAGGTTGAATATTTGTATGTAAGTCCATCTAGGGATGGGCCAAACATCCATACGGTCATTGATGGTCTCTAAGCTCATACTTAGTGGCTCATACTGAGATCCCTCGTTAACGTTGATCAGGCCCCTACTATCATCCATGTGCAACACACGTGTCGCCCCCTAGTCTTCATAATAAACCAGTCCATTGTGAAACTTCTAACCAATATAGTGAAAATCAATAGCCCAATTTTTTTCAACTTGTAACTAATTTTTATATGGCTAGAAATGTTGAAATGATATGTTTTTTTGTTTTTTTTCTTTGGAGAATGATCTCCATGGTAAGGAAAGCATCCTCACCAAAATATAGCCCCTAACTCATCTCCATGTGGGGTCCCACAAAATTGTGTTGAATGGCATGTCATATCAGGAGTATCAAAATAGCTTGACAAATGGGGAGAAAAATTTTAAAAACTACTAAATTGCTGATATCAAGTTTACCCTTGAGCTGTGTCAGAAACCCCTGTGGCTTCAGCTATGAGGAAGCCCCCTTTGGTGGTTCTCTGAGAATAATACAAGATTGCATGAGGTTGAGGGACATTGTTGTAAGATCTCTGTCTAGTCAATGGTGCCAAAACTACTCTGGAAAATACGTAAAACAAGTAATGTTGTGTTTATCATCAGTAAAAATTCCAAATGGAAGATATAAAAATCCCAATAAGAAGCTTCTAATAAAGAGGATAGGGACTTAATTCTGAATTCTATAAAGTTTCCATTGCTTGATCGAAGAACCGAAAATTTAATCATTTCAACAATTCAACTACATCAAATTGTCTTTCGAAAGGTCAAGACTTAATAATCCGGAAAAATAAATCTGATAGTGCCGTTTGATTGCACAAGAGAAAATATGCAATTTCCAATTATGTCAGAAATATGGGTGGAGTTTCGTGGAAACCAATTCTCACCTACGTGGAATGGAATTGAATTGCCTTGGATGGGAAAATCTCATTTTCTCAGGAAAATTTTTCCAATTTGATTTGGCTATCAAACAAGGGAAAATCATATTTTCCCAAAAAATATGAGATCTTCCCACAGGAAAATTGGGAATCAAACACGCCCTAAGTTTGTCTTCAGTGGAACCACTAGGTCTTCAAATTTCGAAGTCTCCCCTCCTCCCAAAATGCTACTACATGGAGCACTCTTTCAGGCACACTGACCTTATGAATGTTTGGTCCACCTCTTGGTGGATCCATATACAAACCAAAAAAAAAAATCAACTTGATTGGTAATCTCTAGCAGTTAGATTTTAGCAACTAAAGTAAAAAAAAAAAAACTAAAAATCCAATCACACCCCATTATAACTTTCAAATCCAATGGCTAGAAATCACCAATTGAAATTATTTTTGATATATAGGTCCACCAAGAGGTGAACCAAACATGCATGTATATGTAAGAAAGAAAGGAAGTCCAGCATACCTGTGAGAAAGATGGAACTTTCCAAAATTGTAAGGAGTGAGGAGAGGGATTTCAGAACTCATCTTCTCTTTCTCTTTGATATATTCTTGACCTTTATCTGAAGTATGGATTTTGAACTGAAATGCATATTTATAGAATTCCAAAAGGGAAGGAATCCAAAATTTGGTCTGACCTACCAACATTGACTAGTCAAGACGACTGTTACCATACATCATGCGCTATGTCACGCATTAAAGCTCCTGACATAAATGAAATTACCAAAACACCCTCAAATGTTGACAGCCCACCCAATCAAGTGGGAGCATGAGCCATATCCATAGCTACTAGGCTTTCCTAGTGCGGCCAAAAATACAGTACGGGAAATGTTCGAGTACAAATCGGATTTGTCATTTAAAAATGCGTTCAAAAATTTGGCAAAACAAATTTTAAAAAATAAAAAATAGATAAAAAAAGTAAAATATTGACAATTTTTTGTCTTATAAAATAATTTTTCATGTTCAGAACTAAATAATTTGGGAATAATTCGGAATTGTTCCTGAATTATTGCTAAAAAATGTGCAAATTTTTCCAAACCTATGCGTGATTCCTACCCATATAATTCGTGATAATTCGAGAATTTACTAACTATGGATCTACCTAGGGATGGGCTTAAAAGTTGAGGGTGGTCAACTAGAGACTGTGTTACCAGTGGCTTATATTGTGTGCAGGGCCGGCTCAACCATAAGGCCAGTAAGGCGGTCGTCTTAGGCCCCACGTGAGAGATGGCTTCCAGCCCAGGTGAGAGAAGGCCCCAGTCCACAAACCTCATGGATGTTTAGCCCACTCCTTATTGGACATATAAACCAAAAATTAACCTGATTGGTCATCTCTAGTCATAGATTTTAGTACCTTTTAGGATTTGATTCTAGCCATTGGATTCAAGCATGCTTTTTGAGTAGTAAATCAAATGGCTAGAAATCATTAATCAAGCTCAATGTGGGTCCGCCAAAATTTGTCAAAAATGGTTGTCCACCGATCCTAACCCTTTTTTTTTTCTTTTTTGGTTTACAAAAAAAAAAAAATGGGTCAAGATCGGTGGACAACCATTTTGGCGGACCCACATAGAAGATGAATCAATGGCTGAGATGATCTCCTCACCATCCACAAAGCGGTCCATAATTCTTCAACTTCTAAACAAGTCTACGAATATTGGAATGATCTCCTAACCATAGAGATCATCCTCACCAAAAATCAGCCGTTGATTCATCTTAATATATTAAAAGGCCTCATATGGAGTTTTCGCCTTAGGCCTCAACTTGCATCGAGACGGCCTGATTGTGTGGTCCAGGGGGATGGCCAAACATATAAAGCTGGCTTTGGCTTCTACCAAAGTCAGAGTGCAAATGAGGGCATTTTAGTCTTTTCATATTATATTTTTTTAAAATAAAAAATGCAATGATATTTCTTTGAGGAAAGTTTATCCAATTCTCAGCCCTAAATTATTGGGTACCTTTTACATGGGCCATAGTCCAAAAATAATAAAAATTACGAACTTTTTTTTATATATTTCTCGGATGCCTTCAGCGGGCCATATTCCACATTGACATCTACACATATCGTTAACTAATCCTAGCCGTCCAATCATCGAACACCCCGCCAAGGAGTACTAGCGTTACCTGCTACCGAGAAAGTGAGCTGAAATGTGTGAAATAGCACCTGATACTTTTGGATTAAGGCATAAATGATCATAAATTATTTTTGAAGGTGGCCGACAACTTTGATTAATGGCCGCCGAGGGCCCACGGCATAATGTAACTACATCAGGGCAAATGTCACCAGCACCACCAAATTATTTATTCAATTACTGATGTCCTTTTATTGTTGTCGCTTTCCTATCATTGTCATTAGATCCAGACCGCTAATGGTCGTGGGATTCTCACTACACGAATCTCAAAGACCACCACACAAATTTCAAAGAACATATAATGGTTTGAACATACAGGACAAAGTTTCTCTCTATCTCTTTTATTTATTTATTTATTTTATAGATTTAGGCGAGTGCATTTATTTAAATTTTTTTAAATTATAAGAAGACCACAAGATACACTGCATGCTTTCATGGTTATTATTATAATTTTAAAATAAAATAAATTATAACTTTATAATTGAATAAAAGTAATTAGAATTATATATGGTTCTATTTTCTCTATTAAAATAACTTACTGGTCGAAACTCAATCATGTTCGTAGAGAAAAGAAATAGTTTTTAAAGAGAGAAACGTGGGTTATTGGAGGAGATGAAAAGTCGAGCACGGTCTTCTCATAAGTCGCTTTACTTTGAAAATAAAGTGCTTTATCATAAGGGTCGGGCTCAGGGGATACTCATTTTTGACACCCATTTTGGCGTACCCACATAGAAGATGAATCCGTTGTTCTAGGGATATTTGAACAATAAATTAGTAAAAGATCCGATTCGTTACCATTTTCATTTTTCAAAATTAACTACAGAGAACTCACTGTATTTCTGTAAAATTGAACAAACGTGGAGATCGGAGATGAGGCGCGGACGAAGTCCCTCTCTTTAAGGCGTTTCGCGACTCTGCAAGAAAATTCCAGATGCAGTAGTGTATCAACGCCATCAAATGTGGTTTTCAAGTTACACGGTAAAAATCGACGGTCCATAATTCTTCAGCTTCTAAACCACTCTATGAATATCATAATGATTTGAATTTTTGTGAGGATGATCTCCTTGCCATATAGATCACCCTCACCAAAAATCAGCCATTGATTCATCTTCTATGTAGGTGTAAAAATGGGTGTCCCCCGAGCCCGACCCCTTATCATAAAGGTACAAAATACCCTCCTTTCTCTTTTCCTTTGAGTTCATCTTTTTTTAATAATTGTAGGAATTTTTTTAGAAATGAAAGATGCAGAAGGACACAATGAATAATTTTAGAGGTAAATCATGTCATGGCTAACCTATGTTGTCTTGGTTACACATAAGGATTATGCCAGGATTTTGTTCAAGGGGGGCACAATCCTTGAATTATATGGGGAGGAGGTGGCGGGCGACTGTCAAAGTGGGGTAGGGGCGAGAAAAATATTAATCCTAGCATTTTTATCCAACTGTATGGACATGACCTAAAAATGCCATGTAGCACACACTCTTAGAGACTAAAGGGTGTCTGTATGTTTGGCCCATCTCTAGGTGAACCTACAGACCAAAATTCAGCCTGATTGGTAATTTATAGCCATTGGATTCGAGTACCTCAAATTAATGCTCAAATCTCACGGTTGCAAATCAACCCATGAAAAAGACTAAAATCTAATGGTTATAAACCACCAAATTATTTATTCAATTGCTGATGTTCTTTTATAGTTGTCATGTCATTGTCGTTAAATGGTCATGGGATTCCAACTACACGAATCTCAAAGACCACACAAATTTCGAAGCAAATATAATGGTTTAAACCAATGTTTAAAAGAGGTTGTTTTAATGGTATAAGGACTTGGGGCATTACCGTTAAAACGGGCCTTAAAACAAATTATAATGGATAGGGGCAAAAATGAAAAAAAAAAAAAAAAAAAACTGATTTTAATGGAAAAAATAGGAAAAAACACGTCATGGCTCCCCCTCAACTTTCGAAATCCTTTTAATTTTTTAATCCCCAAAATACCCTTAAATTTTAGTTCAATCACGTCATGGCTAACCTATGTTGTCTTGGTTAGGTATAAGGATTAGGGTCCAATGTTTCAACTTGTTTGGAATCTTTGAAACCTTTATTGTTCAAGTAGACGGCAATCACATCAGTTTCTCGGTTTTTTCTACGCTGCCTTTTGTGGCACCATTTTTTTTTTTTTTTTTTTCAATTAGCAGTCGTGGTTGGCCACTATGTACACTGGCGGAGCCAGGATTTTGTTCCAAGGGCGGGGCAACCTGGTAACAGACTTTCAAAGTGGGGTATGGGCGAAGAAAAAAATTTAATCATAGAGGCACCACCTAAAAATTCCACGTAGCACACTCTTAGAGCCTAAGGACTTATGAATGTTTGGCCCATCTCTAGGTGGACCTACAGACCAAAATTCAGCCTGATTGGTAATTTATAGCCATTGGATCTGGGTACCTCAAAATAATGCTCAAATCTCACAGTTGAAATCAACCCATGAAAAAGACAAAAATCTAATGGTTATAAACCACCAATCTGGATATTTTTGGCATGTAGGTCTACATAGGAATGGGCCAAACATCCATGCGGTCATTGGTCTCTAAGAGTATGCCATGTGGTGTTTTTAGGTGTTGTTCGGACCCTTGGTCCAAGACCTTAAGAGAGAAGGTGGGGAGATTAGAGAGAGGTTGATCATTCTCCCTTTAGCCATAATAGGTTAAAAGGGTATTTTTTGAAGGGATGTGATGTAACAAGGTAGACCTGACACTAGCGATTTTTGTAGCTCACCACAGCCATATGGGCCCATTGACCACATGGATGTTTAGCCCACCCTTTGGTAGACATTCATACCAAAAATCAGCTTGTTTGATAATTTTTAGCGGTTGCATTTAGTACCAAAAAAATGTTGAATCCAAAGGCTATAATCCAAAATGTCCCTGCTTGATTTCATTATCTCATAAAATAGTCATGGACTTTTTTGTCTTTTTGTACCTATTTCCATTAACTCA
Organism: Euptelea pleiosperma; assembly: GCA_035048495.1. Lineage (NCBI taxonomy): Eukaryota > Viridiplantae > Streptophyta > Magnoliopsida > Ranunculales > Eupteleaceae > Euptelea > Euptelea pleiosperma. The sequence continues at coordinate 4,297,478 of CM068542.1, read as the reverse complement.
TCTATTGTCCAAATTCAAAATTTTGATTTTCTGCTTGAGTTGCTACATTTATAGTAGAGATCACCAGAGGAGGGAAATTGTAGATTGGGGTCTATTCACACCCTATTTTTAAATAATTAGTAAAACAAATGCAAATGATAAATAAACAGAGAACGCAATGCTTACATGGTTAATCATCGGTTTCTTGCCGGCGATTACATCCACAGGAAGTCAATCTCCGGCTAATCTTTCATTATCAAATCCCTCATTAGACATTACAGAGCAGCCCCTTTTACATTCATTCAGCCTCCCTTTCTCTCCCTCCCTCCCCAAGAAAGATCCTTTTCTCTCCACAAATTCCTATCTCAATATGCTCTTTACTCCACCACTTGTCGACCTAAGAGGGTCTCTAGGGAGTGATCTAGTCGTTCGCGGTGTATCAGTCGTGATACATACATATTTACCATTTTTATGCATCTACACTCATTTTTAAGGATAATTAAGAAATACCCCAACAGTTTGAAAATCCAACGTGACACCTCGTTCGACTTGAATTGACCAAATCCAAATTGATCAGATTCTTACTTGCATAATTAAGACAACGTCCTTAAACCATAGGATCTTTAATATTAGCATCTTGAATCCATGATCCTTTTGCTTTTTTACCCTAATGATGTAAGGATGTTAATTAGTTGCTCATAATATTGACTAAAACTATTGGTATATATTTCATTTAGATAGTTCTAAAACCTAGTCATCATTTTAGCTTTTATGATGTCACGATGGACTGTTCGATGTGTTAGGCTAACAACTTGATCAAAATGAGGAGAATTGTTGTAGATTTATGCTCGACGTGTAAGGCTAATGGAGAGTCAGTGAACCACCTCCTACTCCATTCCCCCGTAGCTGGACACGTTCCTCACTTTGTTCAGCATATTTTGGTTGACGCCTAGGTCACGTCAAAGACATCTTTGGTCTATCCAAGCCTTGTATCTTTGTGTTAGGAAGCTTTGGAGTTTTCTTCCCTTCTATGTCGATGTCATTCATTATACTCAAAGCACCATACCTGGCACCGCAAATCTGGTTTATGGCCATTATTCAATAAAGGAATCCAAGAACAACATCGAAAAGATTAACAAACACAAAGAAGAGAACTATGAAGGAACATCAAGAAATGGGTAATCTGTGTATCCAACAATTGGATCAGGTATGTAGAAAGTGTTCCTATTGGGCTTGTTAAGAGGAGCATCTAACTCAAATCGCCGAGGCAGATCTGGGTTAGCCAAGAACAAGCGACCAAATGCAACGAGATCGGTATAATTATCGGCAATAGCTTTGTTACCGTCGTCCCTGTTATAACCTCCAGCAGCTATGAAAGTTCCATTAAAAGCATTCCTCATGGGTAGAAGACTGTGGGGAGTTTCTAACATATCACCAATTCTGATCATCCTTGGCTCGATAACATGGAGGTAGAGAATTCCGTATCTATTCAGTGCTTCGACCATGTAAAGGCCGAGAGTGTTCGGCTTCGAGTCCTCACTCTCCATGTAAGCTGCAAATGGAGATAGCCTCATGCCGACTTTATCGGCTCCAATCTCTTCGACAACGGCTTTGACAATTTCTAGACCGAATCGGCAACGGTTCTCCAAGCTCCCACCATACTTGTCTGTTCTGTCATTTACTTTATCTTTCATGAACTGATCAATTAGGTAACCGTTTGCACCGTGGATCTCAACTCCATCAAAACCTGCATATGGGAGAAATTTTACAATGCAGACAAAAGGAGTCGGCTCAAAGTTTGTCGGGTCGAATCAAGGTTTTAAATTTCGGCAAAATGTCCGAAATTTCAGTTTCGGCTAAACCCATAAATTTGTTTTTCAATAATTCTAAATTTTCAAACCGAAATTTTGGATATCGTGAAATTCCATGAAATTCGTCTGAAATTTCTGAGTGAATCTAGCCAATGGGTTTTTTTCGTGAAATTTTCATCAATAATCTCAATTTCAAAATTTTCCAAACTTTCACACCAAATTTTGATTTCGGTCATCACCGAAATGGCATGTGAAACCAAAATTTTAAATCTCGAGTCGAGTTGACTCATTGACTTGTACAACAAGTAATAAAATGGTATTAATATTGAATAAATTATATAAAAAAGTATTTAAAAACCCACTTTTAAAAAATAGAAAATTTTTTAAACAAAAATAACTTTTAATATATTTATATAAAAAATAAAAATTAAAAATTAAAATTTTGTAAAAAAGATAACTAAGCCCCCTCTAAAAGGGTGTATGTCAGTGGTAGACTGACATCACTGACAGACTCCCTTTGCGAGTAAAACTTTTGTTTTGTGACCGAAGTCGGTCACAACATACAATAGGAGACACGTGGCATATTATTAGAGGACGCTAAACGTATGGATGTTTGCCCAGTCCCTCAGTGGACTTGTAAACCAAAAATCAGCCTGATGAGTGATTTCTAAGCATTGGATTGAGGTTATTTTCATGGTTGATTTTAACTATAAGAATTTAAGATGGACATAGGGCTAGAGACGCCTTTTTAAAAGGCGCCTCTCTAGGGTCCACCTTTGACAGACGCCCTTTCAAAGGGCGCTTAGTTATCTTTTTTACAGAAAGATGGGATCAATGCTTACCTGCTTCAATCGCATTTTTGGCTGCAAGCTTATAATCATTGACGATTTGAGGGATTTCATCGGTCATCAACCGTCGTGGAGGGGGCCAATCTACTCCGTCAATGCCAGGTGTCACCCCCTTATCAGTACAAGAGATCGGAGCTTGTCCATTGGGTTGCAAACCTGTATATAGAACTCAGATTAATTCTCTTTTGTACAATCACGTAGATGAAGAGCATCCAACGAGGGACAGTGGGCCAATCAAGGTGATATTTGATGTGTATATTCCACCAACGGATTCAGAGTTCCCCCCGTTATAACGGATTTAAATCATGGTTTAAAGAAAACTGCCGTTGTAACGGATTCAAACATCCCCCGTTACGTTATGTACTATTTTAACGTTCAGAAAATAACGACCGTTTTCGTTGTAACGAAAATAACGACTGTTATTTTTTGAAAAGAAATTTGTTAAAAGAACATCCGTTATTTTCCCGTTTTTACCCGTGTATTACAATCCGTTTTAACAGCAATTATAACGGAAAAAATTGTAACCCCCCAGACTGATATACCGTTATAACAGCCCCTTTTAAACCTTGCTTTAAAGTCAAAATTGGGGTTGGGGCACCCTTCACGGCGTTCATTAACGTATGAGACAATCGCTACGTTCACAATTTTATTTTCTCATGGAACAATCGCTATTTTCAATAAATAAAAAAATTAATATAAAAAAGATAAAAATGAAATCGTTTGATCCTGTGACCTAATATGTGGATCCCACACTCACCTATTCATATTCAACTTACTTTGATATGTGGGGCCCACACAAATTGAAAGAAAATGAAGTAAGTTAGTTACTACACATACCAAAACGTGACTAAAATATTGACACGCACAAATATTTAGCCAAGATAATATTAGTCCGGCTAAATATTTACCGTTGGAAATCTTTTTCACAAGTGCCAAACACGCCCTAAGTGTAATGCTCATATGTCTATGTGAAAAGCTTATACTTATAAATAATGATTATAAAGGTATGATCGTGAAATTAAGGTAATTAAATTTGCTGAAAATAAGAAAAAAAAATGGAAAATATTTTTAAGAAAATACCATAAGTGGAGACCCTTCCCACATGCCAAATTTGGCAAAAGAAGATACCACCCTTCGCATGAACAGCGTCCACAATAGGTTTCCATGCTTCCACTTGCTCTTTTGTCCAAATACCAGGTGTATCTGGATACCTACACATAGGATATAATTAAAAACATAAATGAATATTAAAACAAGTGTTTAAGAGTCAGGTTATTTTTGACACGTCTTTGTGGGGCCCACCTGGAGATTAGCTAACTATTGATTGGTGAGGAGGATTTCCTCACCATGAATATCATATTTCTATCTATCTATCCATGTCTATACTACTATAAAGCAAGAACCTGGGTTGGCGATGTTCACGGCCTAATTCACAAGACGTTCACCTTCACAGCTTGTCCAGCACGCTGACGTCCCTCCGCAATGATGGACCGTAGTATGAGTCACGTGGCACACTCTTAGAAACGATTAACTATATAGATGTATAGCCCATCCCTAGGTGGACCTACCTAACAAAATGTCAGCCTGACTCTAATCCAACGTATTGAAATTACTAATCAGGTTGAATATTTGTATGTAAGTCCATCTAGGGATGGGCCAAACATCCATATGGTCATTAATGGTCTCTAAGCTCATACTGAGATCCCTCATTAACGTTGATCAGGCCCCTACTATCATCCATGTGCAACACACGTGCCGCCCCCTAGTCTTCATAATAAACCAGTCCATTGTGAAACTTCTAACCAATATAGTGAAAATCAATAGCCCAATTTTTTTCAACCTGTAACTAATTTTTATATGGCTAGAAATGTTGAAATGAGATGTTTTTTTGTTTTTTTTTGGAGAATGATCTCCATGGTAAGGAAAGCATCCTCACCAAAATCTAGCCTCTAACTCATCTCCATGTGAGTCCCACAAAATTGTGTTGAATGGCTTGTCATATCAGGAGTGTCAAAATAGCCTCACAAAATGGGGAGAGAAAAAAAACTGCTAAATATATAGCTCCTATCAAGTTTACCCTTGAGCTGTGTCAGAAACCCCTGTGGCTTCAGCTATGAGGAGGCCCCCTTTGGTGGTTCTCTGAGAATAATACAAGATTGCATGTGGTTGAGGGACATTGTTGTAAGATCTCTGTCTAGTCAATGGTGCCAAAACTACTCTGAAAATTACATAAAACAAGTAATGTTTTGTTTATCATCAGTAAAAATTCCAAATGGAAGATATAAAAATCCCAATAAGAAGCTTCTAATATAGAGGGTAGGGACTTAATTCTGAATTCCATAAAGTTTCCATTGCTTGATCGAAGAACCGAAAATTTAATCATTTCAATTACATCAAATTTTCTTTCGAATAGGTCAAGACTAAATAATCCGGGAAAATACATCTGAAAAAATATGAAGAGAATATATGCAATTTCCAATTATATGAGAAAATATGAGTGGATTTTCATGGAAACCAATTCGCACCTATGTGGGATGGAATTGAATTCCAGGCTTGGATGGGAAAATTTCCCCAATTTGAATTGGCTATCAAACAAGGGAAAATCGCATTTTTCCCAAGAAAATGCGATCTTTCCATGGAAAAATTGGCAACCAAACATGCCCTAAATGTTTAATGTGTCTTGATCCTGAGACTTCGCAGTTGGAAATTTCCCAATTTGAAGTCTCCCCTCCTCCCAAAATGCCACATGGCACTCTTATAGGCGCACTGACCTTATGAATGTTTGGCCCACCGCTTGGTGGATCCATATACAGAAAAAATCAGCTTGATTGGTAATCTCTCGCAGTTAGATTTTAGCAACGAAAACAAAAAAAAAAAAAACTCAAAATCCAATCACCCAATTATAACGATCAAATCCAACGGCTAGAAATCACCAATTGAAAATATTTTTGATATATAGGTCCACCAAGAGGTGAACCAAACATGCATGTATATGTAAGAAAGAAAGGAAGTCCAGCATACCTGTGAGAAAGATGGAACTTTCCAAAATTGTAAGGAGTGAGGAGAGGGATTTCAGAACTCATCTTCTCTTTCTCTTTGATTCTTAACCTTTGTTTGAAGTTTGGAGTTTAAACTGAAACACATATTTATAGAGTTTTCAAAGGGAAGGAATCCAAAATTTGTTCTATCCTACCAAGATTGATTACTACCATTATGTCACGCATTATGTCACAACATCGAAACCCATTTATTCTTAACCTTTGTTTGAAATTTGGGGGGAAGGAATCCAAAATTTGTTCTGTCGTACCAAGATTGATTACTACCATTATGTCACGCATTATGTCACAACATTGAAACTGCCTATTGAAATGAAATTACCAATTTGAATGATTTTTGAGGCCAAACATCCATGCGGTCATTGGTCTCTAAGAGTACGCCATGTGTTTTAGGTGTTGTCCGGACGCTTGGTTAAAAAAAAGTTAAGATCAAAATTTTTCTCCCTATGGCGGTGGTGGCAGGCGTCCAAGAGCTTAAGAGAGAATGTCGCAGGCGAGACTTGAGAGAGGTTGGTTATTCTCCCTTTAGCTATTAAATAATTTGATTAATGGCCGCCGAGGGCCCACAGCATAATGCAACTATGTCGGCAAATTCACCAGCACCACCAAATTATTTATTCAAATACTGATGTCCTTTTATAGTTGTCGCTTTCCTATCATTGTCCGTTGGATGCCCTCATTTGCACTCTGACTTGTGTAGAAGCCAAAGCCAGCTTTAAATGTTTGGCCTTCCCTGACCCACACAATCAGGGGTGTCTCCATGCAAGTTGAGGCCTAAGGTGAAAACTCCATTTGAGGCCTTTTAATATTTAATATATTAATATAGGATCGGGATTGGGGGACAACCATTTGGCGGACCCACTTAATTAGAAGATGAATCAAAGGCTGATTTTTGGTGAGGATGATCTCTATGGTTAGGAGATCATTCCGATATTCGTAGACTCGTTTAGAAGTTGAAGAATTAGGGACCGCTGTGGGTCCACCAAAATGGTTGTCCACCGATCCTAACCCTTTTTTTTTATTTTGTAAACCAAAAAAGAAAAAAAAAAAAAAGGGTCAGGATTGGTGGACAACCATTTTGGGGGACCCACATTGAACTTGATTAATGATTTCTGGCCATTCGATTTACTACTCAAAAAGCATGCTTGAATCCAATGGCTAGAATCAAATCCTAAAAGGTACCAAAATCTATGACTAGAGATGACCAATCAGGTTACTTTTTGGTTTGTATATCCAACAAGGGGTGGGCTAAACCATCCATATGCGGTTAGTGGACTGGGGCATTCTTCTAATATCTATATCTATACTATTATAAAGCAACAACCGGTAGTGCCACCCATCCATGTGACACAATTAAAGGCCTCCCCACTTTCAAAGGTAAAACAATCCCTCATTAAATGCATTTGTTCTAAAGACAAAACTTAGGATGGAGTACGCCCTCTCGCTGGATGTGCCAGTCAAGTCTTAAAAGGGGTTGTTATAATGGTAGAACGGACTGGGGGCGTTACCATTTCTTTAGTTGTTATGGCCGTTATAACAGATTGTAACGCACATGGGCAAAAACGGAAAAAATGGGCAAAAGTGGAAAATAACGGATCTAAAATTCAAAATTTGAATTTCAAATTTTCAGTAAAATTTTAACGGAAATAACTGGCTTTTTTTAACAATTTTTTGCATAAAATGACGATCATTGTTATTGTTATAATGGTTGTTATTTTAAAAAAATGGCCAATACGTAACATAACGGCCATTAGAATGATACAGAGCATAACATGGAGGTCCGTTTCCATTATAATAACCGATATTTTCGTTATAATGGCCATTTTTTAAACCATGGAGCCAGTCACGGATATCTTCAAAAGTGAGTAATGAGAGCAACTCTAACCAACGGCTCCAAATTTTGGCTTCTAAAAGGATAAAGATGCAAATTTAGGAAAGCAAAACAGAGATCTCTATATTTGGAGTTACAAATAGAGATCTCTATATTTGGAGTCGCAAATAGAAATAGAGGGGCTGGCTTCAAATTTGGAAGAGGATATAGAGATTAGTTGGAGTTTGATTTCAAAACAGCATCTCTATATTTGAAGATATAAAGACCGGTTGGAGTTGATCTGAGCCACTCGATGACCATAGACCTAACAATATAAAACTAACTAGCCAACCAAACCGAACGACCAAAATTAGAGAAAGCACTTAAGAGCAAACTATATTTAACAGTATGGTGTTCGAAATGCTTTTTCTTTTTTAATTTCCCAGCAAATAATACCCTTCTGTTGTCACTTCTACATTACATAAACACCCTCAAACATGAAGAATAATAAAAAACACTCCCTTCCTTTACATGTTCAACTAAGAAATATAAGCAGTAGATTCAAGAAATGGGTTCTGATAACACAATTCATGGTGTCCTATTACATTTTCAATTCGAAATATGAGCACTAGATTCAAGAAATGGGTAGTCAGTATAACCAAGAACGGGATCAGATGTGTAGAAGGTCTTTCTGTCATACTTGTTAAGAGGAGCGTTAAGCTCAAATCTCCTTGGCAAATCAGGGTTGGCTAAGAACAACCGACCATATACAACCAGGTCTGAATAATTATCAGCTATAGCTTTGTTACCATCTTCTCGATTATAACCTCCAGTAACAAGGAAAGACCTCTTAAAAGCCTTTCTCATGGGTAGAAGACTTGGGGGAGTTTCAGACTTCCCTCTAGCTGTATTAATCCTTGGTTCAAACATGTGGCAATAGAGAATCCCATATTTGTTTAGGGATTCAGCCATGTGAAGGCCAAGAGCTTCTGGTTTCGAGTCCACGGATTCCATAAAATTGCCAAATGGAGAGAGCCTAATCCCTACCCTATCAGCTCCAATCTCATCAACAATGGCTTTTACAACTTCCAGGGTCAAGCGACAGCGATTTTCAAGGGTTCCCCCATATTCATCTGTTCTATCATTAACTTGATCTTTCATGAACTGCTCAAGCAGGTAGCCATGAGCCCCGTGGATCTCAACTCCATCAAAACCTGCATACCATAAAAAATTACTAGTGTACGTGATGAAGGGCCTTATGCATGCATGGCAGATTTTAGCTATCCCCCAAGGCCTTCTAAGTTTGAAGTGCACCCCTTGAAAAATGACACGTGGAACACTCTTTTGGGCGCGGCACTGACCTCATGGATGTTTACCCCACTCTTGTTGGACCCAATCAAGGTTATATTTGATGTGTATATCCCACCAACGGATTCAGAGTTCCCCCGTTATAACGGATTTAAATCATGGTTTAAAAACACTGCCGTTGTAACAGATTCAGACATCCCCCGTTATGTTATGTACTATTTTAACGTTCAGAAAATAACAACTATTTTTTGCAAAGAATTTTGTTAAAAGAACATCCGTTATTTTCCCATTTTTACCTGTGTATTACAATCCGATTTAACAGCCATTATAACGGAAAAAATGGTAACCCCCCAGACCTATATACCGTTATAACAGCGCTTTTAAACCTTGCTTTAAAGTCAAAATTGGGGTTGGGGCACCCTTCACGATGTACATTAACGTATGAGACAATCGCTATGTTCACAATTTTATTTTCTCATGGAACAATCGTTACTTTCAATAAATAAAAAAATTAATATAAAAAAGATAAAAATGAGATCGTTTGATCTAGTGACCTAATATGTGGATCCCACACTCACCTATTCATATTCAACTTACTTTGATATGTGGGTCCCACACAGATTGAAAGAAAATGAAGTAAGTAAGTTAATACACATACCAAAACATGACTAAAATATTGACACGCACAAATATTTAGCCAAGATATTATTAGTCTGGCTAAATATTTACCGTTGGAAATCTTTTTCTCATGTGCCAAACACGCCCCAAGTGTAATGCTCATATGTTTATGTGAAAAGCTTATACTTATAAATAATGATTATAAAGGTATGATCGTGAAATTAAGGCAATTAAATTTGCTGAAAATAAGAAAGAAAATGGAAAAAATTATTAAGAAAATACCATAAGTGGAGACCCTTCCCACGTGCCAAATCTGGCAAAAGAAGACACCACCCTTCCCATGAACGGCGTCCACAATTGGTTTCCATGCTTCTACATGCTCTTTTGTCCAAATTCCCGGCGTGTCCGGGTACCTACAACATATATATCGCAATATATTATATTATTCATATTAAAAAAAAAAAGATGACTATAAGGTTGTATCCTAGTTAGTAAATTCACGTATTATCCACGTTTAATACCCGAACTTTCCATTTTTAAAATCAGCCATTGATTCATCTTCTATGTGGGTCCGCCAAAATGGCTGTCCACCGATCCTAACCCTTTTTTTTTATTTTGTAAACCAAAAAAGAAAAAAAAAAAAAAGGGTCAGGATTGGTGGACCCACATTGAACTTGATTAATGATTTCTAGCCATTCGATTTACTACTCAAAAAGCATGCTTGAATCCAATGGCTAGAATCAAATCCTAAAAGGTACTAAAATCTATGATTAGAGATGACCAATCAGGTTAATTTTTGGTTTGTATGTCCAACAAGGGGTGGGCTAAACCATCCATGCGGTTAGTGGACTGGGGCATTTTCTAATAACTATATCTATACCATTATAAAGCAACAACCGGTAGTGCCACCCATCCATGTGACACAATTAACGGCCTCCCCACTTTCAAAGTTAAAATCATCCCTCATTAAATGCATTTGTTCTAAAGACAAAACTTGGGATGGAGTACGCCCTCTCGCTGGATGTGCCAGTCAAGTCTTCAAAGGGGCTGTTATAACGGTAGAACGGACTGGGGCGTTACCATTTCTTCCGTTGTTATGGCCGTTATAACAGATTGTAACGCACATGGGCAAAAACGGAAAAAATGGGCAAAAGAGGAAAATAACGAATCTAAAATTCAAAATTTGAATTTCAAATTTTCAGTAAATTTTTAACAAAAATAACCGGCTTTTTTTTAACAATTTTTTGCATAAAATGATGATCTTTGTTAATGTTATAATGGTTGTTATTTTCAAAAAATGGCCAATACGTAACATAACGGCCATTAGAATCATAAATAGCATAACATGGACGTCCATTTCCGTTATAACAACCGATATTTTCGTTATAATGGCCATTTTTTAAACCATGGCGCCAGTCACGGATATCTTCAAAAGTGAGTAATGAGACCAACTCTAAACAACGTCTTCAAATTATGGCTTCTAAAAAGATAAAGATGAAAATACAAAAAAACAAAAAGTAGATCTATCTCTATATTTGGAGTTACAAATAGAGATCTCTATATTTGGAGTCACAAGGGCTGGCTTCAAATTTGGAGCAAGATATAGAGATTAGTTGGAGTTTGATTTCAAAAAAGCATCTCTATATTTGATAATATAAAGACCGGTTGGAGTTGCTCTGAGCCACTCGATGACCATAGACCTAACAATATAAAACTAACTAGCCAACCAAACCGAACGGCCAAAATTAGAGAAAGCACTTAAGAGCAAACTATATTTAACAGTATGGTGTCCAAAATGCTTATTCTTTTTTAATTTCCCAGCGAATCATACACTTCTGTTGTCACTTCTACATTACATAGACACCCTCAAACATGAAGAATAATAAAGAACACTCCCTTCTTTTACATTCTCAACCAGAAATCTAAAATGTTGATACAAGAAATGGGTTCTAATAACACAATTCATGGTGTCCTATTACATTTTCAATTTGAAATGTGAGCACTAGCTTCAAGAAATGGGTAGTCAGTATAACCAAGAACAGGATCAGATGTGGAGAAGGTCTTTCCGTCATACTTGTTAAGAGGAGCGTTAAGCTCAAATCTCCTTGGCAAATCTGGGTTGGCTAAGAACAACCGACCATACACAACCAGATCTGAATAATTATCAGCAATAGCTTTGTTACCATCTTCTCGATTATAACCTCCAGTAACAAGGAAAGACCTCTTAAAAGCCTTTCTCATGGGTAGAAGACTGGGGGGAGTTTCAGACTTCCCTCTAGCTGTATTCATCATTGGTTCAAACATGTGGCAATAGAGAATCCCATATTTGTTTAGGGATTCAGCCATGTAAAGGCCAAGAGCTTCTGGGTTCGAGTCCACGGATTCCATAAAATTGCCAAATGGAGAGAGCCTAATCCCTACCCTATCAGCTCCAATCTCATCAACAATAGCTTTTACAACTTCATGGGTCAAGCGACAGCGATTTTCAAGGGTTCCCCCATATTCATCTGTTCTATCATTAACTTGATCTTTCATGAACTGCTCAAGCAAGTACCCATTAGCCCCGTGGATCTCAACTCCATCAAAACCTGCAAATCCCCCAAGCCCTTCTAAGTTTGAAGTGCACCCCTTGAAAAATGACACGTGGAACTCTCTTTTGGGCGCAGCACTGACCTCATGGATGTTTGCCCCACCCTTGTTGGACCCATAAACCAAATATCAGCTTGATTGGTGATCTCTATCATTTAGAAATTAACACACAAGATAGCTCAAATCCAACTTTTAGGATCACCCCCATTAACATGCTCAAATCCAACAGCTAGAAATCACCAATTAAACTGATTTTTCATGTGTAGGTCTACCAAGAGGTGAACCAAACATGCATTTATATGTGTGACCAAAATAGTGTGCCACGGGGGCAGCAAACTCAGGCTCTTGGTACAACATGAAGTACAAGAACAAACGAAGTAGAAGGCCATAAAGCATGAAGATTTACCAGCTTCCATAGCGTTCCTTGCGGCAATTCTAAAATCATTGACTATATCAGGAATTTCATCGATCCTTAATCGCCTTGGAGGTGAGAACTCTTTGACACTGTCATCATGTTGAATTTCGGGCTTCAAACACTTGTCCGTAGAAGAAATTGGAGCTTTCCCATTTGGTTGAAATCCTATAAACAAGAATTGGATACGATGATATTTAGGACAGAAGGAAATGAGATTTAGGGCTTAAAGATAATGAGATCTTCCTTATTTGCGAGAAGGAAATTTGGATCATACCATAATTAGAAACCCTTCCCACATGCCAAATTTGGCAAAAGAAGATACCACCCTTCGCATGAACCGCATCCACAATAGGTTTCCATGCTTCCACTTGCTCTTTTGTCCAAATACCCGGTGTATCTGGATACCTACAGATAGGATATAATTAAAGACATAAATGAATATTAAAACAAGCGTTTAAGAGTCCGGTTATTTTTGACACGTCTTTGTGGGGCCCACATGGAGATTAGCTAACTATTGATTGGTGAGGAGGATTTCATCACCATGAATATCATATTTCTATCTATCTATCCATGTCTATACTACTATAAAGTAAGAAGCTGGGTTGGCGATGTTCACAAGTTAATTCACAAGACGTTCACCTTCACAGCTTGTCCAGCACGCTGACGTCGCTCATCAATGAGGGACCGTAGTATGAGTCACGTGGCACACTCTTAGAGACGACTAACTGTATAGATGTATAGCCCATCCCTAGGTGGACCTACCTAACAAATGTCAGGTTGAATATTTGTATGCAAGTCCATCTAGGGATGGGCCAAACATCCTACGGTCATTAATGATCTCTAAGCTCATACTGAGTGGCTCATACTGAGATCCCTCGTTAACGTTGATCAGGCCCCTACTATCATCCATGTGCAACACACGTGCCGCCCCCTAGTCTTCATAATAAACCAGTCCATTGTGAAACTTCTAACCAATATAGTGAAAATTAATCAATTGCCCAATTTTTTTCAACTTGTAACTAATTTTTATATGGCTAGAAATGTTGAAATGAGATGTTTTTTTGTTTTTTTTTTTTGGAGAATGATCTCCATGGTAAGGAAAGCATCCTCACCAAAATCTAGCCCCTAACTCATCTCCATGTGGGGTCCCACAAAATTGTGTTGAATGGCATGTCATATAAGGAGTATCAAAATTGCTTGACAAATGGGGAGGAAAATTTTAAAAACTACTAAATTTCTGATATCAAGTTTACCCTTGAGCTGTGTTGGAAACCCCTGTGGCTTCAGCTATGAGGAGGCCCCCTTTGGTGGTTCTCTGAGAATAATACAAGATTGCATGAGGTTGAGGGACATTGTTGTAAGATCTCTGTCTAGTCAATGGTGCCAAAACTACTCTGAAAATTACATAAAACAAGTAATGTTGTGTTTATCATCAGTAAAAATTCCAAATGGAAGATATAAAAATCCCAATAAGAAGCTTCTAATACAGAGGGTAGGGACTTAATTCTGAATTCCATAAAGTTTCCATTGCTTGATTGAAGATCCGAAAATTTAATCATTTCAACAATTCAACTACATCAAATTATCTTCCGAATAGGTCAAGACTTAATAATCCAGGAAAATAAATCTAATAGGGCTGTTTGATTGCACACGAGAAAATATGCAATTTCCAATTATGTCAGAAATATGGGTGGATTTTCGTGGAAACCAATTCTCACCTAGGGCATGTTTGGCGACCAGACATGGATTTGGAATTGAAAGTAGAATTCCAAGATTTGTGATTTCTGGGAATTTGAATTTCAAGAATTGAAATTTCTAGTGTTTGGCTACACCATGGAATTTACTTGGAATTTTCAATGAAATCGAATTTTAGTTGTTTGGAGATCTGACAGAATGGAATTTTCTATCTATCTACTTAAGAGAAATATCATCTCATGAACTTTATGTTATAACTGTTGTTATTTTTTTGTCATCCATCAGTTTACTGTTATCAATGTTAATTTAGAGAAAAAAATTAAAAATATTAAATAAAATTATTTTGATAATTTTTTTACCAATATTAACCCATGCCAAAATCTTATGGCTAAAGCCTAGCTAAATGGCACATGATGCAACAAATACGGATGTCCGTCATCAACGCTGATGATGGACCACATTATGAGCCATGTGGCACATTATTAGAGACAATAGACCGTATTGATGTTTGTCCCATCTCTAGGTGGACCTACATACTAAAAATCAGGCTGATTAGTTATTTCTATCCTTTAGATTTGAGTAACCCAAATAATGCTAGATATCTTGTAGTTAACAATCAACCCATAAAAAGACACAAATCCAATATGCGGGTACAAATCACTAATATCAGTGGTTAAAAATCAACTCATAAAAGACATCAATCCAACGGTTAGTTACATCCCTAAGTAGACCTTATCTTTCAACTTTGGATCTCCGTGCCCCAACTAATGTTATATGTAATCTCAGGGTTAAAATTCAGCCCATAAAAGACATCAATTCAACGGTTAAAAATTTATAATCCATTGATGATGGACCACAGTATGAGTGACGTGGCACATTATTAGAGACCACGGACCGTATGGATGTTTGTCCCATCCCTAAGTGAACTTACATGCTAAAAATAAGGTTGATTAAAAATTTCTAACCTTTGGATCCAAGTACCCCAAATAATGCTAGATATCCCACGGTTAAAAATCAACCAATAAAAAGACACCAATTTAATGGTTGCAAATAACTAATCTTACTATTTTTGGTTTATATGTCCACCTAGGGATGCGTGTGAGAGTGGGAGCTCGATAAAAATTCTCTCGAATCTCTCCGTCCGAAAATAGAATTCCAAGAATTAGAAGTTTCTTCTCCCCCCAAAACTTCTAATTCCAAGAAAATCACTGAATTGGAAATATAATGAAATATAATTCCTGGAATTCGGTCCTCCCAAACACCGAGATTTGTGATTCCAAGAATCACGAATCCAATTCCAGCTCAATTCTGGGTTACCAAACAGACCCCTATGTGGAATGGAATTGAATTCCAACCTTAGATGGGAAAATCTCATTTTCTCAGGAAAATTTTCCCAATTTGATTTGGCTATCAAATAAGGAAAAATCATATTTTCCCAAAAAAAATGAGATCTTCCCACAGGAAAATTGGCAATCAAACACGCCCTAAGTTTGTCTTCAGTCCAACTATGACAAAGCATCGGGTCTTCAAATTTTGAAGTCTCCCCTCCCAAAATGCTACTACATGGAGCACTCTTTCAGGCACACTGACCTTATGAATGTTTGGTCCACCTCTTGGTGGATCCATATACAAAAAGAACAAAAAAAAAAAAAAAAATCAACTTGATTGGTAATCTCTAGCATTTAGATTTTAGCAACTAAATAGAAAAAAAACTCAAAATCCAATCACACCCCATTATAACTTTCAAATCCAACGGCTAGAAATCACCAATTGAAATTATTTTTAGTGTATAGGTCCACCAAGAGGTGAACCAAACATGCCCAAAAGAGTAAGCCACGTGGCACAATCAAAATACTAAATTTCAAGAAATTGAAGGTCTAATAAAGAAAGAAGGGGACTCATACATACCTGTGAGAAAGATGGAACTTTCCAAAATTGTAAGGAGTGAGGAGAGGGATTTCAGAACTCATCTTCTCTTTCTCTTTGATATATTCTTGACCTTTATCTCAAGTATGGATTTTGAACTGAAATCCATATTTAGAGAGTTCCAAAAGGGGAGGAATCCAAAATTTGGTCTGACCTACCAACATTGACTAGTCAAGACGACTGTTACCATACATCATGCGCTATGTCACGCATTAAAGCTCCTGACATAAATGAAATTACCAAAACACCCTCAAATGTTGACACCCCACCCAATCAAGTGGGAGCATGAGCCATATCCATAGCTTCTAGGCATTCGTAGTGCGGCCAAAATACAGTACGGAAAATGTTTGAGTACAAATCAGATTTGTCATTTAAAAATGCATTCAAAAATTTGGCAAAAAAAATTTTTAAAAATAAAAAATAAATAAAAAAAAAGTAAAATATTGACAATTTTTTGTCTTAAAAAATGATTTTTCGTGTTCAAAACTACATAATTTGGGAATAATTCAGAATTGTTCGTGAATTATTGCTAAAAAATGCGTAAATTTTTCCAAACCTATGCATAATTCCTACCCGTACAATTCGCGAATAATTCGAGAATTTACTAACCATGGATCTACCTAGGGATGGGCTTAAAAGTTGAGGGTGGTCAACTAGAGACTGTGTTACCAGTGGCTCATATTGTGTGCAGGGTCGGCTCAACCATAAGGTCAGTCAGGGGGTCGCCTTAGGCCCCATGTGAGAGAAGGTCCCCAGCATAGGTGAGAGAAGGCCCCAGTCCACTAACCGCATGGATGTTTAGCTCATCCCTTGTTGGACATACAAACCAAAAATTAACCTGATTGGTCATCTCTAGTCATAGATTTTAGTACCTTTTAGGATTTGATTCTAGCCATTGGATTCAAGCATGCTTTTTGAGTAGTAAATCGAATGGCTAGAAATCATTAATCAAGTTCAATGTGGGTCCGCTAAAATGGTTGTCCACCAATCCTGACCTTTTTTTTTTTTCTCTTTTGGTTTACAAAAAAAAAAAAAAATGGGTCAGGATCGGTGGACAACCATTTTGGCGGACCCACATAGAAGATGAATCCCCCCCCCCTCTCCTCAAGCGGTCCATAATTCTTCAACTTCTAAACAAATCTACGAATATCGGAATGATCTCCTAACCATAGAGATCATCCTCACCAAAAATCAGCCGTTGATTCATCTTCTAAGTGAGTCCGCCAAATGGTTGTCCCCCAATCCCGATCCTATATTAATATATTAAATATTAAAAGGCCTCATATGGAGATTTCGCCTTAGGCCTCAACTTGCATGGAGACGGCCCTAATTGTGTGGTTCAGGGATGGCCAAACATTTAAAGCTGGCTTTGAGCTTCTACACAAGTCAGAGTGCAAATGAGGGCATTTTAGTCTTTTCATATTATATTTTTTAAAATAAAAAATGCAACGATATTACTTTGAGGAAAGGTTATCCGATTCTCAGCCCTAAATTATTGGGTACCTTTTACATGGGCCATTGTCCAAAAATAATACAAATTATGAACTTTTTTTTATATATTTCTCAAGAAATATATTTCTCAGATGCCTTCGGCGGGCCATATTCAACATTACACGCTACAACTCCGCTGAGAAAGTGAGCTGAAATGCGTGAAATAGCACTTGATACTTTTGGAATAAGGCGTAGATGACGATGAATTATTTTTTAAGGTGGCCGACAATTTTGATTAATGGCCGCCGAGGGCCCACGGCATAATGCAACTATGTCAGGGCAAATGTCACCTGCACCACCAAATTATTTATTCAAATACTGATGTCCTTTATAGTTGTCGCTTTTCTATCATTGTCGTTAGATCCAGACCACTAATGGTCATGGGATTCCCACTACACGAATCTCAAAGACCACCACACAAATTTTAAAGAACATATAATGGTTTGAACATACAGGACGAAGTTTGTCCTCTATCTCTTTTATTTATTTATTTATTTATAGATTTAGGAGAGTGCTTTTATTTAAATTTTTTTAAATTATAGAAAGACCAAAAAATCTGATGTAGAACAAAGATGCACCGCATGCTTTCATGGTTATTATAATAATTTTAAAATAAAATAAATTATAACTTTATAATTGAATAAAAGTAATTAGAATTATATATGGTTCCATTTTCTCTATTAAAATAACTTACTGGTCGAAACTCAATCACGTTCGTAAAGAAAAGAAATAGTTTTTAAAGAGTGAAACGTGCGTTATTGAAGGAGATGAAAGTCGAGCACGGTCTTCTCATAAGTCGCTCAACTTTGAAAATAAAGTGCTTTATCAGAAGGGTCGGGGCTCAGGAGATACTCATTTTTTACCCCCATTTTTTACACCCATTTTGGCGTACCCACATAGAAGATGAATCTGTTGTTCTAAGTATGCTTGAACAATAAATAAGCAAAATATCCAATTCGGTACCTTTTTCGTTTTTCAAAATTAACTGCGGAGAACTTATTGTATTTCTGCAAAATTGAACAAATGTGGAGATCGGGGATGAGGCGCGGACTAGGTCCCTCTCTTTAAGACGTTTCACGACTCCGCAGAAAAATTCCAGATGCAACAGCATATCGACGGTAGGGCTGCAACTTGGGATGGGTAGGGTTATCCCTTTCAGAACTTGGGTTGGGCTTGGGTCAAATTTTTGGTAACCCGATCAAATTGGGTTGCACTAGGGTTAAGGCTCGGCCCAACCCGACCCAATCCGAACCCGACATACAAACTACATATATGTATTAGTATACCGATAAATATCCACACTACATTTTGGCATTTTATATGATCAGTTAATATTAAAAATATCATGTTTTCTTTGACGATTATTTTTGGTTATTTATTTAGTAACTTTTATCATGCATTTGAGTAAATAAATTTTTTCCTTATTATGAAAATA
The DNA here is from genome assembly GCA_035048495.1 of Euptelea pleiosperma. Taxonomy (NCBI): domain Eukaryota; kingdom Viridiplantae; phylum Streptophyta; class Magnoliopsida; order Ranunculales; family Eupteleaceae; genus Euptelea; species Euptelea pleiosperma. The sequence goes on along the minus strand of CM068542.1, from coordinate 4,278,497 downwards.
TCATGTTTTCTTTTATGAGGTATTGGAAATGAAGATATTATTTAATGGTTAGCATAATTGTTATTATATTAACTAATAAATTATTTTAATATGAAAAAAAAATTTAGCAATCTTTCCAATCAACAAAAAAAAATTAAGAAATTGAGCAACCCGACCAACCCGATAGGGTTGGAAAATCTAGGCCCGACTTTGGGTTGGGTTGGGTTGGGTTAGGGTTCACAGCCTTTAAGGTTGGGTTGGGCTAGGGTTGACCTCCAACCCGACCCAATCCACCCGAGTTGCAGCCCTAATCAACGCCATCAAATGTGGTTTTCAAATTACACGGTAAAAATCGACGGTCCATAATTCTACAGCTTCTAAACAACTCTGAATATCAGAATGATTTGAATTTTTGTGAGGATGATCTCCTCGCCATAGAGATCATCCTCACCAAAAATCAGCCATTGATTCATCTTCTATGTGGGTGTCAAAAATGGGTGTGCCCCACGCCCGACCCTTATCATAAAGGTTAAAATACCCTCCTTTCTCTTTCCCTTTGAGTTCATCTTTTTTTAATAGTTGTAGGAATTTTTCGGAAATGGAAGATGGAGGACACAATGAATAATTTTAGAGGTAAATCATGTCATGGCTAACTTATGTTGTCTTGGTTACGCATAAGGGTTATGGTCGGCGGAGCTGGATTTTGTTCAGGGGGTTGGGGTGGTGTGTTTGGCCCATCGCTAGGAGGACCTACAGATCAAAATTCATCCTGATTGGTAATTTATAGCCATTGGATCCGAGTACCTCAAAATGATGCTCAAATCAACCCATGAAAAGACTAAAATCTAATGGTTATAAACCACCAAATTTTTTATTCAATTGCTGATGTTCTTTTATAGTTGTATCCTATCATTGTCGTTAGATTTAACACTTATGGTCATGGGATTCCCACTACACGAATCTCGAAGACCACACAAATGTCGAAGAACATATAATGGTTTAAACCAATGTTTAAAAGAGGATGTTTTAATGGTATAACGGACTTGGGGCATTACCGTTAAAACGGCCATTAAAACAAATTGTAACTGATAGGGGCAAAAATGGAAAAAAATAGGAAAAAATGGCGTTGAAGTTCAAAATTCAAAATTTCAAATTCGAATTTCAAATTTTCAAAAATGAAAAATGGAATTTAACAGAAAATAACGGCCTTTTTTCCACAATTTTTTTTCAGAAAATAACAGCAGTTATTTTATTTATTTATTCCAAAAGTGTGGAGGCTATTGGGTAATTTTTTTTTAATTATAAAAAGACCAAAACATCTCATTTAGAACAAAGAGCATGCTTTCATGGTTATTATAATAATTTTAAAATAAATTAAATTATAACCAAATAATTGAATAAAAGTAGTTAAAATTATATTGGTTCCATTTTCTAAAATAATTCACTGGTCATGACTTTTAGAAAATCATAAGGAAAATAAATAGTTTTTAAAGAGGGGTCGGGCTCCCATGACAATTTATGTGACCATTTATGACAGAGTCAGGAGACAGGTCTTGTCGGGCATGGATTCCAAGAATCCAATGGTTGTGGTGACAATGAGCCGGGTTATCGGAGGAGATGAAAAGTTGACCTCAGCCGGGTTTCTCTTTCTCTTTCTCTTTCCCTTTCCCTTTCAGTTTATCTTTTTCTAGTAGTTGTAGGAATTTTTAGTAATGAAAATTTTTAGCTAAAGCAAAGGCCATTTTAGTGGAGATGGATGCAGCGCGATGACGTGGAATTTTAATGCTTCAAGTAGAATGGAATGCGCTGGGACTGATCTCCACTCTAAAAGCTGGCTCGGTGGAAGGTGATTGGTTCTCATCTAGGTTGTGCAATGATATTTTGGAGCTCTCCAAACTTTTCTCCTCTACTAATTTTATCTTTTTGGGTCGTGTATCTAATCGAACTGCCTATACTATAGCCCACTTGGACTTCCAAACTCGATGGTCCCATGGAATGGTCTTCCTCCCCCCTCATTTGGCTCCGCACTGCATTAGTGGAGAATGACCGACTCTAACAGGCGACGGCTGGAGGTTAACTTTTTGTACTTGTTCGGATGTTCTCTTCTTTTTCTGCTGTTTTTAATATCATTATAGTTACAAAAAAAAAAAAGATGCAAAATGACACAATGATGACTCAAAGATCGGCTCACTCATTGGTTAAAGGGGTCAGCTCGGCCGGAGCCAAGAAGGGCCTGGAGGGGGAGGAGGGGGGACGGGCTCCCCCTCAACTTTCAAAATCCTTCTAATTTTTTTTATCCCCAAAATACCCTTGAATTTTAGTTCAATCACAACATGGCTAACATAAGTTGTCTTGGTTTGGATACGTATAAGGACTAGGGTCCAATGTTTCAACTTGTTTGGAATCTTTGAAACCTTTATTGTTCAAGTAGTCCGTGATCACGCCAGTTTCGTTGTTTTTCTATAGCAGTCGTGGTTGGCCACTATGTACAGTGGCGGAGCCAGGATTTTGTTCCAAGGGCGGGGCAAGCTGGAAGAGACTATCAAAGTGGGGTAGGGGCGAGAAAAAAACTTAATCCTAGCTTTTTTTATTCAAGTATCCGGGCACCACCTAAAAAAGACACATAGCACACTCTTAGAGACTAAGGACTATATGAATGGTTGGCCCATCTCTAGGTTGACCTATAGACCAAAATTCAGCTTGATTGGTAATTTATAGTTAGGGTAGTTCTATTCGAACCCCACAAATTCCATAAGCACCCCATTTGGGTGCTTTTGGGCCGAAAATACCCTTAGACAAAAAAAAAAAAACTAAGCACCCAACCCACCCCACCTGGTTGTTGAAGAAGAAGAAGAAGAAAGGAAGAAGAAGAAGAAGGAGGAGGAGGAGGTCGTCGCCGTCGCCGTCGCCACCACCACAGGTACGTCTCTCTCTCTCTCTCTCTCTCCATGGCAATTGGTGCCGTGGAGAGAGAGAGAGAGAGAGAGAGGTAGAGAAGGAGAGAGAGACGTACCTGTGGTGCTGGTGGTGGCGGCGGCTACGGTGATGGCGTCATCCTCCTTCTCCTTCTTCTTCCTCTTTCTTTTTTTTTTCTTTGTTTCAAGGTGAGAGAGAGACAGAGGTGGAGAGGGAGAGATGATGGTGAGAGGTGGAGAGGGAGAGGGAGAGGGAGGGAGAGAGGTGGGGTCGGGTGCTTAGGGTTTTTTTTTTTTTGTCAAGGGCACTTTCGGCCAAAAGCAGCCAAATTGGGTGCTTATGGAATTTTTGGGGTGCAAATAGAATTACCCTTATAGTTATTGGATCCGAGTACCTCAAAATAATGCTCAAATCTACGGTTGAAAATCAACCCATGAAAAAGACTAAAATCTAATGGTTATAAACCACCAATCTGGATTATTTTTGGTATGTAGGTCAACATAGGAATGGGCCAAACATCCATGCAGTCATTGGTCTCTAAGAGTATGCCAATTGGCATTTTTATGGGTTGTCCAGACCCTTGGTCCAAAAAATGCCAAGATCAAAATTTTTCTCACTAGGGTTGCGGTCAGTGGCGAAGCCAGGATTTTGTTCCAGGGGGGCAAGCAACCATCAAAGCGAAGTTAACGACATGCAGTCAACGCCTCTGACTACAGTCAATATGAGCCACGTCGCACATTCTTAAGAGGATACTAACCGTATGGATGTTTGGCCAATCAGCAGGTGGACCTACAAGCCAAAAATAAACTTGATCACTGAATTCTAAGTGTTGGATTGAAGTTATTTTCATGGGTTAATTTTAACCATAGGAATTTGAGCATTATTTGGGTAAGAAATCCAAAGGTTTTAAATCACGAATCAGGCTGATTTCTGGTTTGTAGGTCCGCCTAGTGATTGGCCAAGCATCCATATGGTCGGTGTCCTATTAAGAATGTGTCAAGTGGCTCATATTGGCTGCAATCAGCAGCATCACTCACTCTCAACAGGTGTCATCGAAGGTTTACTCGTCAAAGTGGGGCAGATGGCCCCACTGACCGCATGGATGTTTAGCCCTTCCTTTCGTAGACAATCATACACGAAATCAGCTTGTTTGATGAGTTTTAGCCATTGGATTTAGTACCCAATCTTTTTTGAATCCAACAGCTAGAATCACGCTTTAAAAAAGTAGTAAAATGTAATGGCTAGAGATGGAATATCAGAGTGATTTTAGGTGTGCATATCCACCAAGAGGTGGGCTAAACATCCAAGCGGTCAATGGGCAGAGCAGGTCTGAGTTGAGGAGGGGCAACACAGTCTATAAGTTACCCATCAACAATTTTTTCCTTTTATCAATTTTTAAAAGTTGAGGGAGCCCCCCCCCCCCCCCCCCCCCCCTTTGGCTCCGCCACTGGTTGCGGTGGGAGGTGTCCAAGACCTTAAGAGATAAGGTGGGGAGATTTGAGAGAGGTTGATCATTCTCCCTTTAGCCATAGGTTAAAAGGGTATTTTTGGAAGGGTCGTGATGTAACAAGGTAGACCTGACGCTAGTGATTTTTGCAGCTCACCACTGCCATATGGGATCACTGACCACATGGATGTTTCGCCCACCCTTTGGTAGACATTCATACCAAAAATCAGCTTGTCTGAAAAATAAATTTCGCCCTTGCATTTAGTACCCAAAAAATGTTGAATCCAAAGGCAATAATCAAGCCTTAAAAAGTAATAAATTCAAATGGCTAGAGATTACCTATCAGGGTTCTTTAATCAATTTTTAAAAAGGGAGGTTGGAACCAGGCACGGCTCAACCGCTAGGCAAATGAGGCGGCTGACTAAGGCCCCCGACATGGAAGGCCCCCAAATTTCAGAAATTTTTACAGTTATTTTATTAATAGTTTTTTTTTTTTCTGAAAAGGCCCCCCACTTTCGATAGGCGTCAGGCCCCTCTAATCTTTTTTTTTTTTGTATGCTACAGAGTAAAACTTTGATGACAGGGTGCAATATGAGCCACGTGGCACACTTTTATAGGACTCTAACCTAATGGATTTTTGGCCCATTCCTAGGTGGACCTACAAACAAAAAATCATCCCAATTAGTGATTTCTAGGCGTTGGATTGAAATTATTTTCATGGGTTGATTTTAAGCATGTGAATTTGAGCATTATGGACTATTATTTGAGGTACAAAGATCCAATGGTTTAAAATCAGTAATTGTAATAAAGCTGATTTTAGGTTTGTAGGTCCGCATAGGGATTGGGAAATCATCCATACGGTCAGAGTCCTCTAAGAGTGTGCCAAGTGGCCGAGTAAAGCACACTGTTGAATGGGTGAATTAGTTTATCTAAAGTGTTGGAGCAGCAAAAAGTAGTGTATTAGCACTGGAAAGCAGATGAGTAAAGCACAGTAGTGTTGAATGGGTGAATTAGTTTATCTGAAGTGTCCATTTAACATATTGTTTGTGAAGAACCATTTAGAAATTCCAATGGACAAATTGGACTGTCTGTGTGGTACGGCCTATTCATCCACCGTCCGATGTACTAGATCTTGGATATATGCTCCAAATTGATTGAGCACACAGCATATATTCAATGTAATTGTTGGGTTTTGAGGCTTGTTATGAATTCACCACTAAAAATAGTCATTGTGTTTATCTCACTTTTGTTTGCATTTTAAAGGTATATACGTGGTTTTAAAAACGGCCGTTTAAACGGTAACGCCCCAAGCCCGTTTCCGTTAAAACCGTTTAAACACGTTTTATCAGAAAATTAAATTAATTTTTTTAAATTTTCTTCAAAAAAACAACGGACTAAATCTACAATTTTGATGCCAACAAAAGCAAAGGTTTATGTCCGTCTATTTAAAAATGACAGACCAAATCCATCAATTTGGGAGCAAAAATAGAAGGACGGATTAGGTCCGTCATACATGAACGACGAGACAATTTCGTTATTTTTCCGTAATAAAACAGCGGACTTAGTCCTTCATTTTTAATTAATAACGGAGAAAAACTAATAGACCGCCCGACGTTTATTATAAAAATTGTTCCTGCCTTTCTGGTGTAGTAGTGGTGACAAATGAAAGAAACTGGATGGAGTCTTTCAGTCTAGTTTAAGATCCTTTTCTCTGAGGCTCTTGGTAGATTGTTATCCCAGACAGTGGAAGGAGGAGCTTTGGCAAGCTTCAAAGTGGGGAATCAAGATCTGACTATCTCTCATCTTCAATTTACAAATAAAAAACTCTTATTCTAGATCCATCGAAGAGTTTATTATAAAAAACTCTTATTTCTCTGAGGCTCTTGGTAGATTGTTATCCCTTTTCTCTTTGTGCTAGGAAGCTTTGGAGTATTCTTCCCTTCTATGTCGATGTCATTCATTACACTCAAAGCACCATACCTTACAACAACTGGTGCCGCAAATCTGGTTTACGGCCATTATTCAACAAAGGAATCCAAGAACAACGTCGAAAAGATTAACAAACACAAAGAAGAGAACTATGAAGGAACATCAAGAAATGGGTAATCTGTGTACCCAACAACTGGATCAGGTATGTAGAAAGTGTTCCTATTGGACTTGTTAAGAGGAGCATCTAACTCAAATCGCCGAGGCAGATCTGGGTTAGCCAAGAACAAGCGACCAAATGCAACGAGATCGGTATAATTATCGGCAATAGCTTTGTTACCGTCGTCCCTGTTATAACCTCCAGCAGCAATGAAAGTTCCATTAAAAGCATTCCTCATGGGTAGAAGACTGTGAGGAGTTTCTAACCTATCACCAATTCTGATCATCCTTGGCTCGATAACATGGAGGTAGAGAATTCCGTATCTATTCAGTGCTTCGGCCATGTAAAGGCCGAGAGCGTTCGGGTTCGAGTCCTCACTCTCCATGTAAGCTGCAAATGGAGATAGCCTCATGCCGACTTTATCGGCTCCAATCTCTTCGACAACGGCTTTGACAATTTCTAGACCGAATCGGCAACGGTTCTCTAAGCTCCCACCATACTCGTCTGTTCTGTCATTTACTTGGTCTTTCATGAACTGATCAATTAGGTAACCGTTTGCACCATGGATCTCAACTCCATCAAAACCTGCATATGGGAAAATTTTACGATGCAGACAAAAGGAATGGGCTCAAAGTTTGTCAGATCGAGTCAGGGTTTTAAATTTGGACAAAATGTCCGAAATTTCAGTTTCGGCTAAACCCATAAATTTGTTTTGCAAAAATTCTAAATTTTCAAACCGAAATTTTGGATATCGTGAAATTCCGTGAAATTCGTCTGAAATTTCTGCGCGAATATAGCCGATGGAGTGTAGATCCAGCTCAAAATTTCGGTTTTTTCGTGAAATTTTCATCAACAATCTCAATTTCAATATTTTCCAAAGTTTCACAGGAAATTTTGATTTCGGTATCACCGAAATGGTATTAATATAATTAATATTGAATAAATTATATAAAAAAATATTTAAAAATCCACTTTTAAAAAATGGAAAAAATTTTAAATAAAAATAACTCTTTAATATATTTATAAAAATAAAAAATTGAAATTTTGTAAAAAAGATAACTAAGCGCCCTTTGAAAGGGCGTATGTCAGTGGTCTCACAGACGCCCTTTGCGAGTAAAACTTTTGTTTTGTTCAGTCACAACACACAATAGAAGACACGTGTCATACTATTAGAGGACGTTGACAGTATGGATGTTTGGCCAGTCCCTGAGCGGACCTGCAAACCAAAAATCAGCCTAATCAGTGATTTCTAAGTGTTGGATTGAAGTTATTTTCATGGATTTAAAAACGGCCGTTTAAACGGTTTTAACGGCCGTTTAAATGGTAATGCCCCAAGCCCGTTTCGGTTAAAACAGTTTAAACACGTTTTATCGGTTTTGAAAAAAACGGCTGTTTTTTTTGTTTTAACGGCCGTTAAAATCGTTTAAACAGACGTTTAATCCGTTTAATTCCGTTAAAATCCATTTAATTTCCGTTAAATTCCATTTTTTTTTAAATTTTCAAATTTCAAAATTTGAATTTCAGTGCCATTTTTTCCATTTTTTTTCCTTAAAACCCATTAAAATCCGTTTAATTCCGTTAAATTCTATTTTTTTCTATTTTTTTCTATTTTTACCCCTGACCGTTTCAATCCGTTTTAACAGCCGTTTAAACGGTAACGCCCCCAGTCCGTTTAACCGTTAAAACGGCCTCCTTTAAACCTTGGTTATTTTCATGGGTTGATATTAACCTTAGGAATTTAAACATGTGACAGGGGGCTAGAGACTCCATTTTAAAAGGCAGCTGTCTAGGGCCAGACGCTACCTTTTCAAGTCTGTCTACCACTGACAGACGCCCTTTTAAAGGGCGCTTAGTTATCGTTTTACAAATAATGAAAAACTATTAAGAGAAAGACGGGATCAATGCTTACCAGCTTCAATCGCATTTTTGGCTGCAAGCTTATAATCATTGACGATTTGAGGGATTTCATCGGTCATCAACCGTCGTGGAGGGGGCCAATCTACTCCGTCAATGCCAGGTGTCACCCCCTTATCAGTACAAGAGATCGGAGCTTGCCCATTGGGTTGAAAACCTGTATATAGAACTCAGATTAATTCTCTTTCGTACAATCACGTAGATGAAGAGCATCCAACGAGGGACAGTGGGCCAATCAAGGTGATATTTGATGTGTATATCCCACCAACGGATTCAGAGTTCCCCCGTTATAACGGATTTAAATCATGGTTTAAAAAACACTGCCGTTGTAACGGATTCAGACATCCCCCGTTATGTTATGTACTATTTTAACGTTCAGAAAATAACAACCATTTTTTGCAAAGAATTTTGTTAAAAGAACATCCGTTATTTTCCCATTTTTACCCGTGTATTACAATCCGTTTTAACAGCCATTATAACGGAAAAAATGGTAACCCCCCAGACCTATATACCGTTATAACAGCGCTTTTAAACCTTGCTTTAAAGTCAAAATTGGGGTTGGGGCACCCTTCACGATGTACATTAACGTATGAGACAATCGCTATGTTCAAAAATAGAAATTGGGGTTGGGGCACCCTTCACGATGTACAAGAAAATGAAGTAAGTTAGTTAATACACATACCAAAACATGACTAAAATATTGACACGCACAAATATTTAGCCAAGATATTATTAGTCTGGCTAAATTTTTACCCTTGGAAATCTTTTTCTCATGTGCCAAACACGCCCCAAGTGTAATGCTCATGTGTTTATGTGAAAAGCTTATACTTATAAATAATGATTATAAAGGTATGATCGTGAAATTAAGGCAATTAAATTTGCTGAAAATAAGAAAGAAAATGGAAAAAATTATTAAGAAAATACCATAAGTGGAGACCCTTCCCACGTGCCAAATCTGGCAAAAGAAGACACCACCCTTCTCATGAACGGCGTCCACAATTGGTTTCCATGCTTCTACATGCTCTTTTGTCCAAATTCCCGGCGTGTCCGGGTACCTACAACATATATATCGCAATATATTATATTATTCATATTAAAAAAAAAAAAGATGAGTATAAGGTTGTATCCTAGTTAGTAAATTCACGTATTATCCGCATTTAATACCCGAATTTTCTATTTTTTTTAAGAAACGTTTAATACAGCCATTAAAAAAAAAGTAGTGAATTTTAATATTTTATGAATAAAATACGTATTATTCACGTTTAATACACGTATTATTCACGTTTGATACATGAATTTTATATTTTTTAAATAAAAATGTATTAAATGGTTGCATAAAAGTAAAAAAATTTGTAAAATTCATGCTTTTTAATGTTAAAAGAATATCCTGAAACCCAACTAAAATCGAACTTTTTCCATATCGAATCTTTGCCGTACGCCGAATTGCTAATTATGAGTGGGCCCCCATCTGGAAGATAAATATAATGGAAGGTCCCCCTCCACCGTTGTTGAGATCTTCTTTGTCGAAATGTGATCCCCCACATAGCAACCTTTTGTCGCAATCATTGGGCGGTGGAGATTGTGACATGAAAAAATCCACATGTGAGCCCCCAAACTACCCTAATGTGAAGCAAATGTACGTGGGTGCACAAAATAACCTATGTGGGACCCGCATGAATAAGATATTCGATCTGAATAGCCAAATACATCCAACCTATAACCATCCCAAGAATTGACTTTTCTTTTTAATCCCGAAAAGTAGAGAAGAAGTCTACTTATCGTAGGGCTGACAATGGATCTGATCAAACCCGAGATCCGATCAGAAAAAATTGAGTCTGGAACTTTATTTTTCGTTATCGGATCGGTGCCGGATCAACTTTGTCCCGATCCGATATAGACCCGATATCTATACCATGGTTTTAAAAATGGTCGTTTAAACGGTAACGCCCCAAACCCGTTTCCGTTAAAACTGTTTAAACACATTTTGACGCTTTGTATTTAACGGCCGTTAAATCTGATAAATTCCGTTAAATTCTATTTTTTTATTTTCAAATTTCAAAATTTGAATTTCAGCGCCACTTTTTCTGTTTTTTCCCGTTAAATTCCATTAGAATCGTTAAAATCCGTTAAATTCTATTTTTTCCATTTTCGACCCTTGCCATTTCAATCCGTTTTAATGGTAACACCCCCAGTCCGTTAAACCGTTAAAACGGCCTCCTCTAAACCTTGATCTATACTATATATAATATTTATTATGTAGATATATATTTAATTACATAAAAGTATTTAAATATATGCTATACAAGTATATATATTATATAAATATGGGATCAGGTTGGACCCGGATCCGATCTATATCGGATCGGTTCCAGAACTGAATTTTATTAATCCGATCGGTCCGGATTGGTTGGATTTCTTATCGGATCGGTACCAAATCAGTACCAATCCGACACGAATCCGATCCATTGCCAGCCCTACTTATCAGATGCTTAGATCATTTTTTGAAGGGCCCTCAATTATAAAACTTGAATATAAAGTACTTCCTCAGGAAAATATAAATAAATAGGTAGGGGAAATTCCAAATTTACCCTTGAGCGGTGTCCGAAACCCCCGTAGCTTCAGTAATGAGAAGGCCCCCATTAGTGGTGCGCTGAGAGTAATACAAGATGGCGTGTGGCTGAGGAATATTCTTGTAAGATCTATTTCTCGTTAGTGGTGCCAAAACTATTCTGCAAATAATAAAAACATGGCTTTGATCAGATCAACCTAAGGTCCACCATCCTCAATGAACATTACCCTCCTACTAGATCAAATACCATATATTGAGTTGTCATTGCCATCACTTAAATGGATCCCATTTAAGTGGATTTGGATATCCACTAATCTTTGTCCGGTATCTTTTTTTAATTTTAGCACTCCAAAAAATAATCCATTTCGATATCCATCCACTTAAATGGGCCCCACTAAGATCACTAAATAATGGGCCCCACAAAAAAATGTAATGATGTAAGAAAAAAAAAGTATACGGTCATTTGGATTTTATATCTAAGAGGTGGCCCACCAATCAGACGACCTGATTTGATGAGTCGGTTGGACAGGTGTAAAATATGAGGGGAAGGTTCTTTGATGACGATGATGGTCAAATCAAGGTCAACCCTTTATATTAATCATTTTAAGGCTTAGTAAAACTTCCGTCACAGCGGTGTAACAGATGCTTCTGTCGCAACGCACAATACGAACCACGTGGCACATTCTTAGTGGACAATGACTGTATGGATGTTTGGCCAGTCCCTCGATGGACCTCTAAACCAAAAATCAGGCTGATTAGTGATTTCTAGGCGATTCGATTGAAGTTATTTTCATTAGTTGATTTTAACGGTAGGAATTAAAGCATTATTGAGTGTTTTTGGGTGCAAAGATCCAAAGGTTGTAAATCACTAATCAGGCAGATTTTTCGTTTATAAGTCCACCGAGAGACTGTCCAAACATCCATACGGTCATCGTACAATAAGAGTGTGCCACGTCCCTCGTATTTTGCGTTGTGACAGAAACATCTGTCACAACGCTGCGACAGAAGTTTTACTCGTTTAAGAACGTAGAGGAATTAAAAAAAATTGCTGCTGTGAGCTCTCATTACAGTTTAGGTGCAGTAAAATGTACCACGTATCACTCTTTCGGGACCCCTGACCCATGAATAATTGGCTGGCCCACCCCTTGATGTACCTTTACACCAAAAATCATCTTGATTGGTGATGTATAGACAATAGATCAGAATACCCAAAAATGCTCGAATCCAACGGCTGGAAAAAAACCCAATGAAAAGCGCTTCTGGAGTCCAATCACTAGAGATCACCAATCAGGCTGATATTTTGGTGTGTAGGTCCACCAAGGTGTCGGCAAATCAATCATGGATCAGTGGTCCCGAAAGAGTAACACGTGGCATATTTTGACCCCCCATTGCAACGCTGCAACGGGAGCTGGTTGCAGCAAAAACTTTTCCGGGGAGGAATAGCAGCCACAAATCTATTAGCATATAATAAAATAACGGAGAAAATACTAAGAACCAGTTTGCAAAAACGATTTCTACAGAAGAAAAAAAAGGGTTTTTGCAGAAAAGAGAGCGTTTTGAAGGGTCAAAACGGGAAGCAATACAAACAGACCCTTACAGGTAGGAATTTGGAAGGATTAAAGAAGTTTCGAAGAAGGAGATGTAGGTACCTGTGAGAAAGATCGAATTTTCCCAGCTTGTGGGGAGTGAGGAGAGGAATGGTGGCCATCTCAGATTCTCAGCTTTCTCTCTTCCCCCTTCTTTCCTTCCTATTTCTCTCTTTCAGTCTAACTGCCTATATACCGTTATGTCAAGTCCACCATAGAGAAGCTATAAATAATAGAATGGATTCGCTGGCCCCAACCAGGTGGACCAACCAGATAAAAGATTCGCTTGCCTCCAGCGAATTTGATGTTGGCATGTTGTCTCCAATATTAGGCTGACCGGAGACGGTCACTGACAGCCCATAATATTAGCCACGTGGAAACATTTTAGAGGACACTGTCCGTATGGATGTTTGGCCAATCCCTAGGTTGAGCTACAAACCAAAAATCAACCTCAATAGTGATTTCTAAGCATCGGGTTGGAGTCATTTTCATTGGTTGATTTTAACCTTGTGAATTTTAGCATTATTTGGGTACAAGATCGAAAGGTTTGAAATCACTAATCAGATTGATTGTTGGTTTATAGGTCCACTTATAAATTGGCCAAACATCCATACGGTCAGAATCCTATAAAAATGTGCCACGTGGTTCATATTGTGGGCGGTTACAGCTGAGTGCTACTCGAACACTCTTACATCATTCCGAGTAAAACTTGTGTCACAAGATGTTGTGACGGAAGCCGGTCACAGCACTCAATACGAGCCACGTGGCATACGATCAGAGGTCTCTGACCGTATGGATGTTTGGCCAGTCCCTTGGTGGATCTACAAACCAAAAATCAGCCTGATTAGTGATTTACAACCTTTGGATTTTTGCACCCAAATAACGCTCTATAGTGCTCAAATTCCTACCGTTAAAATCAACCCGTGATAATAACTTCAATGGAATCGGTTAGAAATCACTAATCAAGCTGATTTTTTGTGTACCGTTCCATCGAGGGACCTGCCAAACATCCATACGGTCATCGTCCTCTAATCGTATGCCACGTGGCTCGTATTGAATGCTGTGACCGGCTTCCGTCCCAACATCTTGTGACACAAGTTTTACTCCATGATTCCGAACTAATATATCTTTGATGACGGACGTCCACATAGGACACGTGGTATGTTCTTGTATGGATGTTTGGCTTGGCCTATCCGTAGGTTGACGAACAAACCAAAAATCAGATTTATAAACTTTGGATTTTAGTTTTTTTTTTGTCATGTGTTGATTTTTAACCGTGGGATTCGAGAGTAGAATTGGTTAATCTGATCCAACAGTTAGAAATAACTTATCGGACTGATTTTTGGTCTTTCAGTCCACATATGGATAGTCCAAAAATCCATACGGTCAGTGGTCTCTGAGATTGTTCCACTAGACCATATCTACAGAAAAGTCCGTGAGCATCCTGTCATCAAAGATTTATTCTACATCGATCTTAGCTAGCCATCCTCGGTCAGAGCTGATATTTGGATGGTCCTACATTGCCGATCACGTGTGTCAACTGTCACGCATATGTTAATCACTTGCAACTGCGTAGAACTTTCGCTTGGCTGCCTCATTGCGCCACACGTCTACAATGAATCACCCACATATACAGGTGGGGTCAACGCTTTTTGAAGTGGGTCCTACTCCACTATTGCCATTAGGTATTGCTGGCTTATTGCGTGACCTAAAATTTTCCGCATAGAATCCGTATTGATAAAGTAGAGGAGAAATCCGTTTTGGCTGATGCAAGTCAATTTTGCGTTCATATTGATGACCATGTGCACCACAAATTTTAGATGGTGCGGTGCAGTGCAATGTTTAGAACCACATGTGGAGTTACGACCCAAATGATTTTTTTTTTTTGGTAGTCTACGACTCACGAACCACATGTGGTGCACACGTGTGTTGCACGTTGATAAGCATCTTAGGAACAAAACAAAAAAAAAAAACAATCTGACACGTTCGTAAACTATCGATTGGGTAACTAAATACGATATTTCTAGTTTTTACTCCAAGCAACTCCGTGTGTGTATATATATATACTAGTGGGTGCCGCGTACCATCGGCACTCCTCGACAAAGAAAATTTGCCAAAATCAGATGAGTGGCGGAGATCCACCGTCCATTTGGGGGAGGATTAGATCTTGGCCCTTCTTTGTTGATGCTTATAAGAGGAGGTATAAGTAGGGAGACAACCAATGTGTTTTGTTATATAGAATAGTAAATGGCCCATGCCCACGGCACTTTCCGACAAAAGCGTTTGCAAAAATTGGGTGCCTTCGGCACTCAAATGGTATAATGGACTGGGGCTTACGTTACCGTTTTTTCCATTATAACGGCTGTTATAACGGATTGTAACGCACAGAGGGAGAAATGGGACAATAACAGAAATAACAAAAAATAACGGTGTTTGTGGGTACCCTATTTTCCGAGAAGCAAAGACAATGCCACGTGTCACTAAATGAGGGACGTTTTCTGGGAAGAGGCGTCACTACAAGAAATTTGACTTTTAGCCGTGAAAATTGTCGTAGCTAAATGTCTAAAAGTCGCCATTAAATTTTTTAGTTGCGACATTTTCATCGCCACTACGCTGCAACTGAAAGTGCTGAGGCTAAAGGTTTTAGCTGCGACATTATAATCGTTGCTTAAAATAAAACTTTTAGTCACACGATTTGTCGTTACTAATTAAACAAAATTATTGTCACTAAAAGTATAAATCGCCACTAAAGTATAAAATAAAAGTAATTTTTAGTGGCAACTTCTAGTCGCGGCTAAAAATTATACGATTAGCTGCAATTAAATGTCGTAACAAAAAGTGTTAGGTATCATAGTTTTAGTGGCGACTTCTAGTCGCGGCTAAAAATTATACATTTAACTGCAATTAAATATCGCCATAAAAAGTGTTAGATCGCAGTTTTAGCGGCGACTTATTGTTGCGGCAAGAAGTTAAAATTTGATAAAAAAAAATTTATTTTTAATAGATTTTTTTCCTTTAATATATATGTCTTTTCATTAGCATACTTATATATATAAAAAATTCAAATCACCACCAACTATTGAAACAAATTCAAACTTAATTCATTTAAGTAAACTCTTCATTCAAAATACAATTAAACTATATGTACATCGTCATATCCAAAAATACAAATAAAATATTACGATCTTTGGACTTTTGAGAAGCTATGCATCACGTTTCTAGCCTGCAAATAAAAAAATAAAAAATGATAAGATACTATTAAAAAAGACAACATATATGATATATGTGATCACTTGGCATTTCAACATATTGAACTACGGCTAAAAATGTCACCACTAAAAACCACATTTCTTGTAGTGCATGTTGGCTTCCATGGGTCACGGACCACCTTAGCCCAGAATCCGACAAACATACCTTTGTGTCGGAGCATCTGACTGTCGCCGACTAAATGATATACCTTGCCAGGATACCTGCTGACGCCGTCCAACTAAAGGATGAGCCTTGTCGGAGCCAACAGGAGAAGTCGCTCGTCCTTGCCGGACTACTTGCCAACACCGTCCGACTAAAGGATGAGCCTTGTCGGAGTCAACAGTAGAAGCCGTCCGTCCTTGTCGGACTACCTGCCGAGACCGTCCGACTAAAGGATGTTTCATGTCGGAACACCTGACAGGGGCGACCAGCTAGGAGAAAAAGCTCGTCGTCCAAAATTGACAGACATTGGACCTGGACATTTAGAATGTCATCTCGCAAAACGCTCGGGGGAAATGTTCCCCTCAAACCAAGAAACGTAACAAAAAACCGTTATCAATAAATGACGGTTACAAGCTCCTCAACAATGACACGCTCCTTGTTGAGGGCCCTATAAAAAGAAAGATAATCTAGTGAAGAGGAGATTGAAAAAAGACAAGCAAAAGAGAGAGATGGGCACTAAGAACTAGTTCTACAATATTTTGATCCACACTGACTTGAGCGTCGGAGTGTAATTTGTAGGTACTCCGACAATCGGAGTAACGACAGACCAATCCAAGCAAGAAGGGATACCAGTCGGCCCAATCCTCTCGGGATCATCGGAAGTAAAGCTGACCACACTAGGCAGTTCATCCACTATTCATCAATCCGACTCATCGAAAATCGTACGGGAGTAGTCCACCGGATTTTTCCCCCACAGTGTTGAAATTGAAATTTTGAATAAATTGAGGTCAAATGAGGCAGATTCAGTGGCTGAAATCTAACCGTCCACGTTAGATTGATGGATTTGATCTCAACCACTCTGTATCTAACCGTCCACATTAAATGGATGGATAAGATAAGAGAATACAACTGAGTTGTCTTGATATATGCGTGGGTGGCCGTGCCCGAGGCACTTTCCGATAAAGTGTTTGTCAAAATTGAGTGGGAGTTAATCTCGGCCATCGATATGAAGCATAATGGATCTCAACCACTCATTATTGAAGCCATATAAGATAAGAGGGGTATAAGAAAATCATTAAATTTCTGTTAAATTCTATTTTTTTTAAAATTTTAAAATTTTAAATTTTAAATTTTGAATTTCAGCACCATTTTTTTTCTGTTAAAATCATTAAAATCCATTAAAATCTATTTTTGTCCCTAGCCGTTTCAATCCATTTTAACGGTAACTATTGGTAATTTTAATTTATAAACTATCCATTTTAGTCTTTTTGGGTGTATGCCTTTTACTAAAAGTGTTTCGTCTTTTAATGGCAACCCCCTTTACACTTTATTCTTTTTTCTCTCCCAATGTTTAGTTCCACATCGGAGGAACAAGAGAGAGAGAGAGAGAAAGTTTATATAGGACAAAGTTGGCTTTAATGTTTGGAGCCCTTGGGCATCCAAGTTTTGTGTCCATTGGGCACAGTCATGCATCTTGAAAAATACACACACGCACGTGCCGCCCGCCTGCCGTGCCGAGCCGACCTATCTTTTTACACAAAATTTTATTTAATTAATTATTAATTAATTTAATTATTTAATAATTATCTTTTCACTTACCTTGACTTATTCCTTATCTGCTAGCCGTTGTGCGCAGATTCATGGGCGACCGTTTCTCTGTGACGTGGGCACGTACTGGGCCACATAACTCAAACGGTTTTTGATTCTCTCTTCTATATATACTGTTGTTACATCACAGTAAACACAACAAGCAACATGCGCACAGAAACATTACTGTTTCCTTCACTGTTTTCTTCTTCTGAGTTTTTCCTTTTCTGTTATTCGACAAAGAGGTTATTTGATTCCGGTTCGCATACTTAGTGCAGAAGTTTGAGATTTACAGTAATTCGGAGACTGGGTTCTTGTATCCTGGGAGCGTCGTGGCAGTACACTGCTGCATCTGGAATTTTCCTGCAGAGCCGCGAAACGCCTTAAAGAGAGCGACCTGGTCCGCGCCTCATCCCCGATCTCCACGTTTGTTCAATTTTGTAGAAACACAGTGAGTTCAACACAGTTAATTTTGGAAAGCGAAAAAGGTACCGAATCGGATATTCTATTTATTTATTGTTCAAGCATATCTAGAACAATAGTAACACCCCTCTCAAGGCATAAAAAGTGGGGCTCCTGAGCCTGAGCCTGACCCTAACCCTTGGGCTATATGTAAATCCAACCCATTTCATTCCTTATATGTAGGTAAATAGTAGGTGACCCATGCCCACGACACTCATCCACAAAGCATTTGTCAAAATTGGGTGTGAGTGACTGAGATCCACCATCCATTTGGTGTGATAAGATCTCGGGCATCCTTTATGAAGCCTGATAAGAGGGGGAGGAAACCGTCCTGTTTTGTTATATAGATATTAATATCAAAGCCAACAAAGAAGGGGCGAGATCTACTTTGAAATTTAGAGTGGTCAAACACCAAAAGACATTGGTGTGTGAGTCCCAAGTCCAATTAGGTCTAGAGTTTAATATTAGGATTGAATGACAGAAAGAATTTTAACAATAGAAGGGAATATATAAAATTAAACAGAATAATTCCCTACAATTACTTAATCCAACTTCATAAGCAAAAGGGTATGACAACGCTGATAAGCAGGAAAGCTGTAGCTATGATAAGCAGAGAAACCTTCCTTCCTAAGAGAAGCAAAGGTCACTTAATTCCGCAATCATGTAGCTTTAGCATGACCAAAAATAGGGGGCGATGTGTATTTGTTGAAATCAGTTGGGTAACCTTGTTGACAACTTCCATCCTCTAAGTGGAACACACAGAGTGTATTTTGTTCATCCATAAAGTAGATGGAATTCATCTTGCATCCGAAGAGGTCATAAGCCAATAAAGAAATGGAAGAATAGCGACCCAAAAACAACGCATGGTTGTCTAAGCTTTTCACTTCAACCCATTTCTTCAAGCTCAAATCCAGTTTGAAGACTTGGAAAGTGGTAACAAAATCCGTCCGATCCAGTAACTTTGTAACTAGTAACAGATCCCCTGATGATTCCACAAGATACTTTCGATGAAAATATATGTCACTAGTAGGCAGTGGTGCAACTTTTGCCAGTTCTGGATGATGATGACTAACATCACAAGCTAGAATATTTCCTTGCCAGTCGACGGCTAAAAATTGACCTTTATAGAATATGACATCCTCAATTGAGTAGAATATATCTTTAATGGAAGTCCATGCTGTGTCTCCATGTCCGCAATCGGGTTTAAGAAAAGCTAGTCGACAACGATGAGAATCACCATGTATGACAATAACTAAATAGTCGTGAGTTGAAGCGGGGTTTGCTGACAAAACTACCTTGTGTATGAAAGAAGTGTTGTAATTAAAAATATCATCATCATTGCATTCTATTATAGATGTAGGCGGAGGGAGGTGGATGATCTCGTTGTCTATTATTGCAAACGGATTCAACAAGTACAACCTTAAACGGTCTTGTATTAGTAACCATCCCTCGGATGATCCACGACAAGTCTTTGGATGGAGCAAAGGTACCTGGAACTCATAAACCTTTCTCTCAATAAGGCTGTAGAGACACTACAAGAAATTCGGCTTATAGCGACGGACTTTTAGCGACGGCCACGAAAAACCGTCTCTAAATAAGCATATAGCGATGGTAAAATACCTAACTGTCGGTACATGGTTTTGGCGCCCAAAAATACAGTGTCTATAGCGACGGCCAGATAAAATCCGTCGCTAAATAATATTATAGCGATGGCCAGATGCTGACCCTCATTATAAGTTATATTTACCGACGGTTTTGGCCGTTGCTATATATGGTTTTAGCGATGGTCAAGTAGTGGCCGTCGCTATAAAACGGGTTATAAAAAAAAAATTTGGGTTTTCGCATTCATGCGAAAACCCTTATTTTGATCTTCTCTGCTGTGCGAAATCCCCTTGGCCCTTTCCTCCTCCCTTCACCCCCCTTTGCCCTCTCCTCCACCGATGCTTCGAACACACACGTGCCGCACATCCTCTGTTCGTTTCTCGCCTTCGCCGCTCGTCCTCCGTTCGTGTGTCGCCGTCACCGCCCTTCGTTCGTCCAAGCTGCGGTAACAGGTATGTTATGGAATTTTTTTCGTATCTCACCTTCCCCATATGGCCGAATCGTTGTTTTTACCACTCTTTAGTGGATTTATATAGCAAAAATCACCCTGATTCATTATCTCTAACCCCTGTTAGTTTTGAAACCCTCTTTTGAGGGTTTAGGGATAAAACCCTTGAAAATGACTACAATCCAACGCTTATAAATCTCTGATCAAGCTAATTTTTGGTCTGTAAGTGTACCTTCCTCAAATTTTTGGTATGTAATCTAATTTTTGGTCTGTAAGTCTACCTTCCCAAAATTTTAAACCCTCCGATCAAGCTGATTAGTGATTTTTGAGCGTTGGATTGGAGCCCACCTGGGATGAACTATTTGCAACTGCTCAACCCCTTCTTCTTTGCTTGCAGGCCTTGATGACCTCACCATTGATGAACCTATACACCAAGAATCAGCCTGACTGTTAGTATTTAGCCATTTAAATCTAGCTTTTTCTATAGGGTGATTTTTAGCCTTTGGGTACTCAGATCGAATCACTACATATCATTAATTAGGCTGATTGTTGGTGTAGGTCAGAAGGGGTGGGCTAGGCCAATTACTCATGGATAAATATTTAAAAAAAAATAATAAAAATATTTTAACTGTGACTGATGTGCCCTTTTATATGGGTCAATTTAAAACCTTGGGATAAGCTATTCATGTTCCACAAAACTAATTTCAAAACCCTGGGGGGCTCAGTATCATTTCAGAAACCTGATTAGTGATTTATAAGTGTTACATCTCTGTATCTCAAATACTGCTCAAATTCCCACGGTTGAGATCAGCCCATGAAAATAAGTCCAATCCCATGGTGGACTTACAAACCACAAATCAGCTTGATTAGTGATTTATAAGTGTTGCATCTGTGTACCTCAAATTCCCACAGTTGAGATCAGCCCATGAAAATAAGTCCAATCCCATGGTGGACTTACAAACCACAAATCAGCCTGATTAGTGATTTAATAAGTGTTGCATCTTTGTACCTCAAATACTGCTCAAATTCCCACAGTTGAGATCAGCCCATGAAAATAAGTCCAATCCCATGGTGGACTTACAAACCACAAATCAGCCTGATTAGTGATTTAATAAGTGTTGCATCTTTGTACCTCAAATACTGCTCAAATTCCCACAGTTGAGATCAGCCCATGAAAATAAGTCCAATCCAAAGCCTATAAATCACTAATCAGGCTGATTTTTGGTTTGTAGGTCCACCATGGGATAAGACAAACATCCATACGGTCAGAGTCTTGTAACAGTGTGCCACGTGGCTCATTTTGTGTCCCTGTCATTTTAGATCTGTCCACGGAGCCCGAGCCTTATAATATTTTTTTAAAGCCCCAGTGGGACCCAGCAGACCCAAATAATTGTCGCAAGTTACATAATTGCTGAAAATGATTCATCGCACGCACAAAACCAGTGACCGGACTAACCGATAGCCTCCCCGCACGGTTAAATTGCAATCTAATTACTCGACAAATTTTCAAGTGGCAAACTTCCCATATCGTGAGAAATTAATGTGTATCATGTTCTTTTAGTTGGCTTTGTTGTTGGGTTAAAAAGGTATAGAACTTTGCAGAGACACATGGCGTACTCTTAGAGGACATTTACCGTAAGGATGTTTGGTCAATCCCTGGACTCACAAACCCAAAAGCAGACTGATTAGTGATTTCAAACCTTTGGATCTTTGTACCCAAATAGTGGTCAATAATGCTCAAATTACACGGTTAAAATCAACCCATGAAAACGACTCCAATCCAATGTTTAGAAATCACTGGTCAGGCTAATTTTTGGTTTGTATGTCCATCTAGGGTTAGTCCAAACATACATACAGTTAGAAATCTCTAAAAATATGCCACGTGGCTCAATAATGGTCGAGATCTACTCGATAAAAAAGACGCATTGGGGTCGCCCAAAAGAGTCGCTCATCATCATTCTTAAGTGTAATGTATATATGTTGGTAGAAATACTTCATTATCAGACAAAGTAACTAATTCCAAATTAATTGTTTCTCTCATATTTGATTTATATAGCACATCTCTTTTTCTCTAGATATTCGATTGGATTTTTGTCATTATTTATACTTGTTCTTAGTTAGTAATTGTTAATTTATCTTAAGTTTATGTTGTATATAAATGTGAATTGTGCACACACACACACACATCATGCATGTTGCATGTATATGCATTAAACCTTAGATCTCCCGTTCAAGAATCACTTTGTGACAATTATGTAGCTTATCACCTATTTGGGATACATTAGTTATAAACTATGACGTTTGGTTCTCATTTGAGACTAAATTCAAGTTAACAACTTTGTTGTCTTTTTAGTGATAAGGAGTAATTATCTGTTGTTGATTTTTGAATTGTCCCTTTGGACAGTTTGAAAATGCATGATCTCTAGTACAGTCAGTAGTTAAAGTGTTTATTTTCATTTGTAGGATAGTTTCGGCGAACATTCTTCTTGTTCTCTGGGTACATATTTAGACAAGGTGACATGTTTGCCCCTAGTCTAAGTCGTGTACTTGGAGAACTATGGGGAAATGCTGCCAAAATTTTTCTTCAAAGAGAAATAATCACTTGGCTATTGAGTGTACCAGAGATTATACATTCCTGAATGGGATAGAATCAACCCACCCTTTAGAGAGGAGATAGGAAGCATGATGCATATGCATTTGGTTGTGTGTGACAACGTGCTTAATTTCAGTTGAAAGTGGCGTCATTTTGAATGAGATATGCCGATGGATAAAAATTGGGTTGGGAAGCTAAGAAATAGCCTCGAGTATCTAAACGGAGTAGGACAATTCTTGGATTTTGCATTTTCTCGTTCAGAGTATGAAGACAAGATCAAGTGTCCATGTAAAAAATGTTGTCATGCATTCTTAAAGGATCGATTAGAAGTATATTGTGACCTAGTATTGATTGGGATAATACCGGATTATACCGTCTGGTTGTACCATAGGGAGTAGGATAGTGAATATATGAGTGATGAGGCTGACAAAGGTGATGATATGCAAGGAATGTTACAAGATGCATATGGAATGGCGAACTTTGATCGTGAAGAGGAAAATGAATTGAATGAGACTGGATCAACTGAGCCAAATCCGGAAGCGAATAAATTTAATGAATTGTTAAAGGATGCCAAGACTGAACTGTACCCAAGTTGCATAAAATTTTTAAAATTATCTTTTATTGTACGGTTGTTACACTTGAAATGTCTTAACGGATGTAGTAACAAATCATTCGACATGTTGCTTAAGTTATTAAAGGAGGCACTTCCTGTTGGTGAAATGTTGCCCATGAATCATTACGAATCCAAAAAGATCCTTCGGGATCTTGGGATACATTATAGAAGATAGATACATGCCCGAATGACCTCGATGTCCAAATTGGGCAAATGAGGTCCGAATCTCCCAAAATTTGTTACAATACTTCTATTGTGTTGAAACAAATATGCTGGAAGAGACGGGGTAAAAAACAAATGTCCGGTTAAGAATCTGAAGTCAGTTATAGGTTTAAGCATTTACAGGTTTTAAGTTAAATGAAATTTAGGACCTCAACGTCTAAATCGGGTAAATGCGGTCCGAATCTCCCGAAATTTGTTACAACACTTCTATTGTGTTTAAACAAATATGCTAGAAGAGATGGGGTAAAAAACAAATGTCCGGTTAAGAATCTATAGTCAGTTATAAGTTTACGCATTTACAAGTTTTAAGTTAAGTCAAATTTAGGACCTCGACGTCCAAATCGGGCAAACGCAGTCTGAATCTCCCAAAATTTGTTACAACACTTCTATTGTGTTGAAACAAATATGCTGGAAGAGACGGGGTAAAAAACAGATGTCTGGTTAAGAATCTGTAGTCAGTTATAGGTTTGAGCATTTACAAGTTTTAAGTTAAGTAAAATTTAGGACCTCGACGTCCAAGTCAGGCAAATGGGGTCCGAATCTCCCAAAATTTGTTACAACACTTCTATTGTATTCAAACAAATATGCTGAAAAAAATGGGGTAAAAAATAGATGTCCGATTAGGAATCCGTAGTCAGTTATAGGTTAAAGCATTTAAAAGTTTTAAGTTAAGTCAAATTTATGACTCCGACGCCCAAATCGGGCAAACGAGATCCGAATCTCCTGAAACCTGTTACAACACTTCTATTGTGTTGAAACAAATATGCTGAAAGAGACGGGATAAAAAACAGATGTTCGGTTAGGAATCTGTAGTCAGTTATAGGTTTATGCATTTATAGGTTTTAAGTTAAGTCAAATTTAGGACTCCGACGCCCAAAGCGGGTAAACAAGGTCCGAATCTTCTGAGACCTGTTACAACACGTCTATTGTATTGAAACAAATATGTTGGAAGAGACGGGGTAAAAAATAGATGTCCGGTTAAGAATCTGTAGTCAGTTATATGTTTAAGCATTTACAAGTTTTAAGTTAAGTCAAATTTAGGACTCTAACGCCCAATCGGGCAAACGAGGTCCAAATCTCCCGAAACCTGTTACAACACTTTTATTGTGTTGAAACAAATATGCTAGAAGAGACGGGGTAAAAAATAGATGTCCGGTTAGGAATCTGTAGTCAGTTATAGGTTTAAGCATTTAGAAGTTTTAAGTTAAGTCAAATTTAGGATCCCGACGCCCAAATCAGGTAAAACGAGATCCGAATCTCCCAAAACCTGTTACAACACTTCTATTGTATTGAAAAAAATATGCTGGAAGAGACGGGGTAAAAAACAGATGTCCGGTTAAGAATTTATAGTCAGTTATAGGTTTATGCATTTATAGGTTTTAAGTTAAGTCAAATTTAGGACTCCGACGTCCAAATCGGGCAAACGAGGTCCAAATCTCCTGAAACCTATTACAACACTTCTATTGTGTTGAAACAAATATGCTGAAAGAGACGGGGTAAAAAACAGATGTTCAGTTAAGAATCTGTAGTCAGTTAAAGGTTTAAGCATTTACAAGTTTTAAGTTAAGTCAAATTTAGGACTCCGACAACCAAATCGGGCAGACGAGGTCTAAATCTCCCAAAACCTGTTATAACACTTCTATTGTGTTGAAACAAATATGCTGGAAGAGATGATGTAAAAAATAGATGTCCGGTTAAGAATCTTTAGTCAGTTATAGGTTTAAGCATTTACAAGTTTTAAGTTAAGTTAAATTTATGACCTCGACGTCCAAATCGGGCAAACGAGGTCCGAATCTCCCGAAATGTGTTACAATACTTCTATTATGTTGAAACAAATATGCTGGAAGAGACGGGGTAAAAAATAGATGTCCGGTTAGGAATCCGTAATCAGTTATAGGTTTAAGCATTTATAGGTTTTAAGTTAAGTCAAATTTAAGACTCCGACGCCCAAATCGGGCAAACGAGGTCCAAATCTCCTGAAACCTATTACAACACTTCTATTGTGTTGAAACAAATATACTGGAAGAGACGGGGTAAAAAACAGATGTCCGGTTAAGAATCTATAGTCAGTTATAGGTTTAAGCATTTACAAGTTTTAAGTCAAATTTAGGACTCCGACGTCCAAATCGGGCAAACGAGGTCCGAATCTCCCGAAACCTGTTACAATACTTCTATTGTGTTGAAACAAATATGCTGGAAGAGATAGGATAAAAAACAGATGTCCGGTTAGAAATCTGTAGTTAGTTATAGGTTTAAGCATTTACAAGTTTTAAGTTAAGTTAAATTTAGGACCTCGACGTCCAAATCGGGCAAACGAGATCCGAATCTCCCAAAATTTGTTACAATACTTCTATTGTATTGAAACAAATATGCTGGAAGAAACGGGGTAAAAAATAGATGTCCGATTAGGAATCCGTAGTCAGTTATAGGTTTAAGCATTTACGGGTTTTAAGTTAAGTCAAATTTAGGACTCCGACGCCCAAATCGGGCGAACGATGTCTGAATCTCCCGAAACTTGTTACAATACTTCTATTGTGTGAAAAAAATATGCCGGAAGATACGGGGTAAAAAACAGATGTCCGGTTAAAAATCTGTAGTCAGTTATAGGTTTAGGCATTTACAAGTTTTAAGTTAAGTCAAATTTAGGACTCCGACGCCTAAATCGGGCAAATGAGGTCCGAATCTCTCGAAACCTGTTACAACACTTCTATTGTGTTGAAGCAAATATGCTGAAAGAGACGGGGTAAAAAACAGATGCCCGATTAAGAATCTGTAGTCAGTTATAGGTTTACGCATTTACAAGTTTTAAGTTAAGTCAAATTTATGACCTCGACGTCCAAATCAGGCAAACACGGTCCGAATCTCCCAAAATTTATTACAACACTTCTATTGTGTTAAAACAAATATGCTGAAAGAGACGGGGTAAAAAACAGATGTCCGGTTAGGAATCTGTAGTCAGTTATAGGTTTAAGCATTTACAAGTTTTAAGTTAAGTGAAATTTAGGACATCGACGTCCAAATCGGGCAAATGCGGTCCGAATCTCTCGAAATTTATTACAACACTTCTATTGTATTGAAACAAATATGCTGGAAGAGACGAGATAAAAAACAGATGTCCGATTAGGATCTGTAGTCAATTATAGGTTTAGGCATTTACAGATTTTAAGTTAAGTCAAATTTAGGACTCCGATGCTCAAATCCGACAAACGATGTCCGAATCTCCCGAAACCTATTACAACACCTCTATTGTGTTGAAACAAATATGCTGGAAGAGATGGGGTACAAAACAGATGTCCGGTTAGGAATCTATAGTCAGTTATAGGTTTAAGTATTTACAGGTTTTAAGTTCAGTCATCTTTAGGACTCTGACGGCCAAATCGGGCAAACGAAGTCCGAATCTCCTGAAATTTATTACAACACTTCTATTGTGTTGAAACAAATATGCTGGAAGAGACGGGCTAAAAACAAATGTCCAGTTAGGAATCTGTAGTCAGTTAGACATTTCAAGGTTTTTAAGTTTAACTTTAATTCTTCATTTCGTTTACATTGAATCTTAACATTTTATATATTAATTATTTTACTTTTATTTGTTTTGTAGGGCCTAGATGCTGATTGATCGTGTCTTCTACTCTTCCAAATTGATTTTCGAAACCTTTATAACATTGTTAAATTTGAAACAATCAATATTGTAGAAATTTAATTATTTAAGATATTGAATTTTTTATTTTTTTACATTCTGATTTGATTAAATGGACATGGAATAGGGAAATGCAGTATTATATACATTACAGGTACAAGTACAACAAATTATACAAAAAAAGTAAAAAAATAATTTTATACTACTAAACCTTTTAGCGACGGCCAGTAACCGTCGCTATAACATGTATATAGCGATGGCCAGAACATTGACCGTCGCTATATATGTCATATAGCGACGGTCGGTTTATATGGCCCTCGCTATATATATCTTACAACGACGATCAATGTTTCTGGCCGTCGCTATATACATGTTATAGCGACGGTTATGGCCGTCACTAAAAGATTTGTCGTATAACACAAATTGAGATATACCAACGGGTATTTTTGAGGTGACCATCGGTAATACCTTTTACCGACGAAATTTATAGCGACGGGTAGCGACGGTCGGACTGGCCGTCGATATAACATTTAACGACAAATTTTAGCCCTATACCGACGGTCAGCAGCCGCCGCTGAAAGTCTTTTTTCCTGTAGTGAGATTACTTGTTTCTTCGTTTTTTGTGATCATAAGTAGTGGAAGTTGACGGGGTAGGTGGTTCCGATTCTCGACTGCAACGGATCGCCATAATACACAAACGGCGCCGAAGCAGAAATAGTCAGTAATTGTGAGTCTTGCCACCAAATTCTGTGTGATCAATCCTAGAAGGGGACTTGGAAGATCGGACCAATCGGCCATTACCTTCTAACTTGCCTGCCCAACAGAGAGGTCGATGGTTTTAATTTAAGTACTTACGCTTTTGATATTAATAGTAGTAACTAAGTAAGTTGCCTAAAACAGATATTAATAGTAGGGACTCATTTTCCCAACTTTGCCAAAAACAGAGAGGTTTCTGGTTTAGCAAGTTTTTGGCTTTGATATTAATAGTAATTTAACTTAGAGGGGTGTTACCGTTAAAATGGATTGACATGGTCAGGGGCAAAATTGAAAAAATGGATTTTAACGGAAAAAAGTGTTGTTGAAATTCAAAATTTAAATTTAAAAAAAAATAGAATTTAACAGAAATTTAATGGTTTTCTTATACCCCTTTTATCTTATATGGCTTCAATAATAAGTGGTCGAGATCCACTATGCTTCGTATCGATGGCTAAGATTAACTCCCACCCGATTTTGACAAACACTTTGTCAGAAAGTGCTACAGGCACGGGTACCCATGCATATATCAAGACAACTCAATTGTATTCTCTTATCTTATCCATCCATCTAATGTGGACGGTTAGATAAAGAGTGGTTGAGATCAAATCCATCGATCTAATGTGGATGGTTAGATTTTAGCCACTCAATCCACCTCATTTGACCTCAATTTATTCAAAATTTAAATTTCAACATCGTTATTTCTGTTATTTTCCCATTTCTCCCTTTGTGCGTTACAATCCGTTATAACAGCCATTATAATGGAAAAAACGGTAACGTACGCCCCAGTCCGTTATACCGATTGAGTGCAGAAGGCACCCAATTTTTGCAAATGCTTTTGTCGGAGAGTGCTGTGGGCATGGGCCATTTACTATTCTATATAACAAAACACATTGGTTGTCTCCCTACTTATACCTCCTCTTATAAGCATCAACAAAGAAGAACTTACAAAAAAAAAATTAAATAAAGAAGGGGGGAGATCTAATCCTCCTCCAAATGGGCGGTGGATCTCCGCCACTCAACTGATTTTGGCAAATTCTTTGTCGAGGAGTGCCGATGGCACGGGGCACCCACTAGTATATATATATATATATATAGGAGACAACAATTTCACAACAATTTTGACAACATTTTCTATAACAAAAAATTGGCGTGAGCCAATAAATTATAAGTTTTGGAATTGGATGATTTTTGGCGAGGATGGTCTCTATGGCGAGGAGATCATCCTCACAAAATTTCAAATCATTCTGACATTCGTAGACTGATTTAGAAGTTGAAGAACTATGGACCGTCTATTTTTACCGTTAACTTGAAGACTACACTTGATGGGGTCAGAAATTTCAGAATGGGCTGATTTTTTGTAGGAGGGATCTATATGGTGAGGAGATCATCGTCACCAAAGATCAGCTATTGATTAATCTTCCATGTGGGTACGCCAAAATTGTTGTAGAAAATGATATATATATATAGATAGATAGATAGATAGATAGATAGATAGATCAGGGGATAACATTTTCATACAACATTTTTGACAACAAAACCTTGTAGCGGCCGAATATATAAATTAGAAGTTTTGGAATGGGATGATTTTTGGTGAGGATGGTCTCTATAGTGAGGAGATCATCCTCAACAAAATTCAAATCATTCCGATATGCCTAAACCGGTTTACAAGTTGAAGAATTATGGACCGTCTAATTTTATCGTTAACTTAAAAATCACATTTGATAGGGTTAGAAATTTCAGAATGGGCTAATTTTTTATAGGGGTGATCTATATGGTGAGGAGATCATCCTCACCAAAAATCAGCTATTGATTCATCTTCCATGTGGGTACGCCAAAATTGTTGTAGAAATGTTGTGAAAATTGTTGTCTCCCGATCATGTAGGAGTGATCTATATTTTCTGTTTTGTTATATAGATGTATAGTGGGTGCCCCGTGCCATCGGCACTCCTCGACAAAGAATTTGCCAAAATCAGGCGGAGATCCACCCTCCATTTGGGGGACGATTAGAGGAGGTATAAGTAGGGAGACAACCAATGTGTTTTGTTATATAGAACAGTAAATGGCCCATGCCCACGGCACTCTCCGACAAAAGCGTTTGTAAAAATTGGGTACCTTCGGCACTCAAACGGTATAACGGACTAGGGCGTTACCGTTTTTTCCATTACAACGGCTGTTATAACGGATTGTAACGCATAGAGGGAGAAATAGTAAAATAACAGAAATGACAAAAAATAACGGTGTTGAAATTCAAATTTTGAATAAATTGAGGTCAAATAAGGCGAATTGAGTGGCTAAAATCTAACCATCCGCATTAGATTGATGGATTTGATCTCAACCACTCTTTATCTAACCGTCCACATTAGATGGATGGATAAGATAAAAGGATACAACTGAATTGTCTTGTTATATGCGTGGGTGGCCCGTGCCCGCGGTACTTTCCGACAAAGTGTTTGTCAAAATCGGGTGGGAGTTAATCTCAACCATCGATATGAAGCATAGTGGATCTCAGCCACTCATTATTGAAGCCATATAAGATAAGAGGGGTATAAGACAACCACTGTCACTTGTTATATAGATAGTGGGTGGCACTCTCCAACAAAGCGATTGTCAAAATTGGGTGTGAATGGCTGAGATCCACCATCTATTTGGGGGATAAGATCTCAGCCCTTCTTTGTCTAAATAGATAAGAGGGGGTATAAGAGGGGAGACAACTTCCCTGCTTTGTTATATAGATTAATGGGTGCCCCGTGACATCGGCACTCCTCGACAAAGAATTTGCCCAAATCAGGTGAGTGGCGGAGATCCACCGTCTATTTGGGGGAGGATTAGATCTCGGCCCTTCTTTGTTGGTGCTTATAAGAGGAGGTATAAGTAGGGAGACAACTAAATTATTTTGTTATATAGAATAGTAAATGGCCCGTGCCCATGGCACTCGATCTCCTACAAAAGCATTTGCAAAAATTGGGTGCCTTCGGCACTCAAACGGTATAACGGACTGAGGCATTACCATTTTTTACATTGTAATGGCAGTTATAACAGATTATAATGCATAGAGGGGGAAATGGGAAAATAACAGAAATAACAAAAAATAATGGTGTAGAAATTCAAATTTTGAATAAATTGAGGTCAAATGAGACGGATTGAGTGGCTGAAATCTAACCGTCCACATTAGATGGAAGGATAAGATAAGAAAATATAACTGAGTTGTCTTGTTATATGCGTGGGTGGCCCCTGCCCGCGGCACTTTTCGACAAAGTGTTTGTCAAAATCGTGTGAGAGTTAATCTCAGCCATCGATATGAAGCATAGTGGATCTCAGCCACTCATTGTTGAAGCCATATAAGATGGGGTATAAGAAAATCACAGTCATCACTTGTTATATTTATTGTGGGTGGCCCGTGCCCTCTGCACTCCGTCAAAGCATTTGCCAAAATCAAGTGTGAGTGGCTGAGATCCACCGTCATTTGGGGGAAGAGATCTTGGCCGTCTTTTGTCAAAATAGATAAGAGGGGGTATAAGTGGGGAGACAACTTCCCTGTCTTGTCATATAGATAGCTATATTTGCTACATAGAAAATTTCTTAGACAAGGTAGAACTCATAACCTACCATAAATTTGACTTATAACATTGCAAGTAAAGAAAGAAAAAAAAAAATTTGAAAGGCATTACATCCATGGGTGTTAGAATCCGATACGTGTCAAACACAAGTACCTCACCCATTTAGAAGAATCCATGCAACGTAGTTAACCATTTCATGATGTAAAGACAGAGATACAGATAGGGATGTGCAAAAGCAGGGATATGATTCAGCATTTCCTAAGAGCCGCTGCATAGACATGGCTCCAGGTTTCTCTTCCAGCAAATTGTCACCATAGTATCGTTTATCTTTAATTCTTTACAGCGTGCAATGTTGGAAGTCATAAAATCTTTGAAGTCTTTTACAACAGGAGTCCCTACAATGCTCTTTCTAAGGACAAAACAAAGTTAGAATTCATTTGGATGTTGGAAAATGATTAAATTATACAATTAAACATCATCCAACAAGCATTTATGCCAGCATCAACCTGTAATCTATGCATCTACAAGTACAACATTCAAAAAGAAACAAATCAGGTATGAGTGAGGAGGAAATTTGACCCTTTTTAATCTGCATGCCTTGAAGAGAGGTGGTACAAACTTGTACAACACTCAAACTCATCGCTTTCTATAAAAAGAATAGATTTTTTTAGAGAAAAAGATAATTTTTGAAGATTTTCTGGATGAGCATATTTTCAAAGACACTTCTACATAAAACAAGGGAGAGAAGGTTGTAACGCTCATCTCTAAGTGAACTCATGACTCACTAATGACATTCCTTAGCTACGAAAAGCATGCATTCTTTGTCTTTCCTTTTCCTTTTTTCTTATAAGCATCCCAAATTTACATACGGCTATCCTACGCAAGCCTATGTGTACAGGCTAAGCTTCTTCCCTCTTAAAGAATGTCATGTAACAAAACGGGTTACATGTATAGACCGCCCTTAAAAAAGGAGATCATGTATATAAGTCTTTTAAATATGTATAAATCAAGCCTTCTCATCAGAGGTACACATTATCACTTGTATAGGTTCAATCCCTCATATTTTATAAAAAAATCAAGCCATTCTCTTAATCAAAGACATTCTCCTTCGCTATGAAGAGATGTAATTATTGATCTGGTCTTAATCAAATCTGAAGTGAAGTTCCCCCACCCACGATCTCATGGCTGTGGAATGAGGCCTCATGCTTGCTGCGAATCAAAGCATTAAAAGAATTAAAGTCGCCCTTGACTCCAAGCTAGCTATGGACTGCTGCTAAAAGTAATCTCTTGGCCTTGGCAAGCTCGATTTTGCCTACGAAGGATTGAGAAAATCAAGATGAGCTTTGAATATATTGAGTTCAATTTTGATCATCGAGAGACTAACCACGGAGCGGATTTTTTAGCTTCTTTTTGTCCTAATGTCAATGAAATTATACTATCAAAAAAAATGTGAATGAGATTATACTTGAGCCTACTGACTTCCCTAGTCTAGATATAGCAACATGAAAGTTCCTTTTTTGGGAGGCTTTCTCCAGAGACAGAACTTGAGTAAAAGCTCTCACATCATCAACCTACAGATGATGCTACTTGAGACAAGAAAAAACGGAATATAACCACTGTTTCAATCTGTTAATATACTTATGCACAACACTCTCTTAACTAAAAATTCTAGAAACAATATCAGCAAAATATAAATATAACGTAGAGAATCTGAACGTTTACCTCCAAAATTGTGTAAACAGGTACTGTTGTCTCTCCATCAATGACAATGCTTCTAAGAAGTGAACTATGGCATCGACCATAGGCCATTTACATAACATAGCTTCTACTTCATAAAGGTGAATAAGGACTTTTTGTGGATGATGGAAGTTTACCCAGGCAGGTTGACCATATGGGCTGTGCAACAAGCTCAGGCAGAGTAACTCCTTGGCACGGCAGGGCAGGGAAGGTAGAGAAGGTGTGAAATGGTGGAGAGCTTGCAGCATGCAGCAAGAACCCAGAAAGGTCCACTCTAGTTCGTTGTGGAGATTATTGATCCTCTGCATAAGTTTCTTCAAGCACTCTATTGTGTCTCTGAGGATTGAAGCTCTATCCATCTGTCACGTCAAGAAAGAATAATTACACCTATGTCATAACCATTATCTTAAAGCCCAAACAAACTAATAAAGCTTCAAAAGCAAGACGAAAGTGGCTGAGGATTCAATTATGTTCTTAAGCATTGTTTAAATTTTCAAGTAACTTTTCTTTCTATGCTCAATTACAGCATTCTTTAATCCATTAGAGGCCACGGGAAATCAAACATCTAATTCTGACACGTTCACCTTTCTCAAATAAGTGACAGCTTTTGGTACAAAGTAAAACCAAACAGGACTCAATGCTGGAAAGCTCCAAAAATAACTCAAAACAGAAAACGAATCATATAATTATACAAAAAGTAAAACTAAATTAGAATGACAAATTCACCTATAGATCATAATATGATGGAAAATGGTTGTGACTCAACCTAAAGGCAGATGCAATTCCAATTTCAAAATCAAATAAGTGCAGTGTAACCTAACATTCATGTTTTTTAAAAGTACCTAACATTCATTATGTCCCACCCAAGGGGTTGACAGAACAGACTTCAATCATCCACACTCTTCTGAGGATATTTTAAACTGGCTGTTTTTTCCTCTCGTTTTTTTTTTTTTTTGATAAGTAAGAAGTATATTAAGAAAAGGTGAAAACCCCTCAAAGTACAAACAAAGAGATCCCCGCTATCATACAACTCAAAGAGGAGGGGAGTTACCTAACAATTCATCCCATCTAAACACAAAAGATTCAAAACAACACCATCTAAACTCTTAGAGGATGACCAGAAGTACAACAAGGCTTTAACTCTCAACACCACCCTAGAGATATCCTCTTCCTTCCCTTAAAAAATGCGGGAATTTCTCTCTTTCCACACTGCCCACCTAAAAGTGACTGGGAGAATCCGCCAAAGAAATCTTCCTTTCCCCTTAAGGACATCCATCGAGCTTCCTTGGACGATACCCATCACATGTTCAAGAACCACAAAAGCAATGCCAAAAAGGAAGAAGAAAACTTGGCAAACTTCGAAAGTGAATAGACAATGGATAAGCAAGTGATCAACTGTTTCGGCCTCAGACTTGCACAAAAAGCACCTATTCGGCAACATAATTCCCCTAATGTTCAAATGATCCACTGTCAAAATCTTGTCTAACACTGTTATCCCCCTACTGGTTGTTTCTACATGGTGTAATGGGACTTATGCTGGTTAATAGTTTGGAAGGTTGAACAATCGAGATTCATACATATATCCAGTACAATCTCCATCATTGTCAGTGCTTTAAAAGGCGTTTGAGGCTTATGCCTTGAGGCTCTCCTTGCGGCGAGGCTTCCCCTAAAATGCCCTGAGGCTTATTAAAAAAGCTTAAACGCCTGTAAGGAATATATGCCTTGTTTACTGAATTTAAAAAAGGCTTATGCCTCACGCCTTTCACACCTTTTTTAATGCCTTGTGTCAGAAGCGCGTGCCCTACATGCATATGCCAATGGGGGCAACCGTAGCTTAAAAAATTCAGTTTATTTCCTCTCTTTTTTTCTGTTTTTCCCCCTAAATCATAGTTAAATAATAAGCTATTCTAGATTAAATAAAAGCAGCGAAAACATCTCTTTCCCCATATGAAATGTATTAATGTTATTTTTCACAGATTTGACTAAATTTATCGTTTGTATAGAATTACCCTATTATTTATATATGTGACTACAGTGAAAACATGTGGATCTCGCAATGTCAGCTGCCATGATGCTACTTGAGACATGAAAAATTGGAATATAACTACTGTTTCAATCTGTTAATATACTTACGCATAACATCTCTTAGCTAAAAATTCTAGAAACAAGATCAGCAAATATAAATATAACGTAGAGAATTGGACTTTTAACTCCAAAATTGTGTACTGATGTCTCTCCAGCAACAACAACTCTTCTAAAAAGTGAACTACGGCGTCGACCATAAGCCATTCACGTAACAATTAGCTTCTACTTCATAAAAGTGAATAAGTTACTTTTTGTAGACAATGAGAGTTTACCCTTGCAGGTTGGCTATATGGGCTGTGCAACAAGCTCAGGCAGAGTTACTCCTTGACACAGCAAGGCAGGGAAGATAGAGAGGGCGTGAAACGGTGGAGAGCTTGTAGCATGCAGCAAGAACCCAGAAAGGTCCAATCTAGTTCATTGTGGAGGTTGTTGATCCTCTGCCTAAGCTTCTTCAAGCACTCTATTGTGTCTCGACGATTGAAGCTCTATCCATCTGTCGCATCAAGAAAGGATAATTAAACTCGCATCATAACCATTATCTCAAAGCACGCACAAACTAATAAAGCTTCAAAAGCACCACAAAAGTGGCTGAGCACTCGATTATATTCTTAAGCACTGTTTAAGTGTCAAATAGTTTTTCCTTCTATGCTCGATTACAGCATTCTTTAATCCATTAGAGGCCATGGGAAATCAGAAAGCTAATTCTGACATGCTCATCTTTCAAATATAGGTGACAAAGCTTTTGGTACAAAGTAAAACCAAACAGGGCTAAATGGAGGAAAGCTCTAAAGATAACTCAAAACAGAACATGAAAGCATATAATTATACAAAAAATTAAATTACATTAAACTAAAATGACAAATTCACTGAAAAATAGATCATAATGTGATCGAAAATGGTCATGACTCAACCTAAAGGCAGATGCAATTCAATTTCCAAAAGCAAATAAGTGCAGTGTAACCTAACATTCATTAGGTCCCACCTGAGAGATCACTAACCCGAGGGGTTGACTGAGCAGAATTCAATCATCCACGCTCTTTGGAGGATATTTTAAACTGGCTGTTTCTACTTGGTGTAATGGAGCTTATGATGGTTAATAGTTTGGAAGGTTGAAGAATTGAGATTCGTTCATGTATCCAGTACAATCTCTATCACTACTCGCTAGTTAACTTCTTAAGCTCTTAACATAGTCTAACATCTAAAGATCATATTCCGCATGGTGATCCAAAGGAATTTTTAATAAGAAACAAGAACCACAATGGATAAAATATTCTTGTAGCAAGACCACAGAAAAGTTCAAGATAAAACTATACATACCTGCAGGTGGCATCCACATGGCTTCTTTTACTATAATGCAAAGAAGAAAGCTCCTGCTGAAGTCAAATCCTTTTTATGCAGTAGCATAATCAATAACCTCTTTCCACATTCAATAGAATTCCTTTTGCTACTCTATTGGCTTCCTCTAGCTCCCCTTTCGAACAGAGTGATGCAATTAGAGAATAGAAAGCATCAAAATCAGATAACAGGGATTGTCTCGTCAAATTATCGACGTTTTCTGACCCACCATCTCCTTTCCCCGCTTCACAGTACCCAGAATCCAAATTGTCCATGTATGGGGAGGTCAAAGACTTCGCGGTAACCATACTCAAAGTCTCCCTTTCATATCGCTTCTTTGAGTTTGTTGATCCACTAGACCCCCGCTTAAAAGGGAAAGCCACAGATTGTACTTCACTAAGGAAATCGGAGGCTTCTTCAATGCTTCCTTGCTCACATAAAAAGACCAGAAAACTTGCTAGTGATTCTGTTTCATTTTCACTACCAGCTGTATTTAACAGCTCAGTGATAGATTGGATCTGAAGCATCTCCCTCAAGATGCTCCTGGCTTCTTCCATCCTTCCCTTAACGCAGAGTCCTTTTATCAAATAAACAAAACCAAAGAAATCAGGAAGGATCCCTTTCCCTTTGTACTCAAAATAGAACCCAAGGGCCCCTTCCATGTCTCCTTTCCGGCAACAGCCATTAATTACAGCACTGACAGTAAACGCATCTGCTTTAAAGCAACTTTTCTCCAAAACAAGAAGAAGCTTCAAAGCTTCCTCCAATAACCCAAATTTGCAATAACCATGGATCAATGAGTTGTAAACATGAGTATTTGGAGCTAAACCCTTGAGAACCATCTTCTCAAACAATTGCTTGGCATCTTGTAGGTAACCCTCTTTAGATAGGGTACCTATAAGTGTAGCATATGTGATATCGGTGGGAACCAAACCAATTTTCTCCAACGAATCAAAAATCCTAAATGCTTCAACAAGGCATCCCTGCTGGCACAACCCGTTAATCACGGAATTATAAGTGACAATGTTCGGATCAATCCCCCTCTTTTTCATGATAGCACAGAGATCTAAGGCCTTATTTAGATGTCCTCCCTTGCACAGTCCATCAACCACAATTGAATAAGCAACTAAATCCAAAATAGTTTGATTACCCTCGGCTTCCACAATGAGTTTATGTGCTTCTAAAACTCTACCTTGTTTTGTAAGTGCTTCAACAACTGCAACTGGAACACTGAAAAATATATGATTTTCCTTCATCCTATCGAGAAAATGAGGGGATTCATTCACATCTCTGTTACACAAGTAATGAACTAGCATCTTGTTTACCCTAGATTCAGAAACTCCATATTCTTTGAGATAAGCATTCAACATAACTGGGATAAGCCATTTATTTCCATTAGTGAGAAACCCTTTGAGGATTGAATAATAACACTTGCTCCTCACGCCTAAGCCTGTCCCTCTCATCACCATGTACACATCAAATGCAGCGTCAAAATAACCCTTCTTGCACAAGAAATGAATAGAGTCATTGCACATATCACAGTATATCGCATTCTCTAATTTCTCAATCCTGTGAAGAAATATCAAAACTCCCTCTGCATTCCCTTCCTCGAAAATTGACTTGATCAACATCATATAGGTAACTGTATCAGGAACCAGAGCTTTCTCAATGAGTTCGATAAACACCTCAATTCCCATATCTACCAGACCATGCCTACAGAGCCCACGAATAATACAATTATAACTCGCAACAGTAGAAACTAAAGGAGTTCTCCTATACGCATCAAATATCTCGAGCGCCTCATCGATCCTACCTACTCTGCAATACCCATCAATCATTGTACAATAAGTAACAGAATCAGCAAGCAAGCCCATCTCAGGCATCCCCTTGAAGATCATGTAAGCATCTTCCAACGCCCCCACCATAAACAACGCTTTAATAAGTACATTACACATAACACCATCCATACAAATCCCTGCTTCTTCAAGTCTCCCCTTTGTTTCCAAGATAGCCACCATATTCTTTTCTTGAATGTACCCATGTAACAATGTACTGTATGTAAAATTATCGCCAAATATACTCTTTGAGATCTCATCTGCCTCAGATGTCCTCCCAACTTTGCACAACCCATTAATCACAGTATTATATGTGATGATTCCTGTACTAACCCCCTTCTTCTCCATTTCTTCGAGCAGACAGAACACACGATCAAAATCTCCTTTTTTACACAACCCATCGATCAATGTCGAGTAAGTTACCTCGTCCACTCTAATCCCCAACTCTTCCACCCTCTTAAACACACCGAATGCTTCCTCCATTTTCCCTCTCTTGCAGAAACCCCGCATAATTGCGGTATAAGTAACCAAATTAGGTTCCAATCCATCCTTTTTCATCTCATTCAAAAATCCAATTGCCTTCTCCACATTTCCTTCCTTCGAAAACCCGTCAATGAGAACAGTATAGCTAACTGTATCTGGCTTTATTCCATTTTCCACCATTGATCTATGCTTCCGAAATGCCTCCTCTAAAATCCCTTCCCTAAAATATCCACAAATCCAACTACAGTAAAAAACAGCGTCAAAAACTACTCCTTCCTTCTCCATTTTACAAACCAAATCACAAACTTCCTTAATTTTACCCTCTTTACAAAGCGCACTTACTAGAGCTGTATAAGTTACAACATTCGGCCGACTAAAAGCTCCAATTTTTTCAGCATTCTCATAAAATCCTAAAGCAAGTTCCGGTTTCCCCATCTTACAAAAGCCGGAAATTACAGAACTGCAAACAAAATTACTAAATGGGTACCTAAAATTCTCGTTTGTCATCACTTCCAAAACTTCAATTGCACAGCCCATTTTACCCTGAGAGCTAAAACTGTGAATCAAAGAATAAAAAGTAAAACGAGAAGGTGAGATACCACCATTTTTCAAGCAATCCTGCAATACTGATAGGGCTTTTTCTGGGTTTTTTCCTGCAGTGCAGAGGCCTTGAATTAGAGAATCCCAGATTCCATTTTGGGGAAAAAGTCCATCTTTCACCATCTGGTTCATGAGAAGCTCAGCTTCTTCGAATCTATTCGCTTTGAGGAGAGCCCGTGTTACGATTGAACGAGTGCGAGAGTTCCCAGTGATGTTGTTTGAGTTCATTTGAAAGAAGAAGTGGAGAACGGATTCTAATCGGTGGGCTTTCGAGAGAAAAGAGAGGAATCGGTTGAGGGTTTTGAGGGTGGGGCTGAAACCGCTTTTGAGGAGGCTTTGAAGGGAAAGGGTTTTGGAGAGGTTTTGAAACAAAGAAGAAGAAGAAGAGAAGGTTTTGATCAAAAGGGTAGAGGGAATCATACGGACATCTTTGATGATGGACGCACGCTCCGTATGGGCACACGGCACACACTTATAGGCCACTGACCGTATGGATGTTTGGCCCATCCCTAAACTGAGAGAATTCTCCGCTGAGAATTGGCAGTAACAATGTTGCAGCGGGATTCCTCTGTTGATAACGCCTTTGGCGGATTTGGTGGCATATTCAGGCTTCTTCCTTGCTTTTTCTAGCTGCAGGAATCCATGGACTCCAAGCTATTGAGGCCTAGAAAAAAGATTATCTTCTCCCCCGTTTGAGGAGTTCACCATCGTCCATGTCTTCTGAAGAACCAACCAGTGTTGCCCATCTTCATGCTTCGTCTTCATATTGTTCTGCATCCTCATTCCTTCCCTGTAGATCTGGTTACCATCATATCTAAGGATGCTAGAGGTTGTAAATATATTAGCCTGTAACTTTATTTGTTTTCTTTAATAGGGGCCATCAATGTTGATGATAGACTATGATTTGAGCCATGTCGCACAATCTTAGAGACCACTGACTGAATGGATGTTTGGCCCATCCCTAGATGGACTTGCATACCAAAATTCTACCTGGTTAGTAATTTCTCCTGTTGGATTAGAATCTATTCTATGGTTTATTTTTAACCGTGGTTTCGAGCATTATTTGGGGTACTCAGCTCCAAAGGTTTGAAATCACTAATCAAGCTGATATTTGGTATGTAGGTCTACCTAGGGATGGGCCAAAGACCAAATATCCATATGGTCAGTGGTCTCTAAGAGTGTACCACGTGACTCATAATGTGTGGTGATGAGGGATTTCGGCGTATTGAACAACCCATGAAGGTGAATCACTTGTGAAGCCTGTGTGAGGGGGCATGCCCCAACGCCCGGTTTTCGCTTTAAAGTAGTATAGATAGCTGGTTGAGGTTTTGCCTTAACCTCTCGCGTACTTACCCAAAAAAAATTTTTGATAACCGACGTAGTATAGGAGCCACGTGGCATACTCATAGAAACCACTGACCATGTGGATGTTTGGCCCATCCCTAGGTGGATCTGCAAACAAAAATCAGTCTGATTAGTGATTCCTAACCATTGGATTGGAGTCGTTTTCTTGGGTTTATTTTAAACCATGGAATTCGAGCATTATTTATAGGGTGGCGTTATTTGCACACACCTTTTTTTGAGTGACACCCACCTCTTGGTGTGTGCTAATAAGTTACTAAAAAAATAACCTCCACCACCGAGAGAGAAGAAGAGGAGGAGCTCCTCCTCTTTTTCTTCTCCCGGCGGCCTCCTCTTCCTCCTCTTCTTCTTCTTCTTCTTCTTTTTCTTCTTCTTCTCCGAGCGGCTTCTTCTTCTTCCTCCTCCTTTTCTTCTTCTTCTCCAAGCGACCTCCTCTTCTTCTCCAAGAGAGAGAGAGAGAGAGAGAGAGAGAGAGAGGAAGAAGAAGAAGAAGAAGAAGAAGAGGAGGAGAAGGAAGATGAAGGAGGGAGAGATCTCTTTCTCCCCCTCTCCCTTTAAAAAAAAAAATTTCGCCCGTATCGGTAACACAAGGTAGACATGGCAGCAGTTGGCTACCTATATGGCCAAAGCCATTTAGACCCTGTGTTACCGATACGGGGTGAATTTTTTTTTTTTAAGGAGAGAGAGATAGGGAGAGGGAGAGAGAGAGAGAGAGAGACACACACACACACAGAAGAATAAGAAGAGGAGGAAGAGGAGGTTGCCCGGAGAAGAAGAAGAAGAGGAAGAGGAGGCTGCCCGAAGAAGAAGAGGAGGAGGCCGCCGCCCACCACCAGGTAAGAGAGAGAGAGGGAGGGAGTGGTGGTGGTGGTGGTGAGTTCATCTTCATTTGGTTTTTTTTTTTTTTTTCACAACTTTGGGTATGTGCAAATAAGAGGTAGGTATCACTCAAAAAAAGGTGTGTGCAAATAACGCCACCCTATTTATAGGACTGTCAAATGGTCGGGACAATCTCAATCGGCCCTAGCCCTTGGAAGGTCTAAACTGGCTAAGCCTGGCCCACCCTTAAGGGCCATGCCTGGCTAGGACCTAAAAGAAGAGCATTAAGAAATATAATTTTTTTAAGAAAAAAAGTAGATGCTTAAAGAATGCACTTGGCTTGGTGAATGTGTTTCATCAGATTAATCTATGTGGATGTTTCAATGAATGATCTTAGATTCTTCATCACAAGTGTTCATCATATACTAAGGTACGGTGAATGAACAAAGTTACCTCTCAATCGAGATTGAGCGGGCGCCCCATCTCTTAAACAGGTCGATCCGGGGCTCATTTTCCTCCAATCACCCTTCGGTCGACCCCTCTAATGGTTTTGCACTTTTAGGATTTCTGTTGATGGGGGTTTCTCATGATAGGCTAGGGGTTCCAATTATGTCTAAGTTAACTTCTGATAGTTTTCCCAAGTCTATGAACTCAAGTCCCCGTTATGCATCAAGGATCGCCTCATAGCCAATCTCGGAATCATCAAGTCCCACTCTCCAAGTTTTCACGATTGACTAAATAGATATTACATAAATACTCAGGGTTATTCTGGAATTGACAACACAAGGAATATACTTATTAATTAAGGTTGAATCTTCAATGTTTCTCCTTGATCTTCATGTTCTTCTGGTAGTCTTCATTGTCTTCGGCTTTCTTGTAATGATACTAGTGTAACATACTCTAACGCACTAAAATAGTCTACCTCACACTAGGAAGGTTTACAATAGTATGTTTTTGTCATACGGGATTAGCCAAAACTTAAACCTTACATAGAAAAGGTAGCAATAGAGCACGCCGTATTCAATGCCAACTCCTCTAAGTCCCCAATATCCATAATTTTGCTCTTTTCTCCACTGTTATGGGTAACTACAGTTAAGGGTCACCTTAACTCCAAGACAAGGGGCGCTTAACAATAAGTGGCAAGACACTTGATTAAAAAGTTGTAATATCAAAAAATTCTTTGAATTAGCTATGAAGTGCCTGCTTGAACAGTCACAAAACTTGAAGATGTCAAAACAAAATAGATTGAAAACACATTAAAAAGAAATCATGTTTTTGCAACGTTGGTGATACCGCCTATTTTGGTTTGAAAATTCACATTTTTACCACATTGATGACACCGCCAATCCACAATTAAAAATCAACCCATGAAAATGACTCCAATCCAATGCATAGAAATCACTACTGTCACACCCCAAATCCGGGATCCATGACTTGACCCAAATACCCGTAAGTCGATCCATTTACCCAGATCTAGGTGTGAATATTTAATTTATAAAATATTATTAATATTTTAAAAATTATTACAAATGACTTTTGTAAAGGTGTTTGGGTCAAAATATACTTTTAAAATTTTTAAATACTATTCATCAAAACTAGCGGAAGCGAATTATTAAAAATCATCCAAAAATATAAGTTTTACAAAAATTCAATATAAATTGACTAAAGATCTCTAAATCATGTGGGACAACCTTTATGAAAATATTTTGGCGAGAATAGTTACTTTAATATGTTTAAAAATTCACTTTTAAAAATATTTGGTATCGATAAATTTTTGGCTAAAAATACAGTTAAGACTTCAGAAAAGTTAATTACTTCTAATAAAAGCAAAATTCCAAGTTTCGGCTTGCATTGTTTGAAGCGTCTCATCGAGATCTTCGATTTTTTCAGAAATAGTGAAGTATTAATTCAGCCTCGCTAAGCAAGAATTAAGGTTTTGATTTTCGGGTCTGCACTAATCTAGTTTAGTAGGTCACAACTTATAGTCAGTTAAAAATTTGATTGAAAATAACATAAAGTGTTTTTTGGGTTTTCTAATTGAGTTTCCAAATGCAAATTTTGGGTCCTTGGTTATGAAATCCTACTCGAAGCCCAACAATTTAGAAATTGGATTTTTTTAATTACGATTAGGATAGATTAGCATATGAAAATTACTTATTAATCATAAATAAATTATGACAAATTATAAAAGTAACATCATGATATCAAGAACTAATTGTTCAAAGATCATAACCAGAACTTACACATAAAGTAGCTAAAAAATATAACCATCTAATTACTCAAAAATCAATAATCATCATGTCATGAAAAATAATTCAGTGGTACCCAGATTTCAAATCCTACTAGGAGATTATCATCCCATAATTAAAGAACATTAAATAAAAAATTTATTATAAGAACTCATAATTGAAATGTCACACCCCGGATCTGGGTACCTTGACCCGACTTGAACGCCTATGGATTGGTCTATTTACCTAAGATCTAGGGCATAATAAAAATAAAAACTTTAAAATCACACAAAATAATTTTCAAAAATTATCATAATTTCTCAAAATCAAAACAAAAATCTTATGTAAACTCATTTTTATTAAAATATTTATTTAAGGTAGTTGAGGAATTTAATTTTCATGATTCGAAAGAGAATGGTCATCTTTTGGTCAAAATTCAAAAAATATTGAAAAATTATTTTCTTATGTAGTTTTACTCTAAAAATCATAAAAACAACTTTAACAAATGCACTTTGATAAAAAAAATAATATTTTATAATTTTTTCAGTGGTTTTACAAATATTTGTAGTTCTCTAAAAACAAGGGTCAAAACTCAGTCGGTTATTTTCTAACTTAGTCGCATAATAATCAAATCAAACAAGTAATATATGAAAATATATGAGTACCTAAAATAATCTACTTTTTATCAAAAATATCACGCGATTTCTATTTTAAAAATTCAAGATAAAAGCTAAAGAAATTTTCAAAATACCTTATTTTGTAACTAAGACTACATTTACATACAGTCAGTAAAACGGATCTAGAGATAAGACTCCAGTGAACTGGGTGACTTACCACTTGTGGTTTGAAAGCTAACTCGAAGTTCATCCACACTTTGTATTAGGCCAAAAGTCGGATTTCAACTATGAATTGGTCAAAAATAGCCACGAAGTTGGCTCTTCTGTCCTGTCTACATAAAGTAGTATCAGTTGGGTCAACTTCGAAACGTTTCACATCATAGCACACACCAAATAAAATTCTATGAAAAATAGCAAAAATACGACAGCCAATTATGGTTCTAAC
Organism: Euptelea pleiosperma; assembly: GCA_035048495.1. Classification (NCBI taxonomy): domain Eukaryota; kingdom Viridiplantae; phylum Streptophyta; class Magnoliopsida; order Ranunculales; family Eupteleaceae; genus Euptelea; species Euptelea pleiosperma. Next base: position 4,233,566 of record CM068542.1, on the reverse strand, counting down.
GACTTTAGAATTATATTTTTATCCTATTTCAAGAATATTTTATGAACTTCGCTATCAAAGACGTCGAAAATTTAAGCATTAATAAAATAAAGTGAAAGCAAACTAATCAAACTATTAATGTTCCAAAACAATCCAAGCATGTTCCAGAATTTATTATTACATCAGAATAACCTTTAAAATAATTTAAACAATAAATTCATCTTCAAATCCTATCTCTTTAATTGACTCTGATTCTTCTAGCTCCTCATCAAACGCATCTAAAATTGTTCTTGGTCGAAACCATGAGCTTAAAGGCCAAGTAAATCTACGTGTATATATATATCTCATATATGACATCATTTCAAAATCAATTATTTAATTAATGAATGAAATATATAATTTTTCTTTTCCTATATCATTTTCATCGGGAATAACTTAGCAAACTCTTCTACATGTAAAGATGAGACCTGAAACTAGGGTTTTTCCGTGTTGTTGAATTCGGAAACCCTAGAATCAATAAGATTTGTAATTTGATCTGATTATATCCAACAAAATTCAGAGATTCTAGCATAGGGATTGGTGTCGGATGTTGATCCGCACTCAAGGTTAGTTTGCGCAAATTAGAACATGAAATGACAGATTTTTCTCAGAAATTGCTAAAAATAAAAGGATGGCAGGGTGAGAATGGGGGAATGGATCGAGGTGATTTTAAACATGCTTATGATTTTACTGAGATCCAATTACAATTGCAAAAAAAATTATTGAAACCAATTCTTATCTATGAAATCATGACATCAAGATCACTAACGTTAATAAAAAACCTTCAATCCATTAACTTGAAATAAAAATGATTACATTTAAACAAATGACTAACCAGAAATTTAGAACTTGAATCAACTAGAGAGAAAAAGAGACTCCTAGAGAGAGAAACTAGAGGGAGAAATATCAAAAAAAAAGCTTAGAGAGAGAAAGTAAAAGAGAGAGTTTAAGAGATCTAGAGAGAGAAAGATAGAAAGAGAGTCTAAAGAGGAGGAGAGAGAAAGATAACTCACCACTTACCACGATGGATCTGGAACATGTCCAGTCAAGTGATGGTTGTTGGACGTGGGATGGTATACAACTTGGTACGGGCTACAAGGAGACCTTAGTGACGCCCGATAGGGGGTTGGTGGAAGCCGAGCTTGCAAAGGGGAGGACGTGGTCCAGCCCAAGGGGACAGTAGCAAGTAGGGGCTATCCCTTCTCATTCTTCTTCTTCTTCTATTCTTCTTCTTCTCCTTCTCTTTTCTTTTTTCTTATTTTTTTGTTTTCTTGGATGAGATAACAGTAGCTGTTGGAAGAACAGCCACCGAATCTGTTCAAGGAAGGTGGGGCAGTATGGATTTGTTGGAGTGGAGGCGCCGGTGATGGTGTTTGACGGTGGTGGGTTGGGCGGTGCACACCAACAGCTGTAGGTGAAGACGCGCCAGCCCAAGAAGCAAACGGCTTCTTCTTCCCCCTTTTTTTTTATTTCTTGTATCCTTTTTTTTTACTGATTTGAGGGAGAAAGAGAGGAGCGGTGGAGAAGATCTATGGTAGCAGGCGATGGAGCACAGCCACAGTTGGATTGGGCCCTGATAACCCATACTTCTTACTGCTGCTTCTGCTAAATCCCCTCTTATTGTTGCAATATCATTTTGATCATCATCATCATCGTATAATCGTTGTCCCAATCATCTGGGATGGGCTACATCGATCCTGTTCTGCCATTCCTTTCTATCAAGGATCATGTCCTCTGTTAATGTGTACTCTCACATATTGTTGCCAAATTATTGGAGGATGGAACAAAAACTGTGTTCCTGACGAGATCATTTTTTCTCTCTTTTTATTCTTTTTAATGATTTTGTATGAGCTAGGATTAGACAGTTATAACGGTATAATGGACTGGGGGTGTTACCATTTTTTCCGTTATAACGAAAAAAACGCTCATGGGCAAAAACAAAAAAAAATGTGAAAAAATTGCTCTGAAATTCAAATTTTGAATTTCAAAAATAGAAAATAACAGAAAAAATGAAAAATAACAGCCGTTATTTTCATTATAACAGCCGTTATTTTTTGGGCATTTTAACGGTCCATAACGTAACAGGGTAGGTCGGAATCTGTTATAACGGCCATTATTTTCGTTATAATGGCCGTTTTTTAAACCTTGCCAAATCTAATAAAATACGTGAATTTTATCCTATCTTTAAAAAAATACAGAAAGATAATTTGTTTTGTTAAAATTATGTGTATTAAATAGGAAATTATCTAGAGGACTACATGGCTAGATGGTCTTCGAGATTCACATCAAACAAATCTTAAAAACCATCTTCCCAATTCTAACTGCGTTATTTTCCTTTTCACATAGTCCCTTATGGTGCCTTTTTGTTTTTTGTTTGCATAGACAAACTAAACTTATCTTGCTTGTTAGTGAAAGGGAAACCATAGGATCATCATCTAGGTCCAATCGATTGGATGGTCTTCGAGATTTGTGCAGTGTGAATATGGAAGACCATCAACTCCGTACCCAGGGACGGACGATGGACGGTAGATGGTTTGTGTCTTTGTGATAATTATCTTGAATTGACGTTACATTCCCAATATTTTGTTTCACAAACAACGTTAAATCCTAGAAAATCTTGGCTGCAAATCCCAAAAGTAGCCATCTAAACAAATATTTTTTAAACTCACTGGGGTACGCCAGGTGCGATGTACGTGCACCTTACTTGTGGCAGCAGCTTACACGTGGCACACTCGTAGAGACCACTGACCATATAGATGTTTGGCCCATCCTTAATTGGTCTTAGTACCCAAATTCATCCTGATTAGTAATTTTTATCTGTTGGATTATCTTTTTCATGGTTTATTTTTAACCAACTAAGATTCAAAGGTTAGAAATCACTGATTAGACCAATTGTTGTTACCTAAGTCCATCTAGGGATAGGCCAAACATACATATAGTCATCAGTCTCTAATAGTGTGCTTTGTGGCTCATATTGTGGGTCCATCAGCAATTTTGACGATGGGCATTGTGGGTACCATAATTTTCACACGAATCTTAAGGATTGATGTGCACATATCTCGAGGTGTGCATTCATCGAAGATATTTCAAATGGTGCATTATTTCTAACGTACACTCATCCCGGCAACTCCAACATCTCAACCCGGGAACTCATCTTGATAACTCAAGCATCTCATCCTGGGAACTCATCCTGGCAACTCAAGCATCTCATCCCGGGAACTCCAACATCTCAACCTAGGAACTCATCTTGGCAACTCAAGCATCTCATCCCGGGAACTCCAACATCTCAACCCGGGAACTCATCTTGGCAACTCAAGCATCTCATCCCGGGAACTCCAACATCTCATCCCGGGAACTCATCTTGGCAACTCAAGCATCTCTTCCCGGGAACTCCAACATTTCATCCCGGGAACTCATCGTGGCAACACCAACATCTCATCCCGGGAACTCATCTTGGCAACTCAAGCATCTCATCTCGGAAACTCTAACATCTCATCCCAGCAACTCCAACATTTCAACCCGGGAACTCATCTTGGCAACTCAAGCATCTCATCTCGAGAACTCATCCCGACAACATCTTATCCCGGCAACTCTAACATCTCATCCCGGAAACTCCAACATTTCAACTCGGAAACTCATCTTGGCAACTCAAGCATCTCATCCCGGGAACTCATCCCGACAACTCCAACATCTTATCCCGGCAACTCTAGTATCTTATCCCGAGAACTCTAACATCTCATCCCGGGAACTCATCCCGGCAACTCCAACATTTCAACCCGGGAACTCATCTTGGCAACTCAAGCATCTCATCCCGAGAACTCATCCCGGCAACTCCAACATCTTATCCCGGGAACTCATCCCAGCAACTCTAGCATCTCATCCTGGGAACTCTAACATCTCATCCCGGCAACTCCAACATTTCAACCCGGGAACTCATCTTGGCAACTCAAGCATCTCATCCCGGGAACTCATCCCGGCAACTCCAACATCTTATCCCGGGAACTCATCCCGGCAACTCTAGCATCTCATCTGGGAACTCTAACATCTCATCCCGGGAACTCATCCCGATAACTCTAACATTTCAACCCGAGAACTCAAGCATCTCATCCTGGGAACTCATCCCGGCAACTCTAAGCATCACATCCCGACATTGTCGACGAGATCGACATTCAACTCATCCCAATAGGTTTAGTTATCATACTTAGCGGGAATGACGTTCAACACATCCCTATAAGGTCAGACGGCATACTTGACAGGAGTAACGTTTATCTCATCCCGACAAGGTCAAGTGACACGCTTGACAGAAAGGATATTCAAGCACATCCCGGCAAGATCAAACGGCTTATTTGGCAGGAGTGACATTTATATCATCCCGACAAGATCAGCAGTATACTTTGCGAGAATGGACTTCTATCCATCCCGAGAAATATACAGAATTCTACAAACAAGATAAGTATTCTAAATTGTAATAAAGTTAGTTACTTACCTATCCATTGAATGTTAGCCACATAGTGGTTAGTTTGACTATTACGCAGCTCCCACGTTCTCCTATTCAAATATCTACCACGAGGAATGTCACCTCAGTCGTTTCAGATATAATTGAATAGGGGCAGTTAAGATCTAATAGAAAGAGACAGTTTCGTAACAGAATATCTTCAGATCATAACTGACTAACAAGGAGTAGACACGTGGAAGGTGAGTCATACCAGTTCTGAGGGTATAAATACATGACCCTCAGAATTGAGAAGGGATCTTGCTCTCCAGATCCAAATAGCCTAAACTCTGAAACACTTTACTATTTTCTTGATTCCTGTTATCATTCCTAAGCTGACTTGAGCGTCGGAGACTTGTCAACAGGTATAACCATATTTCATCTGGAGATCATCCTATCCTTCGCAGAGGAGAAAGCAGTTTCATCCTGGAGCATCAGAGTCGTTCGATCATCACCAAAATCCGAATCGTCTGACCTCGAAGATTGTGTGGGTTAGATTAGATATTTTTCCCCCACAGGCACCATCATCTAATTTTTTTCTATTGACAGGTGCCATGAGGGAGTTCAATAAATGCATTCACAGGTGAGTTGAAATGTGAAATTGTTGAATGATCAAAACACCCCTATAAATTAAAAATAAAAATAAAAAATAAAATAAAATAATCAATGTTCGTCAATTTATGAAATTTAAGGGTCATATTGGGAATGATGATTTTTTAACCTTTTTTAACAAGAGAACGAGCAATAAATAATAAATAATAAAAAATAGTAAAAGATGTGCATTTTTGAAATATTAGGGTTTAGTGTTGCACACAGAAAAAAGGCCAGAATAGATTTTTATTTTTTTTTGTCTTTTTGTTACGTGACGACTTTTGGGAGTGCTAGCATGGATTTCTTCTGTCAAAATTTTGAGTTCTCTATACCATAACAAAGATTGTTGGATGTACCACTCGAGCTCTCTGGCCATTAGCTCTCCCCATGTATATTATATGTTGTTGGATGATTCTCGAGACACACACTACACAAATGCCATTGTCACTAATCATCCAATGATACGGAACATTTGGATAGTGTGAAGGAGGACATGCACAAGCAAGAAGGGCCGTAATAGTTTTTTTTGTCCTTCTGTTACGTGGTGACTTTTGGGAGTGCTAGCATAGATTTCTTCTATCAAAGTTTTGAGTTTTATCCATACCATAACGAAGATTGCCAATTTTACCACTCGAGCTCTTTTGCCGTTAGCTTTGGAGAGGACGACCTCCCAATGAATATTATATGTTGTTGGATGATTCTCGAGATGCACACTACACAAATGCCACTGTCACTAATCATCCAACGATGTGGGCCATAGGGAGAGCGTGAAGGAGGACATGACTATTGGGCCATTATTTAATATAATTTACTTTTAAATAAGAAAAATAACAAAAAATGTGAAACATGAGACCATGTTTAAAAAACGGAAAATTTTTAAAAAGAAAACAAACTTTAATATATTAACAAAAACAAAAATAAATTTCTGACATTCCAAAAAAAAATAACTAAACCCCCTTTGAAAGGGCGTTTCTCCCTGCCAGATATAAAAGGTGAAAAGAATGACTGTTTCTCTAGACAAAAGCTGAAAAAGGTTGACAGACGCCCTTTAAAAGGGCGTTTGTCCAAAGAGGAGTAAAACTTTTGTCCCGATATGAGCCACATGGCACACTCTTATTGGACAATGACCATATGGATGTTTGGCAAATCACTAGGTGGACCTACACACCAAAAAAGAAACATGATTAGTGGTAGACGACCTTTTAAAGGGCGTTTGTCCAAAGAGGAGTAAAACTTTTGTCCCGATATGAGCCACATGGCACACTCTTATTGGACAATGACCATATGGATGTTTGGCAAATCACTAGGTGGACCTACACACCAAAAAAGAAACATGATTAGTGGTTTATAAGCGTTGGATTGAAGTTATTTTCATGGGTTGATTTTAATCGTAAGAATTTGAGCATTATTTGAGTGCAAAGATCCAAAGGTTGTTAATTACTAATCACGCTGATTTTTGGACTGCAGGTCCATCAAGGGACTGATCAAACATCCATATGGCCAGCGTCCACTAAGAGTGTGCCACTTGGCTCGTATTGGGATAAAAGTTTTACTCCTCTATGGGAAACACCCTTTTAAAGGGCGTTTGTCAACCTTTTCAGCTTTTTCCTACTTTTGTCAGGAGAAACAGTCAATCTTTTCACCTTTTATTTCTGTCAGGGAGAAACGCCCTTTCAAAGGGTGTTTAGTTACTTTTTTGGAATTATCAGAATTTTATTTTTGTTTTTGTAAATAGATTAAAGTTTTTTTTCTTTTCAGAAAATTTTCGTTTGAAAAATGGCGATGATAGTAACGTCCCAATCCCATTATGTTAACGCCCAAAATCGAAAACGTGCTTGGCGTTATTTTTCTTGTGGGGGAAAAATCCCTTACACCCCATCGAGATACATGTCACCCTTGAGCAATGTAGCTAGACATAGGGGAAAAAGTTGCCTACTAACCCTTTACAGTACGCGCTGAGGTCTCTAGGCAATCTATCAGAGGACTACGACAGGTCTGGTCGATGTGTCCAAAAAGTGGCTGAGGTGTCTGTCTTACCCTACAATAACTCTCACCGGTGGAATCCCTAATTAAGAAAATGGGGGTTTTCCACTAGAAGAGCCTCTCATGATGAAGGATAACTCCCATCTAACTTAGACAACTCCTACCTAGCTCGAGTTGGTAATTATGACACCCCATTGGAAGACTTAGGCCATGCTTGGTTCACAGCAAATTGAGTGCAATGCACTCACTTGCCACAATTTTGGGATTGAAAGTGATTGGTTGTAGGCGTGTAAATGAACTGCCATGCAAGTGGTTAACAAGCACTTGCAAACTCCGTAACCAAATGGATGCAAGGAAGTGCAACCCAAAAACTGATGCAAGCAAGTGCATTGTGTTAGCTCAACAATTTTTTTCCAAAAAAACAACAACAATAATAACAATAACCATGATTATTTTTTTGTTATTATTATTATTATTATTATTATTATTATTATTATTATTTAGTTTTCTATGTTTGATAGTGTCAAGATCGGGGGACAACCATTTGGCATACCCACATAGAAAACGAATCAATAGCTGATTTTTTGTGAGGGTGATCTCTATGGTGAGGAGATCATCCTCACAAAAATTCAAATCATTCCGATATTCATAGACTGGTTTAGAAGTTGAAGAATTATGGACTATCGATTTTTACCGTGTAACTTGAAAACTGCATTTGAGGGGGTTAGAAATTTCAGAATGTGCTGATTTTTTGTGGGGGTGATCTATACGTTGAGGAGATCATCCTCACCAAAAATCGGCCATTGATTCATCTTATATATGGGTACACTAAAATGGTTGTCCCCCGATCCCGACACTTTTTGATATAGCTGGCCGGGGTCCCCTAACCCTAAGCTTTCCCCTCCAAAACAACAACAACAACAACAACAACAACAATAATAATAATAACAACAATAATAATAATAAAGTAAAATAACAATAATAATTATAATAAAGGTTTAAAAGGGACCGTTATAACGGTATACCGGACTTGGGGAGGTCTGAATCTGTTATTTTTAAGCGTTTTAAAGGTACATAATGCAACGGGAGAGGTCTGAATATGTTATAACAGCCATTTTTTAAATCATGATTATAATAACAATAATTATAATTATAATTAATAATAATAATAATAATAATAATTAAATCAACAATGATAACAATAATATTACAATAGTAATTTTATTGTACATTTTTTTTTTTTTGTAAAATCAAAAATAAAATAATCCATTTGCAATGCGCTACCAACCAATCAACTAAACTTCATTTGTATCTATTTTCATGGCGTGAACCAAACAGTTGTAAGTGAATTACATCACAAATTATTGCAACACAATTCATTGTATTTGCACTAAAGTGCAAAATGCACCCAAGTGCAGCGAACCAAGCAGGGCCTTAATATAACCTGGCTTACATGTTATCTTAGTCACCGCATATATATATTGATATAGTAAATATAAAAAAAGTCTTACTAAAATTTTGGCCTTAGGCTTCAACTTGTATCAAGATGGCACTGCCTCTTGTCCGAGTGTTGTGTCTTCTCTCCCAAGGATATTTGGAGAAATTTTTTGAAGCAACGGATTTTTGAAGCAGCGAAGCAATGGCCAATCAAATGGCGCCACAATCCGCTCATGCTTTTGAACAAAACCTAGAAATGCTTTTGAACAGCAGATCGTGGCGCCATTTGATTGGCCACTGCTTCAAAAATTTCTTGGAAATTTGATGGAAGTTCTCTGTCAAATTTTATTATCTCCTCTCAACCTCCATTAACCCCAATTAGACGACGTGTCTTTTGGATTATCAAAGACTTTTATTCAATTAATTTAAACATATTCAAAAGGTTAAAGAGATTTATTTATTTTTTAAATAATGGGTAAAATCAGTCGCCCTTTTGAATTCCCCCAAACACTTTCGTCTTTTTTTTGTTTTTGTCTTTGTAGCGTAGGACCACCTCGTGAACCTGGCATTACGGGCAAAAGCCAGATTTCATTAAAGTCCCGTAACTGGCAGTGGCCCTCCTCGTGATTGGACCGCCTGTTCTAGCTGACCACTAAGCAACTACTGTGGTCCTAAGGTTAGAGGTTTGAGAACCGCTAAATTCAGCGGATCCGACAGGATATTGCCGTTTAGAGAAGGAGATGATGGCTTGGACTGTTGTGGGGTGGTGTAGCAACACCGTGAAATGGTGGGAGTTGCAGGCGGTAACAACAGTGGAGAAGGAGGAGGCTGTGCAGTGGGGGGGCTGAGCGATGGAGGAGGTGCAGACCACTTCCCCCTCTCTTCTTCTCGTTCTTCTCCTTCTTCTCTAATGGCTGGGTTTAATCTTTTCTTTTTGATTTTTTTTGAAGAGGCGGTAAGAGAATGAGGAATGAGTGGGGGCGGTAGTGGAGAGAAGAGAGAACGTGGTGAGAGAAGTCGAAAAAGAAGGTGGCTGGTGTACCGGCTTGTAAGGTGTGGAGTTCAGATAGGGGCAGCAATAGAGTCCAAGGGGGAGGACGTAGGGGGGGAGAAGGGAAGAGGTTGACGGCTAGGGTTTCTCCTTTTAAAGAGAAACAAAACATTGGAGAGAGAGAAGGGTTCCCGGAATAGAAAGTGGGAGAGTCCCCTCCTTTAGAAAACGTGGTGAGCCTTAAAAACATCCAAAGGCCGGTCCCACTTCCTATTCTTATAGTCACCGTGTGGCTTTCTCTCCTCCATCAATGTTCTCCATTTTCTAGGGCCATTGATCTCAAAACCAACCCGATTCTTCCGTGTGGTTACACCTCATTATTTCACCAGTCCAGCTCCTTTACAACACACCATTTTAGTTGTATACCAAAACAGCAACTTTCTTTGTTAAATGATAAATATATTCTCTCGCCCCTGGATTAATTCTCTAGTCACCGTCCACCTCAACTTGTTTTGCAAAGTTTTTATACAACTTCTTTCCTCTTTTGTAAAAGAATTCTCTCCCCTCCTTTAATATATTTTTGTCTTCCCTTGGAATCTTATTGCCACCATCCAGCCCATGGGTGGATATGCCAAAACCTATGAGAATCTATCTCATGTATCATCATGTGTTGATGTCCATGCGTATGGATAGCATTAAATAAGCCCAACACTTTTCTTCACGTAGGAGACTCCTCTCTTGATGATCCCTTGTCTAGACTTTGTTGGACCATTTAAAATTATGCCCTACCAGTACATTTTGTCATTGGCCAATATTTATCTGATGCAGTCAACCTTGACCCACAAGTTGGTTCGCCTGTTGTAGTGCATTCGCTTGGTCCATATGTGGTCCACCTTCATCAAAGATTGACAACTGCCTTTGTGGCTCGTCAACTTGGCCCACTGGCCCATATCTTTGCCTACGATCCATTAGCTTAATCCGTATCTTCAGATTTTTCAGATCGTGGTTTGCATCTAGGTCCACTCGTCTTGGCCATTCCCCGATTTTTCCAATTCCACTGTCTTGGCTCGCTCCTTTATCCTAATATGGCTCATAGATATGTGATCGTGATTTTCATGGTTGATCGCGGGCCCGTCAGTCTCGAGAATCATCCGATCTGGTCACCTGCAATAACAAGAAGCGCGTGATGAGCCTTACTCAGAACAGATTTATATCAAGATTTCTGAAAATGTGTTTAATGCATGCAAATATACAATTTCTTCCAGAAAAGTGTGTTCTACGCAACAGAAGAGACTTTTATGTAAAAAAAGTGGATAAATAGAGCAATTTTACATAGGAGAGTGCGATAACGCTAAAAGAATAATTACTTAAAATAAGCACTTTTGAGCGAATATCATGACCAATCCCTGATCGTTATGAGACCAATCCCTAATCAAATAAATAAGTGAAACCACTCCCTGATTGCTATTGGACCAATCCTAAATCAAATAACTAAATGAGACCAATCTCTAATTGCTATGGGACCAATCCTCGATCAAATAAATAAGTTGAACAAATCTTGCACTGCATATAGTATGCAATGAATAATCCAATACAAGTATGATCATATGTAACTAATTTCAATAAGATCGACAATGTATAATAATTAATAATATTCGTCATATTGAACCAATTTTAATAAGATCAAGAATATATAATAATTCATACAATACGATTTCAACTATATGATGAATATAATAATAATCATAACATAAAATATAAGTGTACTTACATTAAATATTAAAGATCTTCTAGTTCTTTAGATATTTTTTAATCGAATTGAGAGAAATATGAAATTAGATTAAAAGGGATGGTGACTAGGGTTTCTGAGAACTACAAGGTTTCTCTTAGATAGATTATATAAGTAGCTTCAAGGTTTGAGTTTTTATTTAAATTTTGAGAGGTCAAATCTTGGTCATTGACTCTGGGGTTAATTAATAAATGATTAAAATTTAATTAGTATTTAGTTTATAATAGGGTTTAAGATTTTGGTTGAGAGATTCTCTACATCTCTCACGAAAATAAGTAACCATTTAAAGATTTTTTATTTGAATTAAATCTCTAATGAGTACTCTTATTTTATCTCAATTTAGAAATGATTTTTGTCACTTTATAAGGGGTATATTTTAGGGTCGGGATCGGGTTACATAAATTGAAACCGAAGTTGGGACTTGAACGATAGGGCCGTCGATTTATTTAAATCGAACATTCCTCCTTCTCTTTACCTTTAGCTACAACAGCAGAGCCGAAGCAAAGCCAACTTGAATTCATTTCAAAGTCGTTTAAAAAAATGAGGATACAGTCCACGTGGCACCTCCACTCCATTCAGCCCATCACGTCTCTCCTGAACCCCATCATCTCACTCCAACGCCTCCTCTTCTTCTCCTCTCTTCTCTCCCTCCATCTCCTCCTATTCTCCTCTACTACTCGTTGTTGAGCTCCGACGACGTGTAAAAGAAATCTACAAGGATCAACAAAAAATCTAGCGACGTGTAAAAGAAATCCTCAAGGATTTACAAGAGGGTTACAAGAAATCCCGCAACGTCCTTCTCTCTCTCGATCTCTGTCGTGAACCTCTCACCTCAATTACAGCAAATAGTCGGCGAAGTATGCGTACCACGACATCTCCACACTACATTGGTGCTCGTAGGAACGATTACAAGAATGTTTTTATGTCAAATAGAATCTTTGCTAAATTGAAAGAGGCAATTCGCTACAAAGCTGAAGAGGGGGTTGTAAGGAATATTTTCATATTCTAAGTTTGGCAAAGATTCTGTATGACATAAAAACATTCATGTAACTGTTCCTACGAGCACCAGTGTAGTGTGAAGATGTCGTGGTACGCATACTTCGTCAACTACATGAAGACTAGAAGATAGAGACAGCAAGAATCAGACGGTTGACGACAGGAGTCATCTGAATAATTGCCTATTTGTCAGTTATAAATCGTGTACGCTCGCTTAGGAAGGTAAGTGACTTAGTGGCCATAGGAATAGGTGTCGGGCTGATTTTGGCGACACATGATGCTGGAAGTGGGATGAACGTGTGCTGGTGTCATTTCTAGGGTTCCCAAGGTATGAGTGGTCTCCATTAGTCCGTGATAATGGTAATGCAGTGTGTGTCGTCTCTTCTGAACAACTACAGACATAATGGCATCCATTTCATACAGTAGAACTTGACTGAACTGTCCTTCACTAACACCGTCATTCCAAACAGCAACAAACATAACAGGGGGTTGATTGATTAATGTCGTTTCCAGTTCCTCATTCCCAAGAAGGTAATCTTAATCTAGTCATGCTGAATGGGTCCCTCAGTCTGTCACACTGAGGGACTAGGGAATGTCCAAAATGCATCCAACGGGTTTAAAACATTGTTAAATGGAGTCGTCCTCTACTTGGGTAGTCTCAAAGGGGTATGATTCAATTAATTCATTGATTAGTCTATGATTATCTTTTAAGCGTCTACTTTAAACAATGGGGAGAAAATCTCCAGATATCAATAACATTAATAGGTTCATTAAGAATGAGAAGATCTTCGGGTCTCAATAACATTAATAGGTTCATTAAACGATGTGACAAAAACATCTATGCGGCGAGACAACTCCATTACATTCTAAGTGCCGAATTCTTAACCGTTTTCTGACCCTAAGCGGAATGCCCTGGACCCACAAAGGATAGGCTTGTTCTCTTGCTTCAGTCCATTCCCCTCAAGACGGGGAGTACATCACTCAAGTATTAATCGTATAGTAACCCGGCATAAAGTCCTTAGAAAAGGAACATCTATCCGGTATAGTTTATTAGGAATTACCTTTTTACTAATGTTGCACCGGATATCTGAACTCGAGATTCTATATTTCTTCGGTAAATCTCACATACACTGAAGGAAAATACTAAGTCAAATTCTAGATGAATTTCAACAGAGTATAGCCTTATCACAATGAAATAGGAGAAGATCCTTTTTTTCTGTCCCCAGAGTCCTCTATTTATAGAATTCTGGGGAGGGGTCTGCACATGTTGCAGACTCACATTTATAAAAAAAAATGATTAAAATAATAAAAAATTACAAATAATCTTTACAAAAAGATTGCATACGGTTGTAGGATTCATAAAGATACACAATCGTATGGTACTAACTCTGGTAGATTCTACATGCTTTTCAAGGAAAATGGCATATGTACTTTTCTAAAGAAATGAGAGATCTTCCTTAAATTTTAACTGCATACGGTTGTGTATGAGAAGGTCCTACACAACCGTGTATCATTACTTTTTCATCCTCTGCACACATCTCGGGGAAAATGGCATGGATGCTTTTCTGGAGAAATGAAAGATCTTCTTGAAATGCATACTGTTGTGTAGGAAAAGGTCCTACATAACCGTATATCATTATTTTTTTTCATCCTCTGCACACATCTCGAGGAAAATGGTACATGTGATTTTTCTCCTTTTTGACCATAGATCTTCCAGATCTGACTCTATACGGTTGTGTAGTTTCCCTTCTTACACAACTGTATCCAATTAGTTTCTTTGATCTGTGGGTGGTTGGCTCAAAAATTGAGGCATGCCCTTTATGCAGAAATTCAGCCATGTTCTGCCAAATCTGAGGGCATACGGTTGTGTATCCATATGCCTTACACAACCGTATGTAATTACTTTCTGAAAGTATGGCCTGGTTCTACTCAAAATTGTCCATCTTTATTTTCTTGAAATCTGTGCCAGTTGTGCCTTTCTGACTGAATGCAGTTGTGTATTCTCATCTCTTACACAATCGTATGGGCTCATTTTTCCAGTTAAATGTCCTCTTAAAGTCCTCTTCTCTGATTGGTCAATTACTACACAATTTGACTTTGACTTTGACCGTCAACTTTCGTGTTCCTTGGTCGTGATTTTCGCAACGATCGACATTTCACTATCAACAATAGGTTTAATTGAAAAAAATATAATGGTCAAACCTAGTCATTAGATAGACTCGAGTCTTAGTCAAAGTTATTGACTTCTAGGAGAGTCCGATCAATTGGACTATTTGGGCCAATCGATTGGATAAAGCCCAATCGATTGGAGACCTCTGTAAAATCGATTAGAGTCTACGAGACAGAATATGATCAAAGTCCAATCGATTGGATACCTCTGTAAAATCGATTGGAGTCTACGAGATAGAACATGATCAGAGCCCAATCGATTGGAGACCTCTATAAAATCTATTGGAGCCTACGGGACATAAACTTATTTAAGTCCGATCGATTGGACTATGAATAATCGATTAGATTTACAAAAGAAAAAACCCACCCATACAAGGCCAATCGATTGGACCCAAAACCCAATCGATTGGACCTAGCCCAATCAATTGGACCTAGAGTACAATCGATTGGACTTCACGTGGATTGAGTCTTTCTCAGATCCAAAATTCTAGTTCCCATTCTCCCACGTTCTACAAGGCTAAGGGTTACGAATTCTATAAATATAACCCTTCTATACCTTCTCTATACACACTTATACACTTCTACACTTCTATAAAGAGAATAAAAGGTTTATTTATTAGAGTGTCCATCCGAAGAGCAAGAAGCTTTTTATTTCATAAACATCTTGTGAGCTTGTTCCTCTTCTTGATCAAAGCCAAGAGCTTGATCCATTACTTAACTTAGGTCTTCCACTTAGATATTTGACCTAGTAGCCTGAGTGTACTAGTGCTACTCAACACCATTGAGCAACCTAGGGTTCAGGATGTACTGAATCCTTCACCTTCGACAAAGGCTGGAGTGTTGAGAATTAATATCGGAGTGGCCAATCGACGGTAGGTTTGGGGTGTACCAAACTGAACAAGAGAACAAGGCTTCTTGGCTGGGAGGGCGCGCGTGAACCGTAGCGTTGATTCAGAGGACGTGGGTGCATCGGCAGTAGGCTTTGGCTAAGGTTGGAAGCTGTATTTGCAACGGTGCTGCGTAGGTAACCTTTGTTTCATTTAACTTTCCAGTTAGTGATACTTTCCGTCTAGACGTGGTCCCGTGGTTTTCCTTGGCTAAGGTTTCTACGTAAAAATCTCTTGTCTTGTGTGATAGTTTGTTTGCATTCCGATATTCATAGTGATTAGATTAAACAATGAAAAGAAAATATACCATGAAGGTATATTCGATTTGAATCGGTTGTGATAATCATTTATCAAACAACTAAGGCATGCAATTTTCTCCCCTACCATAGATCAGTAAAACTGTTTAGGTATAATTAATTTTAAATACCTAATCAACTCCCCTTCTAGGTATTTCGATTAAAGAAAATGGACCGAAGGTTATTTCAAGGGTAAGGGATAGTGATTACTAGACTTACTCAGTTACGACTAAGGTTGGTGAACCCGAGCAATTTATTGTAAAGATGAAGACAGAAACATACGAGGGGTATTGAGGATGCTAGCATTTTGAGTTCACGGGTGTACATTATAGACATTTGCTAAAAGTATTTTTCATCTTGAGGTAGATGAAATCCCATCACATTTCATTTTAAAACGATGGATAAAAGGAGCTAATAAGTTTAGGGTGATGGATGAATTAGCCAAAGAAGATAATCATGGGTGTCCTAAAGCATTTACACTTAGCCATCTATGTTGAAGATCAACACAAGTGTGGTATGTTGCTTCAAAATCAGATAAGTTGTATAAAATGGCAATTGAAGATATTAAAGGGCTTTCAGTGCTTGTTTTGGAAGAAAATAATAAGATGGCTGCTGAAACTAGGTTTTTTCGGTCATTGGACAAAAACCCTTGGCTCAACACATTTTTAATGGTCCGGTTAACTTAAAAATCTGCAAAAATGCAGACTTGTAAAGTGGCATGTCGAATGTCGAATCTGCACTCGGGTTATAGAAGTAACATTAAAGAAAGTAAGCAAGGAAATTGTGGAGAGATGAGAATGGTGGAAAATGATTTTTAAAACATTTTTTATATGAGGAGAATTACCTACAACATTAATAAAAAAATAAATATGTAATAACAGAAAATAAAATGCCAAAGTAAACTTCATTTATTAAAAAAAAACTATAACTTACAATGCTTGAATTAAAAATGCTTAAATAAATAAAGCAAATAAAAACTTAACTAGAAAGCAATAAAAGAAGATATTAAATAGAGAAAAAGATAAAGAAGGAGAAGAGAAGAGCAAACCATTGTTCTTAGACCTGTATTGATAAGAAGATGATAGAGCCGTTCGATGGAGAAGGGAAGGCAGAGACACTGATTTTATTTTTATTTTACCTTTTTTTTACTTTTGTGCCAGGGGAGAAAGTAAGAAAGATATGGGAATTAGAGGGGGGACTCTTTTAGAAAACGTGCTCCCTATTTATAGTAGGAACTATGGGTTTCTATATGAGAAACCCACGGTTTCAAGTTTTTAAAAACTCCTATATTCTTATTTTCTAAAAATAAAACTTACCATTTTTGAAGAATCCCATGAAATCGCCTTTAATGCCACCTCATCCAAGAAATCTTTCATAAGTTTTGAAAATAAAATAAAAACTTTTGATTTTCAAAACTTTCCAAAACTCGATTTGCCCTTTTCTTTAAAGAACCTTTCCATTTTTGTAAAAACGAGTCAATCTTTAATATGGGCCGCCCATCTCTGTAGGGGTCATGATCGCATAGGTCAAGTCGTGACCATAGAATCTAGAAGAAGAAAAAGATGCCTGTCAAATTTTGAGATGGGTGATGATCGGATGGATCATCAGACGGTGGAGGTCGGCCAAGGTAGGCCGTAAGATCAAGTGATCGCGGAAGGAGAGATTGTGAAAGGAGAGGATCGGTGGTTGAGAATTCAGGGTAGAAAGAGAATGAGGATCTAAAGAGAGGAGATAGAAAATATTACAAAATTAAAGAAAAAATGCTAGCAGGGGGTCTTGAACCCTGGTCTTTGACTTGGTCTTCTGCAAGCTTTTTCAACTAAGCAAGCCTTTGTCTTATGTTAGTTGATTAAGCTTTAATCTCCTTAGTCTCTTCTCGAGGCGCTTGCTGGCTCTCATTCTCTCTTGATCTTTTCTCAGACTTTTCTGACTCGCTGGCTCTCCCAGCATTTGGCATGTATCTTCTTATCATCAGCCTGTTAGCTCTTGAGCTTTGGTCCTAGACTCTGGCAGTTAGTTGTGGACCCGCATTCTATCAAAATCGTCCAATTAGTGTCTCTGCGATAGAAAAGGCACTTAATGAGACTTAATCAAAATGGCTTTATATCTTGACATCCTGATATTCGCTCAAAAGTGCTTATTTTAAGCAATTATCCTTTTAGCGTTATTGCATTCTCCTACGTAAAATACTCTATTTACCTACTTTTCTACGTAAGAGTCTCTTGTGTTGCGTAGAACACACTTTTCTGGACGAAATGGTATATTTGCATGCATTAAACACATTTTCGGAAGTCTAGACATGTAGTCATTCTGATAGAGTCTCATTACGCGCTTCTTCTGTCGCAGGAAACCCCGATGGGACAATTCTCGAGACTTGCAAGCCCACATCGATCAGGAAAGCCCATTATCAAAGCTTAAAGAGCCCACATGCTATGACTAAAAGATATGGGCCAACTATGATGACCAAAAAGCCGGCCCAAAGAACGAAGAGAGCAGGAGAGCCAATGACCAAGAGACGGACCAAAGCGTTTAAAGCAACATGAGTCAACAAAGAATAATAGTCGACTCTACTGGAGAAGCGTGAGGATGGTCACAGTGAAGACCAGGGTTCCAGACCCTCCGTCAGTGCTTTTTTCCATTTTTTTTGATACTTTTTCTCTCATCTCTTCTTATTCTCTCTCTCTCTCTTCATCTCTCGGTCCTCGAATCTACTGACCTAACCCCAGAACTCCTGCCCATCAGCTCTATCTCATCTCCCTTAGCTTTCTGACCGTTGGATCTTCAATCGGACCGTTGGATCTCTCTAAATCCATCGATCTACTAATCTGGGTCCCAAGCAAGTCACCATCCATCCGATCGCCATCAGACTGTCTGTCACATCATCTTGTGAGACGATAGACATCATCAATCCATGCGGGCCAGTAGCCGGGCCCATCTTCATCGACCCGCTGTCCGACCAGTTAGTGGACCCCGCGAATTTTAAAATAATTTTAATTAAATGGGGGGTCCACTGATTGGGGAGATTCCCCATAAAAAAGTAGTGTTTTACTTAAAAAAAAAAATATATATATATATATATATATATATTTTTTCTTATTTTCAAAAACCCCCTATTTCCATTAAAGGAAATAGGGAAGCTTTAAAAAGGGGGAAGGAGGGGGACGAACCCTAAATTCCAAACCCTAATCCTCCTCTAATCCCCTCCTTTCCCTCCCAAAACCTTCCCTTGTCGTTCTTCCTCCTCCTCTTCCCTTCTCCTTCTTCTTCTTCACATTCTTCTTCGTCATTGCTTCTCGCCGGAGTTGCAGAACTCCGGCCAGCTGCAACTCCTTCCTTATTCCCCATCCACCATCTTTCTCCTCTCTTTCTCTTTCACGCTACAACCCATCCACGAAGACCACTCTCGTCGCCATTTTCTCCTCCTCTCCACGGTGCTGCTGCACCGCCTGAAATTCCTTTCATCTTCAAGCCGTTAAACTCCACCTTCACGGTTTTCACAATCGTGAGAACCCACTGTTTGGACCTCATCCTCCTCAGCAGGTGCCCTTCATCTCATCACGATCACCACCGCCCCCTCCTTTGCTGCTACTACACGTTGGTGCTATTGCGAACCACCGTCTTCACCAAGTCGGCCAGCACACCACGTGCACCCACCATCAAAATTGACGAACCTGCAACTCCGGTAGCTGCAGCTTTCACCGCCCCCTCTTCTATCAAAAAAATAAAATAAAATAAAATAAAGAAAAGGAAGGAAAAGAAGAGAAGGGCAGGGGCTTGGTTATCCATAACCGTTGGATCCCCCTCCACCATTACAGCCTGCTGCCACCACCATCGATCACCACCACGTTTTCTCCTCCTTGGTCCCACTCCATTACCGTCTCCCCTTCCATCTCCTTCCCATCTCTCTCAAGACGCTGCCCCCATCTCTGCTACTCACGGTTTGGTTGTGTGCTTTGCCAAGATCCCGCATCTCCACCTCGCCTTCACGCCTTGGCCAACAGCCAACGGTTCAACACCACCATTCACTGCTGCATCACTTCTCCACTTACCAAACCGCCTGCAAATCCCTCTAACAGCAACGTCTTCATCCTCCTTGGAATCATAATCGCATCACCAGCAATCTCCGGTAAGTTTCAAAGGTGAAAAACTTTCTCTCTCTAGACCTTTCTAGCATCACTTTCTCTCTCCCCCATATTTTCTCTCTCTAGGATAGCCATCTTCGATATTTCTCTCTCTACATTTTCTCATTTCTCTCTCTAATTTTTATGGCTTTCTAGGTTATTCTTGAAATTAATTTGATTTTGTAAGACTCATTGAGGATGAATAAAATTATTATTTTTGCATTTGTTAGTTTACTTTTGTGTTTTTGGTTGTTTGTGGTAATTTCTCTCTCTAAAAATCACTAAGAATGTTTTAAATCCATCACCATTCTCACCTCTCCATGTTTTCTTGATAAAAATCTGTCATTTCATGTCTTTGAATTACGCACACTAACCCCGAGTGCGGACGATACCCGACACGAGCCACTGTACAACCCTGTGATTTTTGCAGGATTTGAGTGAACAAGATTCGGATAATTACAAATGTGTTGATTTTAGGGTCGTTCTCTCAACGACGGAAAAACCCTACTTTCACATCCCAAAATGTGTTTAATTCATGCAAATAGTCGATTTTTGTCTAAAGAATGTGTTCTACACAATGGAAGAAACTCTTACGTTGAAAAGTCGACGAAAAGAAAAATTTTAAGAGGAGAATGTGATACTGCAAAAAAGATAGTGGCTTAAAATAAGCACTTTTAATCGAATGTCACAACCCCCAACCGGCATATTGTCAATCATTAGCAATTGGTGCGAGATAAGTGAGCTCAGAAGAGCTTGGTACTTGCTGAAAAACTTATTCGCATTACTCCGGAAAACTCCGTTTTGTCAGATTATTTCAAGGATGTAAAAAATCATTTATAATTTAGAGCTTAGTCAGTAAAATATAATACGTCTACAACTGGACATTTGGACCAAAGATTATTAAGACTCAGCGTGTGTGTGTGCTCAACATCATCCTTATCTGGCAGCAGAAACACTCCAATCACCTTAGAGACTATATGCCTCGACCTCAATTCTCACTTGTATACCACTCAAAAGTAAATCACTCAAAAATGGTTTTGTTTTTTTCTCTCAAGTTATATGTGATGAGATATATTGATATAAAAGGCAAACATCCCACATATATTTTTATTGAAGGAATGACATTTTTAGAGGATTTTTGAAGATCTCATGATTGGAATGTCATGTCATTTAGGAGCATCGGATCAAACTCTATAGTTTTTCTTTTGTCCATTCTCCACATTCTGTGATGGTGCTAACCTAGAATCAAATTGGACTTACTTAGGTTGTATTGAGGCTTAGGACTGTTTCAAAAAATAAGGACATTCGGGGTTCAAACATTCTAAGAGAATATCTCACTATTCTTTGCAACTTTTCTTGGCGGTGGTGATACCATTTTCTTGACTTTCCTTTTTTTCAACTTTTTTGACTTTTTGATATTGTTCTATCAGCCTTCTTTTCTATTTTTTTTTCTTTATTTCTTTCTTTTCTGCTCGTGTTTCCTTTCAGCTTGATCCATTTGTTTTTTTTTTCTTTTCTTGATTTCTCTTTTTTTTATGGTGTGATCATACCAATAACTCTTTTATCCCTATCAGAAGTAGGCGTTTGAGTTGTGCTCATTTCGGGGATTTGATTTTTAGTTGATGGGTTAACAAGAAAAGGTTTTCATCATAAGGCTCAAATAGGGTTTCTAACGGTCTAGAAGTTAGGTAAGCTAAAAAGGTATGTTTGGTTAGAAAGATGGCCTATATTATTTTTTAGGATTTGCACTTTTATCAGTGATGTCTTAAATGGATATAGAAAATGTTCTTTTTGTAATAATCTGACTTTGACTTCACTTCAAGTTCTATGACCAAAGCAAGGATTAATGAGATTTTACGACGAAATAAGTGGGGACTGGAAGAAAGGAGAGTCATCCTATGACTCAAAATTATTTATAACCCTCAAAAATTAAGAAAATCTCAAAAGCTTATTGGGTTAGGTCTCCACAATTGTTCTTCTAGGATATCTAGATAGTCTAAACCTCGGATAATTCTAATGTTCATCTGTGAAAATTTTTGCTAAATCTGAGTTTTCTAAAAGTCTCATTCCACTGTAGTACTGTTTGTCTTTCAAACTGAACTAAAAGCTAACAAGTGATTTTTCAAATCAAAATCGACATCATTTTCAATAAATAAACTTAACGGTAGTTTTTCGCAAATCAAGTCAAGGCATTTTCGAAAATCACATAAAATTACACCCAAAACACAGTTTTTTTTCTCTCTCTCTCTCTCTCTCTTTCTCTCCCTCTATCTTTTTTTCCTATAATAAAAAGGAAAACATGAGTTCGGTAAATACCACCCCAACCAAAATACAGCACCGTCCTCAGTGCTCATGACTATGACATAAAATGTTGAAAGATCGATAATTCATGATACAGGAGTTTATGAAGGGTTTTACCAATTCGGCATAAATTTGACCATTTGTGGTACCTAATGATCTTTAGAATGAGTGTATCTGCACGTCCAGAAAGAATTGACAATAATACATTTATGCGACTCATGTAACTCTAGGAATACCGGAATTGTCTTTCTAAAAGCGTTAAGTTTTATGTCTTCATCCAGACATGATGGGGGTACATTAAGTACCCCCAACCAGATTAAAACACATAGAGATTGAGTGAATCATTAGTCTTCCCTTCTCCTCAAGTGGAGCTGAAACATTTAACATATCCCTCTTCTGGGTATAAAAGTATAGGTAGGTACTTTCTCAGTGTAGAAGAGCCGCAAAAACATTGAGTTTAGCGGGGATGGATCAAAGTTTCTCAGTAATAACTAAGAGGATAGTAGTAGTGGTTTATCTGACCATGATTAGCAGAGCCACAAACTCATTGAGTTTAGCGGGAATGTATCTTAATGGAGCAGACTCTAGCAGATCAGTAAATCTAGATTTGGCTA
The DNA here is from genome assembly GCA_035048495.1 of Euptelea pleiosperma. Taxonomy (NCBI): domain Eukaryota; kingdom Viridiplantae; phylum Streptophyta; class Magnoliopsida; order Ranunculales; family Eupteleaceae; genus Euptelea; species Euptelea pleiosperma. Next base: position 4,210,881 of record CM068542.1, on the reverse strand, counting down.
ACTCCGAGTTGAACTTAGGCCCAAAGTGTTCTTGACACTTATCTAAGTTTTCCTCGGGAGAGTTTGAAATTAGACTCTCAACGGCACACAATTTTTCGATGATATCGACGTCAGTCGGCCGTTGAAAAATATTACCCTCTTCATTGAGGTTTCCTAATGCTGTTGACATGTCCGCGTCCTTACACCCGATGTGTGCATCCGCGGTGGTGAGGAACGAGTGGTCCAGGACAACTGGGATTCTACCCTCTAGACACGGCTCAGTGTCAGGAATGTCTACCTCATGTGCAGAGGTAGAAGCATCAGAGGTAGCATTGGAAGTAGGTTCCTCTGAGGTAGGTTCAGGATTTAGTGTTTTTAAGGGCACCGAAGATGGAAACACTGGCTCGTCAATATTCTGGCCTAATCTAGTGATGGTAACATCTTCTATTTCTTCCTGGAAATTCTAGTTCGGGTTCATTATATGCGAATCCTCCTCATAGATTGTGGCAATGGCATTCCCTTCTGGATAGGCTATAGGTTGGTTAGGGAAGTTGACTTTCTCTCTCTCAGATTTTAACTAACCTAGACGGTGTTCCAATCTCTCCATGGAATACTGTTGTTGGAAGATAAATTGAGAGATAAGGTCTTCTAGATCAAGTTTAGTAGTAGACTATGGCGGTTCAGCTAAGGAAAGTTGAGGTACCAACTCTTGATTGTAGTCTGACTGAGTATGAAAGTGATAGGACTAAAGTGAGTCTGAGACTACCTACTGACTCTGAGAATCCTGAGGGGTCTACTGTTGACTAGAATAGTTAGTCTGTGGGTATGCCTGGTATTGCGACTGCAAAGCACTGCCAATCATATTGTCCATTGGGTTTATGAAACTCGGAAGGATACATACCCAATTGTAGTTGCTGCGGGGGAGCATATTGTTGTTCCCAGACAAAGTTAGGGTGACTCCTAGTGTCTGGATGATACGAGTTATTGTAGGAAGTCTGCATTAGAGATTGAAATGTACTAAAAGTACAGACCTCTTCTTGGATAGGAGGGAAATATCCTACAGAGTTGTAATGATGAATAGGTTTCTGGACCGAGACAACAAGGGCGGAGACCGATTTGGTAAGTTCATGAATTAGGGATTGTAGCTCGGGGTCACCCTTTGTCTCATATCCCATAGAAGTCCGTTGGAGCAAAGTGTAACTACTGCACGCAGAATTGGTATTCTAGTGCTGGGAGTTCTCGCCTAGTTCTCCTAAGAAAATACAAGCTTCGGTTGGAGTCTTGTGCATAAATTTGCCTTCGCACATTGACTCTAGCAGAATATTAGATTCATCAGTGAGTCATTTATAGAACATGTGGACTAGACTCCCCTTGTTGAAATTATGATGGAGACACTTGGTTATAGAGTCTTGGAACCTATTACAAGCTTTTTCTAGTCGTTTGATGAAAACCCTTGGCTCAACACATTTTTAAAGATCCAATTCACTTAAAAATCTGCAAAAATGCATACTTGTACAGTGGCATGTCGGATGTCGAATCCGCACTTGGGTTAGAGAAGTAACATTAAAGAAAGTAAGCAAGGAAATGGTGGAGAGATGAGAATGATGTAAAATGATTTTTAAAACATCTTTTTATAGGAGGAGAATTACCTACAACATTAATAAAATAAAATAAATATGTAATAACAGAAAATAAAATGCCAAAGTAAACTTCATTTATTAAAAAAAACTATAACTTACAATGTTTGAATTAAAAATGCTTAAATAAACAAAACAAATAAAAACTTAACTAAAAAGTAATAAAAAAAGAGATTAGAGAGAGAAAGAGATAGAGAAGGAGAAGATGAGAGCAAACCATTGTTCTTGGACCTGTATTGAGAAGAAGATGATGGAGCCGTTCGATGGAGAAGGGAAAGCAGAGACACCAATTTTTTTTTTCTTTTGTGCCAGGGGAGATAGTAAGAAAAAGATGGGAATTAAAGGGGGGCTCTTTTAGAAAATGTGCTCCCTATTTATAATAGGAACCGAGGGTTTCTATATGAGAAACCCACGGTTTCAAGTTTTTAGAAACTTCTATATTCTTATTGTCTAAAAATAAAACTTACCCTTTTTGAAGAATCCCCTGAAATCCCCTTTAATGCCACCTCATCCAAGAAATCTTTCATAAGTTTTGAAAATAAAATAAAAACTTTTGATTTTCAAAACTTTCCAAAACTCGATTTGCCCTTTTCTTTAAAGAACCTTTCCATTTTTGTAAAAATGAGTCAATCTTTAATATGGGACGTCCATCTTTGTAGGGGTCATGATCACATAGGTTAAGTCGTGACCATAGGATCTAGAAGAAGAAAAAGATGCCTGTCGAATTTTGAGATGGGTGATGATAGGATGAATGATCTACTAGTGATCAGATGGTAGACTAGGGTGGCGATGATCGGATGGATCATCGGACGGTGGAGGTCGGCCAAGGTAGGCCATAAGATCAAGTGATCGCGGAAATAGAGATTGTGAAAGGAGAGGATCGGTAGTCGAGATTTCAGGGTAGAAAGAGAATGAGGATCTAAAGAGAGGAGATAGAAAATATTACAAAATTAAAGAAAAAATGCTAGCAGAGGGTCTTGAACCTTGGTCTTTAACTTGGTCTTCTGCAAGCTTTTTCAACTAAGCAAGCATTTGTCTTGTGTTAGTTGATTAAGCTTTAATCTCCGTAGTCTCTTCTCAGGGCACTTGCTGGCTCTAATTCTCTCTTGATCTTTTCTCAGACTTTTCTGACTCTCTGACTCTCCCAGCATTTAGCATGTATCTTCTTATCCTCAGCTTGTTGGCTCTTGAGCTTTGGTCCTAGACTCTAGTAATCAGTTGTGGGCCCGCATTCCATCAAAATCGTCTGATTGGTGTCTCTGCGATAGAAAAGTCACTTAATGAGACTTAATCAAAATGACTTTACATCTTGACTTTCCAAAATGTGTTTAATTTATTCGAATAGTCAATTTTCGTCTAAAGAATGTATTCTACACAATGGAAGAAACTCTTACGTTGAAAAGTCGACGAAAAGAAAAGTTTTAAGTAGGAGAATGTGATACCGCAAAAAAGTTAGTGGTTTAAAATAAGCACTTTTGAGCGAATATCAGCTGCATGTGGTAATAGTGATAAGGCATCATCTTTCGATTCTAAAAATGAAGAAGATATTGGGACTGGTAAATCATGTCAAAGATTGATTCAAGATCCACATATATCCCAAACAAAGGGTAGGCCGAAGGATGATAAAGGAAAAAAGGAAGGCTAACAACAATGTTAGGTTGAAGAGCTCCATTGAGGTGGCGTTGAGCAAAAAACGAAAAAAAAATGTACTTTGTGTAAAGTTGAGGGGCACGACAATCAAAAATGTTCGAAAGGCTTGAATAGAATGTTGATTGATCTAAATGAACCATATAAGCAAGAAAATTTCTTTTGATTATTTTCTCAACACTTTTTGTGTTTCTGACAAATATGATCAACATTTTCATAGCAATTTATCGTCATTTTTATATAGCTTTTGATGAACATACAATTGAAGATTTTGGATGCGATGATGACGGTGCTTTAAAGAATATAGAAATAAGGTTTGAAGGTCAGTTACTATGATTAGCTAAAATGATGAATCTATGGCATGATAGGTTATATAATGGTAGTTTAATGTAGATTGATATTTGCAGGTCAGATCACCTTTTTGAAGGGATAATTCCTTTTTGCTCCTGAGGGGATATAAGTACATAAGTTACACACATAGTCATAATGAGAAGGTAAATGATGAATCTATGGTTGAGAAATTTGCATGTCTAATGATTGAATGATTTTAATGCTTTCCACCTAAAACTCATTTGCTTGCTATTTACAAGTTTGATATACTTTTTGAATGGATAGTTCTTTTTTGCTCCTGAGGGGATACGAGTACATAAGTTACACACATAGTCATAGTGAGAAGGTAAATGATGAATCTAGTCAAAGGCTGAGTAACTATGGAGAAGCTAGGGTAGAGGTTGCATTTTCTTAGTTTGTTCTCCTTGTTAAATTGGGATCAAAAGTCATCCTCATTAACAAATAGATGAGCATTAAAAAGTTTCATGGGTTGTATAAGGTGTACTTGGGATGTTAGAGTAATTTGGAGATAAGACTACTATCTTTTACATGTTTAATCATACTGTGTACATAAGTAATGAGTTTTTGCAAGTGTTATTGTAGAATGAGGATGGGCACAACAACAGACTGATATCTTTTGCAAGCTTGTGACCATGTTGAAGTTGAAAGGGACTTCATTGTTTAGGTCAGTATATAGTCTTTGATTGACCAAGCTGATTATATAGTCATATTCAAATGGAATCCTTGTATGAATGAACTTTTTCTACTTAACTTCCAATGAAAGGTTTTTAAAGCATCCTTAGTGGTATTCTTCCATGTACTAGAAGAGAAGAATGGATGTTTTGGTTGTGAGGGTGAAGATGAATGCAAATAAATGGCAATGAGAAAAATGATATAGGCATGGTGGTAAGTACTTAATCTTGATTTTCTTCTATATATATATATATATATATATGATAGATAAATTAGGTAATTAATGTTTGATGTTCTAATGATCTCTTGCTGCGTGTTCTAATGTAAATTTTGCTGTAAATAAGTCCACATTTGATAGGATTAGAAGGTTCAAAATGGGCTAATCTATTGTCAATATGATCTCCGTGATGAAGAGATCATCCTCACTAAAAACCAGTCCATTTTAACATATCTAGCCTTATGAAAGTGACATATCCATTTTACTGTTAAAGTTTTACTATCCATTTTACTATAAATGTTATTGTCCTTACTATCATTTCTAAGTCCACATTTGATAGGATTAGAATGTTCAGAATGGGCTGATCTATTGTCAATATTATCTCCATGATGAGGAGATCATCCTCGCTAAAAACCAGTCCACTTTGACATATCTAGCTGAAAGTGGAAAACAAGTTAGAAGATTTTTGAATGTTCATTTTTCTATTAACTTTATATCCACTGAAGTTTCAGAATTGAAGATTCAGAATGTGAGGTTGATCTCCATTGCGAGTTCACTCATAAAAATCAACCCTTAAATCATCTCAGTGTGGCCCCACATGGGTGTTCTTATACCCCCATTTATAATGTTCTTCATTACTTTGTTGGTTTCTTATAGGTTCTGAAATATATCAAGAGACCTTGACAAAGTCACTGGCCAAACATTTTGATGCTAGATTTCTTATGGTTGACTCTCTCTTGTTGCCTGGTGTAAGCTCCACTGACTTATCATCTTTGTTCACCTTTTTTTTTCTTCCTCCTAGTGGACTTTCATTCTCTCTCTTCTTTTTTTCAATTGTTGGGTAAAACTAAAAGATGAAAAGTTATTTTAGTTTTCCTCAACATTGTTTTCATCTTTTGCTGGAAGAAGTTCCAAATTAATGCCTAAATCTATAAGTTGAGATTGGTTATGAGTCATTGCAAGTTTGTCTCCAACGTTTTTAATGATTTCAAGTATTGCCTCCAAAGGATTTTGAATCCAACAAGGAAAGTTCAAGGTCAGAAAAATCAGGCACTTACTAAGCAACGAGCTGCACAGATTGATTGCTTTACACCTCAAGAAACCAGCTTCTAGTGTTGAGGCTGATATTATTGGTGCATCTACATTTAGCTCCCAAGCTCTGTCAAAGCAACGTATCATCCAACAATATGGCAAGAGTTGATGTTCGAGTCATGGGATGACGTATTTGATGTTGTCTTTACTGTGTCCATTTTTCAGCACACATATGTTGTGAAGAAAGCTTAACCTGAATGGACATATACCCTCTCTGAGTTTCTTTAAATATACATTTGTCAAATGGAATACACTTTCCATATTTACTGTAAACAAGGTTGGTTGGTAGTTGGCACAATAGGAATGTCAAGCTTGATTTTTGAAGTAAGAATATTGATGTTGGTTCCTTATTTTTTTGTTATATATGTGACATCACCGTGGCCACCATTTGCACTATAATAAGACATGTGAAGGCAACTTCTTTTAATGTGATCCACATTTTCTAATGTGTGATCCACATCTAATTTTCCACTTATCCACATCTACTTCTCTTTAATGTGTGATCCAATACCTAGGCCAACACACACATAAAAAAAAATGATCATCATCTACTTCTTTTAATGTGTGATCCCAGTACCTAGGCCAACACACACACACACACAAAAAAAAAAAATCAATGACAATTCCAGTGCTAATGTGGGGATGCAAACTATGAAAAGAAAAATAGGATTATGGAGAGGCTTGAAAGAGTCAACTACAAGGAACAGTTAACCCTCAATTTAGGTATCTATCTCATTAGCAAAAGCTACGGCAGATGAATTATCTACCTTGTAGATTTGGGTAAGAAACCCATTAAGTGAAAATGGATATACAAAGTAAAAATGCATTAGTTAAATCTGAACAATGCCTTAATGGTGATCTTTATACATGAAACCACCTCTTGGTCTACCTCATTTTCCAATTTTAAGATGGAGTTAACATCAAGCCCTCATTAAGAATTCAAGTAACAAATTGAATCAACACGAGATTTACAATTAAGGGGTCATATCTCCCATTGCATTGCTCATCAATAGTACATTCGTTGAGTCTTTAGAATATCTAATACATTTTCTGACACATCTAATACTTAAAAATAAGGAAAAAAATCCAAGCACTCAAAATAACAATACATATTGTCTTCCAAAATCCATCATCATTGTGACCCCCGACTTGTGCTGGGATTTGTAGAGCATTTGGCTCGACACATGTAGGGACCTGTAAAATGACACAAATATAGGAATAAAAAAAATGTATAGTGACAAAAAATATATAGTCTACATACAAGAATGAAATAAATGGTGCGTCTCACGTTATTCGAACACGAGCCCTCATCCATGGTATTCATACTCATGGTGAATTCTTTGAATGCCGTTTTTGTTGCTTCAAGTGTTAAATAAGATTTAAATTCAGCCCCTGGGTACTCACAGACTTGAACTTTGCATTGTTCCCAAGAACAATAGATTCTTGGGCAGTATCCTTTCCATACAACATACAATTTTGTTTTCGACATGTCTGAAAACAAATGAAGTAACGATATCACAAATTAGACCGAAGCATAGCTAACCCACTTCCATCAACCAAATGCCTACCTATATCTATGAAGTGCATTAGGACACTCAAACCCATTAGAGGTGGACCAAAAATATTGATTAATTTTTTAAGCATAACAAGTGGACCATTGAAATTGATGTGCAGGAATAATAAATTTCAGCAATTATAGTGAATGCTATAGGGTTAACAACCATTACATTTGCTAAAAAAAATTCCAAACACATGAAAAAAATATAGTGTCCTTATTTGAGATCGAATTCATTGTACAATTTGCACAATAAATATAATGCATGCATCATCCAAAGAAAAAACACAACAATCAAGAATCTCGCTGATTATGCAGGTGCAGTGGCGTAGGTAGTAGCTACGATTTTTTTAAAAATTATTTCAAATCTATTTTTTTTTTTTCAAATATTTTGAAAACTTTGTCAAATTTCAAAATTTTTCATACTTTCACACAAAATTTCAATAGAAATGGTATGCGAAATCAAAATTTTAAACCTTGATGGTTACACAAATGACAATGAGTCTAAATGCAAATACTTAAATAGATCTTGAAATTTTTTCAAATTGGATGAATAGGATTTTTTTCCCCAAATTCTAGAGAAGGAAAAGTAGAAGAATAAGAGAAAAAGAAGAAGAAGAGGCGGAGAAAATATTAACCTGGTGCAGAAACCCTTCGGCGGTGCTTGCAGGTGCTTCGGCGGTCTGTGATGGAGTGTTGGGGTTTCAAAGGTAGGGGTATAGTCTTTGAGAGACAAGGGTTTAAGAGGGAGTGGTTTAGGGTTTGAGAGAGAGGGTTTGTGTTTGAAAGAGGTCCAATAACGAAAAAGAGGAAGAAAGCTCTACTTAACCAAAGAGTTAGCACCAAAAATCAACGAAGAGAGAGAGTTAGCACCAAAAATCAGCATAGAAGAGGGGTAGCTAGCACTAGGTTTAGGTTGTAGAGGAAAAGCAAAGAGTAAAAAAGAAGAGGAGTTGCTGGTTCAGTTTTTGTTCTCAAGAAGAGGACACGTGATGGGCTGGAACAGACACTTTACCACTGTCGACGTGCCACGTGGAACTTATTGAAATTCACAATCTTCCATTTTCAAACGAGGCTTCGTTCTCTCCACTCGGCTTCAATTGATTCGGCTGCAATACCTTAAAAGTTGAGAGAAGGAGGTCCGTTAGATTTAAATAAATCCACGACTCCATCATTTAAGTACAAAAGTCAGTTTCAAAGTCTAATTCCCGATCCTAACCCATTTTATAACTCACTAAAAGGCTTACTTAAAGATAGATATGGGTTAGAAATGGGCTTAAAGCTTGTATGTATCAATTAAGTTTCATTTAAGAATATTCTAAAGTTCAAAAGGTCTCTAAATTACTCGTAAAATCCTATCCAACAATTATCTTATTAAACATGCAATCAAACATCTAAAAATAAATATTAAACTAATAAAAAAAATTAAATATTTTAATTTATATTAGTTAAAGAATATTAAATTAATATAAAACTCTTTCTTTAATTAAATTTACTATAAATCTTTAATTTTTTTGTGCCAAATGTATTAATAATGAGTTAAGTAAATAATTAATGACCACTTATACACATTTAGTACAATTTATAAAATTATTCTCTAATTATCTCAATTATTCACCATATATATATAAAGTTTAAAAAAGTGTCCAAAAGGTTGCAATTAGTATATGTGGGTCTAATTAATATAAGTAAATTATAATAATACTCCTAAATGAAAATTCAAGATATTACAAACTACTCCTTTAAAAAAAATTATCTTCGAAATTCACTTCACTTTATTACCAGTGTCAATTCTAATTTTTAAGTTTATTAAATTTTAGATAGAGTACCTATTAAGTATTTTAATTATAAACTTCACAAATAATGCGATTAAATTAATAATTCAAAGATATAAGTGATCAATATAATTGTTAAAGTTCGAATGTGTCATCCTACAGTTCTATTTTACTTTGTTTTGATCTTATAGTTCATCAATCCTTATACATAGAGCTATTACACATAAATCTCTAGATATCTGAAGCATATGCTCTAATACCATTTTGTCATACCCCAAATTCAGGCACCCCGATCCAACTCGAATGCTCATAGATCAGTCAGTTTAGCCATGATACAAAGTATGATAAAATAAATAATTACACATGTAAACCATGGTAACTAAAAATAAACGAATTAAAAATAAAATTATAACTATATTAAATTCACTAAAATATCAAAATAATGCGGAAGTGTAAATAACCTATTATAGAAAAATAAACAAAGTCAAATTTTTAATTTTGATCAAAATTATTAATTAGGATACCTAAAATTACTTAAAATTCATATCAAACATCTTTTATAAATGCATAAATGTGAAAACATTCATTTCATATGGTTTTGAGATATATTTTTTGCGATTTAATAAAAAAGTATATTTTTTGTCAAACTTTTGAAAAATGATTAATAATTTACTTTCTTCAAGGGTTTTGTTTTATAAATAAGTATAAACAACTTTAATTAAAGAATTTTGGCAAAAAATTATGTTTTATAATTATTGTAGTGGTTTTAAAAATATTTATAGTTTTTTAAAAGTGACAAGCGAAACTAAGTCGATTGATTTTTTTGACTTAGTCGCATCTCAAGACACGGGGATTATCTCTAAATTTTTAGGTCGGTTTGTTCATTAATTTAAATAAAGTATCTATCAAGATTCTGTGTGAAAATGTCTTTTATCTTCTTTCTTATAATTATTTTTCTAATATTATTTTATAATATGAATAAGTTTATTGACATAAATATAAACAGTTATTTGACGATTCGCATATATACATAAACTGTCTAATAAAAATTCAATTAAAATAAAATAATTTACAACTATTCTAACAAAATAATATATACAAACTGTATCTATTCACTATCTCTATTTTTGTTCTATCGAAGTAATAATAAGATTATTGTCTCTCTTATTATACAGAATGTTCCACAAAAGTTGAAAATATTAAATAAACTATACATAATTACTAAAGTTGTCTACTAGGATAATATAGTGTAGAATTACATATCTATAATTATCTACGTGTAGTGAAAATAAAAATAAAGTTTACAAATTTTATTTACGAAATTTTTTATAAATTAAAATAAATTTAAATGTATTTACAAAAATAAAAATAACTTTCTAGCCGTTGTAAAAAAAGTAACTAAACCTCTTTTGAAAGGGCGTCTCTGTCTGACAAAAAATAAAACTAACAGACACCTTCGAAAGAGCGTTTGCCCATAAAGACATAAAACTCCTGTCACAATACGAGTCACATGTCACATGTTTAGTGGACTCTGACCATATGGATGGTTGGCCACTCATTAGGTCGACTTGCAAATCAAAAATCAGCCTGATTAGTAATTTACAACCTTTGGATCTTTGCACTCAAATTCCTATGGTTAAAATCAATGTATGAAAATAACTAAAATCCAACGCTTATAAACCACAGATTATATTTATTTTTGGTGTATAGGTCGACCTAGTGAGTGGCCAAACATCCATACGCTCAGCGTCCACTAAGAGTGTGCACGTAGCTCGTATTATGACAGGCATTTCATGTCTCTAGGAGAGTAAAACTTTGATGACAGGGCAAGTCATCAAGGCCGATAATAGGGTCACAATATGAGCCATGTGGCACACTCTTAAAAGACTCTGACGGTATGGATGTTTGGCCAATCCCTAGATGGCCCCACAAATCAAAAATCAGTCCAATTAGTGATATCTAGGCGTTGGATTGGAATTATTTTCATGGATTGATTTTAACTGTGTGAATATGAACATTATTGACCATTATTTGAGGTGCAAAGATCCAAAGGTTTGAAATCATTAATCAAGTTAATTTTTAGTTTGCAAGTCCACCTAGGGATTTGAAAAACATCCATACGGTCAAAGTTCACTGAGTATGCCACGTGATTCATATGCACCTTGTTGTCAAAGTTTTATTCTTTATAGGTAAACGCCCTTTTAAAGGGCGTCTATCAGGTACAGACATGCAGATGTTTGCCAGCCTTTTCCAACTTTATTTTTGTCAAGCAGAGACGCCCTATCAAAGGGTGTTTCATAATTTTTTTGTAAATGTCAGAAAGTTGTTTTTATTTTTGCAAATACATTTAAATTTATTTTCGTTTATGAAATTTTCCATTTTATTTATCAGAAAAAATATAAATCATACTAAATAATTTCAATTAACAATAATTGATAGAATTTAAAATGTACCAACAAAATCAAAAATTTAAACAATATATTAAATAATAATTACATGTCTATATTTCATAGATCATCAACTAATAACACGTAAGTCAGAAAGTTTGTTAATCTTAAAATGAAGAGGTCACGATTATTATATAGTCATGTTTAGCAAGTATCTCTTATTCCACTACTTAACTAGTATGAAACCCAATGTCGATATTTTGATTTGCAGTCGAACAAAGAGTTATTGTGATATGTGAGGAGCACACTACAAACTCGTTAATTTAGATTCAAGATAACACCTTTCACAACGACATTAAATATACATGTTAAATACATAATAGTGGTCAATCGTTTGACATTATAAATACACTAATCACATTGTTTACAGATACTCCTTTCACATCGTATATGTATTCGTCTGAACTTAGAACAACTTCCCTCAATATAAATTTATTTCAAGTTGTAGCTCATGTAACAGTCACATCGTATATCTAATATGACAGTTACATCGAAATTTTTGCGTTAAATCTAATGTGACATATCCAACTCAACCATCTAGATCTACACATGCACACAATTAATCTTTTAATCGACTTTAGGTCTAGGTCGGTCTAATTACTTAACCGTCTTTAATTAGTGATCTAAAGATCACATACCAATTACTAAGATTATCTATTCTATATCATCTATAATCTAAATAAATTCATGTACAATTACTCTTTTCGTTAATTAAATGAAATAAAAAGAATTATTTTGATAAAATTCTCTTAAAATTTTTAATTTTTAAAAAAAAATTATCTCTCAATTACTAGTTAGCAAAATAAGCAAAACTCAATAATTCATCAGAACAAATAAAGTTGAAAATTTTGATAAACTACTTTTTGAGTTATAAAATAATAAATAAAATAAAAATTTTGATATATAAAAGACTATTTTATCAATTTCAAGCAAAATGACTAGAATCTCTTCTAATTAATTAATTTCTTATAACGATTAATCATTATTATTTAATAATATTATAATATTATTTTATTTTATTATTTTATTTAAAAATTTGTTAAAATTGACTCAAGAATCACTCAATTCTGAGTTATAAAACTAAAGATATAACGATTTGAAAATTTAATGAGCTAATTAAAAATATTTTTTTGTGCCAAGACATCTTCTAAAATAAAAAATATAATTTATTTTTATTTTTCAATTTTTATATGACCCCCACAGGCTCCTTAATCTTTTAAACTCATATGGGCCCTAGTTAAAAGTCATTTCTTTTTAATAAATGAAAATTGTCTTCTCTAAACTTTTATTAACGAACCAACAAACATGGGTTCTTTGTGCCATCCTGAATGGCAATAAAATTGTTAAGATTTTAAAATCTGAAATCATATGAAATAAAACTCACTTTATACCTAAGATCTACATATAATCATATTAGAGCTAAAAGAATTTGAATTAAATTATTTAAAATTAAAATTAAAAAGAAATCACACCTATACTAATCTCAAGTTGATGTAAGAGACAGCTATTTATTTTATTTTTAGATTAAGTAAGTTTTTGAAGATAGAATATAATCTTTTTTGCCTCAATATCAATTTTCTTTGATGGGGAGAGAGGATTTGACATTATTAGAGGCATAACCGACTTCCTCATACATATATATGAGGTTCTTCGATTCTAACCTATCAAGGGAATAATGAGAGCCTATGAACTTGTTAAAATTTACAGATATGTCATTATCTTTTGTTAATTATGTATAACAAAATTTTATACACCTAAATCATTAATAGTATAGATTAAAGCATAATCACAAAAGATTAAGGTTATTAATCTTATTTTTTGACAATTACAAGTAAAAATATATTTGTTGAAAGACCATTAAGGCCTATAATCTTCTACTTGGTCTGCAACAAATACATTTAACATTTCAAAAAATAAATTTTTTATAAAAAAAAAACTATCCATATTATAATATTAAAAAATATGTCAAGTGGCCACTTTTTAAAGCAAAAAAATATCTAATATTTATGTGAATATAAGTGTTTAGTTGAAAAATTTTATCTTGTTCAAATAACACCACTAAGACTAATAAAATATTTAAACGATACAAAATCTATTTCTTTAGTTATAATACTAACATTATTACTCCAATGTTAAGCTTATTTACATTATTCATTATAGATCGGAAAATGCATGATATACATAATAACGAATATTTAACGCTTTTTGATATGGTCATTACCTACTTCACACTTTTCATATATGTGTTACTCCAATGTATTTTGCAACGCACGTGTACACCAACTAGTTCTATTAAGTCTTACTCACAAACCGGGTTCGAAAGTATTTATTATTACTGTGGCCTTAGGGTTTTGTTTCTGACCTACACGAGGTTCTCAGTTCACATGTACATGCACTCGTTTAAAATTTCAATAACAAATATCTACACAAATATAATTTTAAAATTAAAATTACCCAAATAACCCTGAAAAGTTTAGGGTATTACAACTAATCAAGTTAATTTTTAATATGTAGGTCCACTTAGGGTTGGGCCAAACATCCTTACGATCAACAATCTCTAAGAATATGTTAAGTGGATCATACTGTTGTCAGTCATTGAAGTTCTACATTGGGGAAGAGGACCACGGATAGTGGCGGAGCTAGGATTTTGTTCAAGGGTGGGCAATATGTACATATTTTGTTTCAGGGTAGGCGAAAGTGTACTTTTCCAAGGTGGGTAAGGGTACTTTGAAAGAAAAAAAAAATTCTTTATTGAACTTTTAAAGTTGACCCCTTCCTCGAGAAGGGTTTGAAATTAAAATTAAAATTAGAAGTGAAAAATAAAAGGATAATTTCGTCATTTTATAAATAAACTTTAGTCAAAGGAAACGTTCCCATAGCAAATCTAACTTTTTTTAAACCAAGGAGGCAAATCTAATATACCATATTTGTGAGGAGGTAAGTCCAAAACCCAAACTTTAAACTCCGAAGCATCCCAGGAGTGGATGTAGCAAAAAGGAGAGTGGAAAACCGTTTTCCATCTCATTTTCTATAAAACCCTAATTCCTTCCGTCATATGCCTCTCTAGAAACCCTAAACACACTCTCTCTCTCACTGCAGCCAGCAAGGCCAGAGGCTTTGCGAAGAACGATCGTTCTTCTCCAGGTAATCTTTCTCTCCAGAAGTTAGGGTTAGGGTTTTGGTTTCTCTTTGTTTGCGCGGATCGATTAGGGTTGTTTCTGTTCCCTGCAATCTGAACTGATATTCGATTCTCTTTGTTTTGATCAGATCTGATATCAAAGTAAAACAATATTCCTTAAGCCATGGCTCTGGTGAGTTTCTCAGATCTTCATTCATTAAATCTGCCTCCGTTTTGAGTCTCGATTTCTATTTAGAGTGTTTGAATTTCAATACATGTGTTGTAAATTTTTAGTTCGTTATCTTTGTCCAGTCATTTGGAGTTCTTAACGGTGTTTGATTCAAGCTTTTCTTTTTTGTTTTCAGTTTTTGTTTTGGTAAGTTGGGTATAAAGTCGAGTCTTAGATATAAATGCTTGTGTAGTGCACATGTTTGAGGCAAGGTTTAAAAGGGGCCGTTATAACGGTATAACGGAATGGGGGCGGTATCGTTTTTTCCTTTATGACGGCCGTAGAAAAAGGGTAATAAAAGAAAAATAACGGCATTTAACGTAATGTGGGGAAGTCCATATCTGTTATAAGGGCCGTTTCTAAAACCATGGTTTGGGTGTGTAGTGAACATAATTATTGAGAATTTTGGGGTTGATCACTCAAGAACAGATCAATTTATTTTCTATATGGAATTCTGCAAAAATCCTATTAATCTAGCGTTGTATGATTGAGTAGTACGTAAAATATTTATCTTGTCCCCCTAGGAAAACTTAATTGCTTGTAGGGCTATTGGAATTTTTTTTCAGGCACCGAATGGTGCCTTCAGAAGCTACCAACTGTACAATTACAGTGATACTGTCATGATTTGAGATGGAAATATTCTGTGGGTCCCGAATTGTGGAGGAAGGATATGTCAAATGCAATTCAGTGGGTGAAGAGAGAGCCATCTTGGGCATTGGGAAATTTGTTGGACGATATTGCATGTCTTTGGTTAGAGTAAAGATAGTATTCGCTGTGTGATCATTAGATATTTCTTTCTGACAATCTAGAGCGTGGCTAATGAACATTGTGGATTCTTCATTAAAACTGTCAAGGCCATTTTGTTATTGATGCTTTTCTTCTACTTATTCGACTATGTCTTTTCACTTTTATATTTCCCATATCTTCATTTCATGTCTTTGGTTCGCACGGTTGTCAAAGAGGAAATAAAAAGGAAAGAGAGCGAAAAACCACTACATTTCGTCTTTAGATACATTGATTATGTATAGGAAATCAACATCCTTGCAGTAGTAGGGGCCTCATATAATACAATTTTTACGATGATAAGAGATCACCATTTCTTTGGCAATTTTTTTTTTTTTGATAAGTTTCTTTGGCAAATTTATAGAATTTCATTCCATTGGAAAATTAATTAAGAGTCCCGCAGGCTCAACCATTGAAGAGAAATTGAGCTTCAAGGAAAAAAATTAAGTTTCGTGTAAGCTCGGTTTTAAGTTGCAATGTCATCAGCTATAAAGCGACCCTATAGATGTAGTAATATGTCTAAATCTCCACTAAGTTACTTAAGAGAGGCCCACTGTTTTTTGACCTATCCTTCAAAGAAGTCTCAGTGCCTTTGCTACCACAGCAGTACATTCAAGGAGCTTCTCCCTGTGATTGCTGGAACTGCCAATTCTAGTGGGTCACTTAACTAGAGCATCTTAAACACAATTTTATTTGAAGGCCATTTATCTATTGTATTATTATCGACATGAATGTCTAGGATTTAATACTGAGAACACTAGATCATCATCATCATCAAATGAGCAAATTATACTAGTCTAATTCCCTGATGGTCTTCGTTAATAATGTATCTATTTGATCTTCTTTGTAGGTCTTGCATGCAGGAAGCGGAAATAAAAATGCCTTCAAGACACTCATTGCCGCAGAGTACACTGGTGTTAAAGTCGAACTGGTCAAGAATTTTGAGATGGGCATCTCCAATAAAACTCCCGAGTTTCTCAAGATGAACCCTATTGGAAAGGTACAGTCATAGTCTAGGAAAAGGAAAAGAGCTTATGGGTTTTCAGTTCTTTTGTTCCTATTTGATTTTTTTGCCGGAATGCTTTGTCGTTGTGCAGATTCCTGTACTGGAAACTCCTGATGGTCCCATATTTGAGAGTAATGCCATGGCACGTTATGGTGAGACAATTATCCAGGCTTTTGTTTTATGTTATTTTTAAAATTTTTCTACAGGTTGTATTGGAACTTATGATTCTTTTTTTCGTTGCTACAGTTACTCGGCTGAAGGAAGACAATCCTCTTTTCGGTTCTTCAATGATTGAATATGTAAGACTTGGTTTTCATGGACATTTGTTCTTAGTCAGCCCCTTATTTATCCCCTTTTGTGCTTACTTTTTGGTATGCTGTTAATCATTTTTTATAATTGTTCCATACAGGGTCATATTGAACAGTGGATTGATTTTGCATCGTTGGAGATTGATGCCAATCTTTCGATCTGGCTTTACCCAAGACTTGGTTATAGAGTGTACCTTTCCCCAGTTAGTTGAAATTCCTTGTACCTTCTTCAATTTCCTTCACTATTTTTTACAAATATATATTCTAACAACACTTCTTCCTGTCATATTTTTTTTTCCATAACAGGCTGAGGAGGCTGCCATTACTGCTTTGAAGAGGGCACTAGGTGCTTTGAACACTCATCTTTCATCAAATACTTACCTGGTGGGACATTTTGCGACGCTTGCTGACATAATCATGACATGTAACTTGTCAATGGGGTACAGTCAAATCATGACTAAGAGCTTTACCTTGGAGTTCCCTCATGTTGATAGATACTTCTGGACCATGGTTAACCAGCCAAATTTCAGCAAGGTAATGGGTGAGGTAAAGCAGGCAGAATCTATTCCACCAGTTCCATCAGCAAAGAAGCCCGCTCAACCAAAAGAATCTCCTAAACCCAAGGCAAAGGATGAATCGAAGAAAGAGGCTAAGAAAGAAGTCAATAAAGAGCCTGCCAAGCCTAAAGAAGAAGAGGCCGCTGAGGAGGAAGAGGCACCGAAGCCCAAGCCTAAGAACCCTCTAGATCTGTTGCCCCCGAGTAAGATGATATTAGACGAGTGGAAGAGGCTCTACTCGAATACCAAGACCAACTTCCGTGAGGTTGCTATTAAAGGTAAAATCCATCTTTTGTAATTTTATTAATTTAAGCCATACATGTCCTATGCTACCTGTGTATGGGTGTGGGTCCAATTGTCCAACCTTGGTCCAATTGTCTAACTTGCTCTAGCCCTAAATATACCAAGATATCTCTTCAAACCCCGAGATATTATCTCTTTGGGTATACTGCAACACGGCGATATAATATAATAATCATTTGAATGTTGAATTTTAAAAAATGATATTTATGTTTTTTAAATATTATTTAAATGTAAAACATTGGGTACAATTGAGACACATCCAACGCAGCTCCATACCCTCCTGTGTCATGTGATGTGACAGGTGGTACCTATGCAGTACCCTTATGTGTCATGTCGACACAGATAGGTATGGGAGTTTTGACAGATCCCTGATGGATTTATGAAACTTTCAGCATCATAGTCCCAAAAATCTGCGATTTTTTGAATTCATGAATCAATTGCCGATTAATCAGCAAAACCTCCGGTATGCAAAGATGTGCTTTTCATCATATAAATGTGTTGTTAAAAACAACATTTTAACTTGAAATATGCCATGATAATTTTTTTATTATTGTTGATTTTCTTGATTTTTACCAAATTTTCCCGACTTGACTCCTTGCCGATTTATTGCGGAATCCAGACTTTGTGACTATGTTCAGCATAAGGCAAACTACTTAGCCTTAGCTTGCATGAATATTTATTTTGAATAAATTTGCACCAAAAACACACACTCACTAGTGAGTGGTATGTGCGTTTGCACTTGTTTGGCAAATTTCTGAAGGTGTACTATAGTATTGTGTGAGGTGCACCAATTTGGTGCACTTTTTCCCAGGCTGCAATACATGCCTTAATCTCATCCATGAGGTGACGTATAGATTGTACGGGTATAGATTGATGATTTGGTGGGACACATCTACGGTCCCTACCACTTCACACACTTCCAAATTATATGGTAGTTATTCTTACTATGCCCAAGGTTGCTGCACCTTAGAGACATGTTGCAACGGTTTTTCCAAGAATAGTTGGTGGTGGAGTGGGATAGAAAGACATTGATTGGTTCTTAATCAAAAAATTTTGGTAAGTTTTTTAATAGTGGGTAAGTGAAGCCTATGTAGTACTTTGTTAGTCAATGTTTTCATTTTAAAATAATACACATTCACATAGATAGTACCATGCGAACAAAATATTCTGTTCCAAATATAGTTGTATTGCTATACTATTGAGGATAGTGGAACAACCCTTACAATGACATGCCCCATGTAATTAAAGGACGAGTCATCTGGCTTGTTATGGGCTGCTGTCCTGCCATGACTGCTGCATCTTTGCAGCTAATTCTACTCAAGGTTTAGAATCTCCGTCTTACTCTGTGTCTTGGTAAGCTGATGGAACAAGAGTCTAAACAGATGGATTGAGACATTGAAAAAAATGATTAGCCTGGATACACAAAGATATAAATAGATATTACATGGAATGATTTTTATTGTTATATTATGCTGAAAATATGTTGTTTATCTTTTGTGCGTGTTAAAGACATTATAAAAATGGTTTTAATTACTTAAATAAGGGTTGTCTTGCAATATGATCGAATGAAACATGGTTTTAATTACTTAAATAAGGGTTGTCTTGCAATATGATGAGAAGACTCCAGTGTATCATTTCGATGCCTTATCTTAATGAGATGTTTCGGCTGAGATGGAATGAAACATGGTTCTACTCAACTCTCCTTTGGTAAAGGATGCACACTTTTAACCACTTTGACGTGTTTACTTTTCTATGTAAATCATGTATAGATAATTTTACTTCCTTAATAACTTGACGATTCTTCTCGCATTTCTGTACAATGGCTGTTATAACGCCACAACATTGGTGTTGTAACGGTTCTTGTTTCTCCCATTATGTTGAATGCATTGAATGACAAGCTTAAATTTAAGGCATTATTCACTGTTATGGTATTTTCAGATCTCTGGTATAAAAAAGTGAAACTACTTTATTTTTTTATTATTTAAAGTGTCAAAAGCGAGCAACATCTTATCTTTTCTTTTAGGAAGAGAAGTGGTTACCACATTTTAATAGGTATTTAATAGCATTTTATGTATTTAAAAAAATAAAAAATTATGTAATACTAATAATGAATTTAGAAAATAATAAAAATGTAGGGAAAAGCACGATAGTAGTTAACCGTTATATCTATGGTTCAAAGTCTGTTCTGTTTCAGCTGAGATATCTCGTTTTAGTGAGGTAGACATTGCATTGGGGTGTATCATCTCTCACTAGAACCTTGCATAAATAAGTTAACCTTGTTTTTATGGCTTGTATCTTTTATAAAACCCCATATAAAAGAAAAACAATAAACAGCATATATTTTAGCTTAATTACGGATCTTAAAATTATTTAATGTAGTATATATTCACGTCTTTATGTAACAAGATGAATCATTTTTGTACTAATCTCTCTTTCCATCTTGGTCGAGATGTCTTGTTATGCCAGCTTATTGAGACATTGGACGAGATTGAGATTTTCAACCTTGGTTGTATCTTTGAATAAAACCCAAGGTCTCTGGCTATTTTCCTTGTTTTTTATTTTTTATTATTTAAAGCCTTGTGCCCAACTGAACCATGACTTGGTCTGATCAAGATGTTTATTAATATAAGTCATATTTATTTTGTAACATTTATAAGATCAAATATTATTTGAACTCAATTTCTCATTGGAGACACTGAATTCAAGGTTTATAGCGAAATGAATCTCCTACATTGTTTCAAGTTTGCTTACTTGGATTGTATATCTGGATATACTGTTCTTGCTTCTTATGCCGTTTGTCTATCTGACATTATTTCTGTTTGAACGGTTCTCTGCTTCTTCTGTTTTGCTGGTTTCAGGATTTTGGGACATGTACGATCCGGAAGGATATTCTCTCTGGTTCTGTGATTACAAATACAATGATGAGAACACAGTCTCATTTGTCACCTTGAACAAGGTCGGTGGTTTTCTGCAACGGATGGATCTGGCTCGCAAGTATGCATTTGGAAAGATGCTGGTGATCGGCTCAGAGCCACCTTTCAAGGTGAAGGGATTGTGGATCTTCCGTGGGCAAGAAATACCTCCATTTGTAGTTGAAGAGTGCTACGACATGGAGCTGTATGAGTGGAAGAAGGTGGATATATCAGATGAAGCCCAGAAGGAGCGTGTCAATCAGATGATCGAAGATCAAGAGCCTTTTGAGGGAGAAGCTCTGTTGGATGCCAAGTGTTTCAAATGATGGACCCATTGCCTCCATTACCCTGCTATAGCCTAAAGGGTGGTAGCTTGGCCTCATTTTTCTGCCAGAGTGAGTTTTTACTCAGTTACTCGTGTCGAAACAGATTGATTCCCCCTTTTTAATTTTTTTCATCATAGATAGTTAATGTGATTTAGATGGATAACTATGCTCCATGTTTTTGATCCCGTGAACAGAGTATGATAATTTATGCTTGGGTGGTTTTAGATAACTTGGTCGCAGTTTTCCATTTGATGTTTGCTTCGTCAAGAATTGATTTATTTTTGATCTAAAACTTCTCTCTCATTCATCTTTTGGCATTATTGCTCTTTTGATTTCATTTGTTGAACTGAAGGCTCTGTATGGTTGCCCTGAATAAGTTTTCTAGAAATGATTTTTATGTATAAACGTCATGTCAGTATTTTTTAACGAACAAATCCTTTTGTGTAAAACCTTTTGTTGGTCACCATATGGAGCCGGAATTGTATTCTCTGCATATTCCAAAAAGCCCCTATACCTTCTAACTTATATAAGAATGATCACATCTTTGGAAGCTTCTTCGTGGAACCTTTCCACCTAAGGCGATGCTGCATTCTAGAATCCAGGACATCAGCCTAGACTGCCCAAAATGTGATCATCCTTTTGAAGATGACTCTCATGTTCTCCCCCAGTGCCTGGATTCAGCTGGAATCTGGTATGCCTCCCAGTTGATCCTCAGGCATTGGGTGGCATATTGTTGCGCCTTGTGGTGGAGAATTTAGCTCACAAGGAATGATTGGGTTTTTTTAAAGTCTCCTCCATCTTTCCTTTTGCCAACTTTTTATCATCTCTATACATGCTCTGTTGATGGTTTACCGGTACTCTCTTCAATGGTCATGCATCTTTTGCTCACCGGGTGGAAAACACAGCTTTGTCAAAATACAGTAGTAGAACGTCTCTGGTTGAAAAAAAAAATTGAACTCTGCTCTGTTTGTAGGATTTGTGCAGTTGTTTATTAAAGGCTTTTAGCCTATCTTGGGTTTTTCTTTTTTGAGATAAGATGGAAGATGGCTTGAAAGATGGTCCGTTGTTTCTCTGTACTTGTGTGACCGTGATAGACGAACTAGGTGTATGATTCGTCCTTGTTCGTGACAGGAGTTTGCAAGGCAGATGGGCGAACTGGGTTGATGAAACTCAGGATTATTAGCTCAGTTTCTAACTATATGAACTCGTTGATGGTAGAACCGACGGGTCCTTCATGGTGAGGACAGTGATGGAGAAACGATCATCTCGATCATTGATGCAAGTTGACCAATTGCTGGTGTTGGAATGAAAATCAGTTCTGATGTCTCATGTCTTCATCTCGTCTCGTGGAACGAAAATGACACGAAGGATTTAAATTTCAGTTTCTACCTTCATCTCCTGTTGCACCAAGTGAGAATCACGAAGAGCAGTATGGGTATGTACAGGATTTTCAAAAGAAAATGACCAAATTTATTAGAGCATTTTCGTAAATAAGAGAAATAAATAAGGGTCGCTCCACGGGCACCCACATCTTTAAGCCGGGCACCCACAAAATAAATCAATTTTTGAGGACCAAATTACCCTTTCCCATCCTTTACAATATTGTTTGGACACTCGCACCTGAAAAAAAAAAAAGAAGGAAGAAGAAGAAAAGGAAGACGCCGTTGTCGTAGGTACGTCTCTCTCTCTCTCTCTCTCTCCGCCGTAGGTAAGCCGGGCACCTCAGCCACCATGTTGGTGGTGGTGTTGGAGTGGTGGTGGTGATGGTGGTGTTGGAGTGGTGGTGATGGTAGAGTGGTGGCGGTAGAGTTGATGGTAGAGTGGTAGTAGAGTAGTGGTGGTGGTGGTGGTGGTGGTTTGGAGCACCCCATACTCCCACAAAAGGAAGGACAATATGCTGCAAGCCAGCATTTTTTATTTTTTGCCTCCATGGCCAGGAGCTACTGTGGCCACCATGGCACCCACAGCCAGGAGTCCAAGTCAGAATTTTTTTTTGGATTTTAATGTGGGTGCCCAGCAAAATGGGGTGCCCAAACAGGGGCCCTTTAATTGGCATGGGTGCTCATCAAATGTTGGTGCCCAGCCGAAAAAGGTGGGCGCCCGTAGAGCTACCCAATAAATAAAGGCTTGTTGGGGGTGCCTTCACAAGGGTAATTTTAGTTGCACCCCACGAAATGTGAGGGCACCCGAAACCCTTGGAATTTTTACCATATTTTTTTATTACGAAAATGTCCTTGTGAAATTTTTTTTCGTACCCTCATCCATTGTTTTATCTGCTCACAACGGGCTGTGACAACCCACAATAGGAGTCACGTGGCACACTCTTAGTGGACGCTGACCGTATGGATGTTTTGTCAGTCAGTCGGTGGACCTACAGACCAAAAATCAGTTTGATTAGTAAATTCAAAGTGTTGGATTGAAGTCATTTTCATGGGTTGATTTTAACCGTAGGAAGCTGAGCATTATTGAGCGTTATTTGGGTGCAAAGATCCAAAGGTTGTAAATCACTAATCAGGCTGATTTTTGGTTTGCAGGTCCAGCGAGGGACTGGCCAAACATCCATTAAGAGTATGCCACATGGCTCATATTGTGGGTTGTAACTGGCTTCGGTCAAACCCGTTGTGACTGAAGTTTTACACGTTACTCTCTTGCAAGGTTTAAAGGAGGCCGTTTTAAGAGTTAAACAGACTGGGGGCGTTACCGTTTAAACGGCCGTTAAAACGGATTGAAACGGCCAGGGGCAAAAATGAAAAAAATAGAATTCAACGGGTTTTAACGGAAAAAATGGCGCTGAAATTCAAATTTTGAAATTTGAAAAAAAAAATCGAATTTAACGAAATTAAACGGATTTAACGGCCGTTTTTTTTTCAAAAAATTTTCAGAATTAAACGGCTGTTTAAACGATTTTAACGGCCGTTAAAACAAAAAAACGGCCGTTTTTTTCAAAACCGATAAAATGTAAGCATGGCAATTTGGCCCGAGGCCCGCAACCAGGCTCGAGCCCAGCCCGGGCAGCCCGTGAATATGTTGGGACGGGCCTGGGTTTGATAACCTAGCCCGCAGCCCGGCCCGCGGCCCAACCCGAGTCCAAGTCCAATTTAAAAAAAATCAAAATTAATGCATTCTTAACGGGCCAAGCAGACCAGCCCGTGTCAACCCATGAAAATAACTTAAATCCGACAATTAGAAATCACCGATTAGGCTGATTTTTGGTTTGCAAACATCCATACAGTTAGAGCCTTTAATAATGTGCCACGTGGCTCGTTTAAAGAGTAAACGTTTAGGGGACAACCATTTGGTGTACCCACATAGAAGATGAATCAACGGGTGATTTTTGGTGAGGATGATCTCTATGGTGAGGAGATCATCCTCACAAAAATTCAAATCATTCCAATAATCTTAGACTGGTTTAGAAGTTGAAGAATTATGGACTGCCCATTTTCACCGTAAAACTTGAAAACCACATTTGATGGGGTTAGAAATCTTAGAATGGGCTAATTTTTTGTTGGGGTGATCTCCTCACCACAGGGATCCTCCTCACAAAAAATCAGCCATTGATTCATCCTGTTTTGTCAAAAAAGCCCTTCCACTAATGCAAAAATAACGAAACGGGGGATGGAGTGCCACCGACGCTTTTTGGTGTGGAGCATTTTTGTGACGTGGCACCTACATTCACCGAACCGAGAAATAATTAGCTGGTCCCGGGTTCCTTCAAACTTTGAAGGTCCCCCTGCCAAAATGTCAGACACGTACCTCAAGGCCTAAACCCAACCCACGTTAACCCCTTGGTTGTTAGTTGGTTAAGGGTGGTTAACAAAGAGTACGTGTCAAACATTTTGGAGGGGGCCCTTCAAAGTTTGAAGGGCCCCGGGACCACCGAATTTTTTCGGCACCGAACCAGTACCCGCAGCCATCTGTAACGATGCAATGTGAGCATATTCTAACTGCTTACAATATTCTTCCATCAAATCACGTGGGTCCCATACTCTCATTACGGACAGATGACAGCGGTCAATTGGGTCCACACGCCACAATAAGTGGACACGTGTCTGTATCTGAGGTCTTAAGCGCAACCTTTTAATGGGTCCCACCTGAGAGATCTTAGGGTAGAAAAATCAACGTTATTGTTAGGTCAGTTGGTGGTCTGGTAGCTGGTCCTGATTCCGAGTAAACTGTCTCTTACACTGCAGTCAGCGACGCTGCTTACTGCAGCCAATATGAGCCACATGGCACATTCTTAAGAGGACACTAACTGTATGGATGTTGGTCAATCACTAGGTGGACCGACAAACCAAAAATAAACCTGATCGTTGGTTCCTAAGCGTTGGATTGTAAGTTATTTTCATGGGTTGATATTAACCGTAGTAATTTAAGCATTACTTGGCTACAAAGATCCGAAGGTTTAAAATCACTAATCAGGCTGAGTTTTGGTTTGTAGGTCCACATAGTGATTGGCCAAACATCCATACGGTCGGTATTCTCTTAAGAATGTGCCGCGTGTCTCATATTGACTGCAGTCAGCGGCGTCGCTGACTGGGTGTCGTTGAAGGTTGTACTCCCTGATTCCTCATCTATTTTCCTGAGAAACGTGTTCAGAAAATTACGCGTAATGATTTTAAGATTTTTTAGTCTGAATGAGTCCCACTTTTGCTCACGGACTTCTATCTAAGCCACGTGACATACTATTAGAGACCACTGACCGTGACGACGATTTCTAACCAGTAGTTCCCCCAAATACTGCTAATCAAACGGTTAGAAATCACTAATCTAGCTGATTTATATCTGGAAGTCCACCTAGGCCAAAGATCCATACGGTCATTGATCTCTAGTGTGCTACGTGGTTCAATAAACATACGTTCAGCGTCCTCCTTCCAAGACGTCCGTGAGCAAAATTGACTCCTGACGCTCCCCCGGACCCCCTCATATATTAAGTTTAAGAGAAAATTAAACGAAGAGATTTTTTTTGAGAGAGAGAGAGAGAGAGAGAGAGAGAGAGAATCAGAGATGACCGAAATCAAAACAGGTTGCAGAACGTTGCGATACCTGATCTTCTTTACGTCGATTTCTCTCCAATTAATTTCAGGTCTGTTTCTCTAAATCGTACTGCAATTGATTTCGCGTGTTCTTGTCGAGTTGTTCATGTATTTTGGTTTGGCAGTTCTGTGTGGCAATCTATGTTACCGGATCTTGATTTCCTTTGCTTAGGGTTTAGTAATTCTCTAAATGGTGACATGCGGGATCAATTCTTCATTTATTTGATAATTTGGTTTGTTGATTTATCGATCTCTCCAATCTCTGTATTGTGAATTCTTACGAAATTGTCTAAATATCGAGAGTGATAATTGTGATGCGTTTCGCAATTAGCTGTTTTTTTCTGTCGAGAAACATATATTGCAAACTAGGGACAATGCACAAGCTTTAACAGAGGATATGACTTTAGATAGAATTGGAGGGGGAACAGGATTCATGTTGTGACCTCAAATCGTTGGGATAAGGTGCTCTTATAGGGTTTAATAATTCATGATGTAGGGGGGGGGGGGGGGCGGAGAGAGAGAAATATGCGCTTTGGTGTATGTTGAAGGCCTTAAAAGGGTGAGAGGAAGGACAAACAATACATGGATTAAGGTAGAAAAAAGGATCTGAACTCATGTTTTAACAAAAACATAGCTCTAGGGGTTTTAACACAGGCCGTTTGATGACCAATCCCACGTTCATTGAAATAAGACTTAAGCCCCCATCCATATACTCCTCCATTATCAGACCGAAAAATTTGGATTTTAACACCAAATTGAGTCTGAACCATATGATGCAAAGTCTTAAAGATGGAACTTTAGATTCATCAAATACACACAAGTACAACAATTGTAATCATCAACAAATATGACAAAATAATGATAAGCAAATAGAGCAGTGGGGGACAGACCCCAAACATCAGAGTGAACAATATGAAAAGTAGTACTTTTATTCTCACTAATGAGAAATGAAGTACGGCAATGCTTTGCCAGTTCACACGTTTCATAATTTAACTTAACAATGGCAAAAGACTCAAATTGTGGAAATAAACGTCTCAACCTTGAAACAAGTCGATGGCTTAACCAGGTATGTCCACATTAACTGGTCTTTATTGACACTACTACTAATACTAGAATGTTACTTCGCCAGAGATGATAGATGCTTCGTGTCTAGACAGTACAACGCTTTGTCCTCATGACTACTGTCAATTGTCTTCCTCGTCTTCAAGTCCTGAAACGTAGAATGAGAAAGGAAGAGGGTGACACTACAATTCAATATTTTTCTTATACTACTAATAGAAATAAGATTAGTAGTGAACTTGAACATGAAGAACGGAAGACAAGGTTAGGGATGGTGTAGCGGTCACACCACCTTTCCTAGATACCAAGGAAAGAGTACAACCAACAATTCAAACCTTGTCTTTACCAAAACAAATATTGTAAGACGAAAAGTTAGATGACATACCAGTCATGTGATTAGAGGCCCCATAATCGATAATACATGAAAGGCAGGACGGTGTAGAGGACACCGGAAGGACTAACCTAGAAGTACCTGAGTGAGCGAAAGTGGAAGTAGGAGCACTGGACTATCCATTAGTTGAGACATCATCCGTCTCAACTTTTCCATCTCATCACTGGAAAACGTGACCTTACCTATTTGGAATTGAAGTTGAACTGAGGTGGTCGACCATGTAGATCCCAACATGTCTCATTCGTGTGACGTTTTTGCCCACAATGCTCACACTTCAGCTTGTCCTTATCATCACACTTCTTGAATTTTTTTTGGAGCTACCTTGCTCTTTTTCTGAGTCGTCGTCGCAAGTGCAGATTTATCATGAGAAATAGGGTCCTATTCAGGCTTGGAGAGCTACTCTTCACTCTGAATGTAGGCATAAATATGACAGTGCGGAAGGTGGAGGCTCTACAAAAAATCTGAACTCTGACTTTCTCGTAGCTTTGATTCAAACCGACAAGGAATTCAAATATCTATTGGCATTCTACCATCGCTCTGTATCTTGATGCATCAGTAGCACAAATTGGGTATAGCTCTCTGGTAGTGATCCAACTCCCCCACTTACTCTATAGAATAGCAAGTACGTCCTTAAGTACATTTCCCCCTGACGAAAATAGGATATTTTCTTTCGCAACTCGTACAATTTTGCAAAATTCCTAACTTGGGCATCAGTCTATGCTACAACATCTCATATATCATTCGTAGTCGAGAGAAACAAGAAACCCTTACTAATGTGTGGCTGCATAGAATGTAACAACCATGACATCACCATGAGGTTTTCAGCCTCCCAATTATCATAGGTAGAATTAGTTTGAGTTGGTGCTACTACCGTGCCATTAATGTACCTCAACCTACCACGTCCACCAAATACATATGGGCAGACTGTGCCCACTCTAGGTAATTGGACCCATCGAACTTGACTGTGGTGACCTACAACCCTAGGTGATTGTCACCATGGGTACCCATGTGTCATGTACCACTCATCACTCTAGATACAGCAGATGAATTACCAAACAAACTATCAGTGGACATATTTCAACCTAGGGTTTGCATTAAAAGTCCTTAAAAAGCTTGCAACATGCCCTGTGAATAGTCCTCCTGTGAACAGAAACGGTGAACTGTATTTTGTGAACAATAACTATGAATAGTATCCGTCAATAGTAATGATGAACAGTACTCTGTGAACAATACGAAGGGGAAATAAACACCCCACCGAAAGAAAAAAACATTGTGATTTGCCCTAGGCGTAAGACCAAACTATGTGATTCTACCACTTGTGGCAGCCCTAGGATTTGAAACATAGGACCCTTGGTACCTGTTATGATACTGTGTGATAAACTTAACATACCTAGGGTTTAAATTAGATCAGTAAAGTGGAAAATAAAGTTGAAAAGATTAGGAGAGAAGAGAAGAGAAAGATGAGAGAAGAGAAAAGAATGGAGAAGGGGAAATTGTATTATATGGATCATGATTTCCCACATATTTATATTAATGCGGTGAAAGACAAAAGAAAAATACTAGAAATACCCCTTGTATCTCAAGTTACAATGAAACAGGGAAAATAAAGACATAAGCGATACTAACTAGAGTAACATACACTGCTTTGGTCATGTACAATGAAGACCAATAGCAGCAGCATTGAGGAGGAATGTGCAAGTTAAAGGGTTTAAAAGGGCGAGAGGATGGCAAACGGACATGGATTGAGGTTTTGAGAAGAGATTTGAAGAAACTTGGCTAGCTGTAGTCACAATTGAGTGGAGGAATGGAATTCGCACAGCCAACTCCATATCGTTTGGATAAGGCTTATGATGATGATGAATCTGAATTTTCAAATAATTATCACATCTTAAGCTGAAAAAGTAAGATGTTTAAACAACTGTTGAGGGTTTAATAGATGCAATAAATTTAATCACATGGTTTGATTTCCTTTATCCTCAAAAAAAGATATGTGTTTGCCATATTGCAGTTATATATCTATTTCCTGTTTTATACTTATGTTTTTCATGGTGCAGGATTCCTGATTCCATATCTCTCAAGCATAATTTTTTAAGAATATTAGATGCATATTGTGTGACCTTTGATTCGGCTAATACATGCATAACTTAATCCTTGTTCTAGTATTTCGTATCCTCTTTTAGGCTATGTTTGATAATGAATTTTAAATTTCTTGTCAAAAGTATAATCTAGTAACTTCTGAAAGGCAATCCTTCTTCTTTTGGGAGACAAATAGCGCTGGGTTTTGTTTAAAAAAAGCGCTAACATGCCTACTTGTCACAGCCCGTTCGCGTGAACTGGGTATGGCCGTGACTTGATCGCATGGATGGTCATGGAGGTCCATTGGTTGGGAAGAGTGTCCTTGATGCTTGGCCTTTTGGTGGACTAGGTAGGTGGGTGTGGGCATGGTACAACTTATGTAATCCACATGTTATCTGTACTCCCTATAAACATGGCTGACCTAAACACCATATAATATGGCTGCTGTGTAGATTGGTACCGTGCAATTTAAACTCAGCTTTAAGTCATCAATTTCTTTTAATTCCTTTGTGGCAGTCTGTCAGACATTTCTCTGTCTTTTCAGGCTTGGGGGATGACCCATCGAGTTCTAAAGGTGGGATGAAAGCTGAGAGCCATGCTGGTTCCAGTATTAGTACTGGGCTCAAGACGGTCATCATATGCCTTGGGTTGGTGGCAGTTGTGGCACTGTCTGTGTTCCTGTTCAAGATATGGCAGAAGAAGAAGAGAGAAGAGCAACATGCTCGTCTTTTAAGGCTATTTGAAGAGGATGATGAGCTTGAGGTTGAGCTTGGCCTTCGGGATTGAGACCTTTTCTCATTCATATTGAGTGTAATTTAGTTGAGGTATGTGTACGTAAACCCAAGTATTTATGGACGGGGCACTTTCATCCCTATAAGATGTCATGTTTGATGTGGTGTCTATGAAATTATAAGTAGTTTTTGGCATATTCATTGCATGTACATAGAGGCTTTTGGATCTTTTATTGGTTAGTTTGGAAATTAATCATAATTCAACCTTTTTTTTCGGATAAGTAATTGCAAAGATTGTATTAATATGAAAACATGTAGAAGATTAGGGAATAGAATTCCAATATACATAAAGTTTCTATTTACACCATTTTTGGTAAGTGAATCGTCTTGCTTTTGCATCCCTAAGAGTATGAGATAACAACATCCATTCTCTAACTAACTCTTTAATATGGCTCTAAGGGGACATCTTTAACTCATCCTCCCCACTGCACCTCAATCATAAAGATCTAATGTGAGATTTGGGGGAAATTTCTTCAAAAAATTTCTAGGCTTGTCGAAGCCCACTCGATCATTTTTTTTTGCTTACCAGAAAACACGTTGTCGTTTTTTTTGTTGGATTTCCTTAGTAAGTGCTTTGGGAACTATCCCCATCAACGGGATGCACTTAATAAGTAGCGAAGTGAAACTTTGACATTGGTCTTAAGTGTACCAATAAACCATATGAGCCACCCTTCCTAGAGTTGAATAGGAACTAAAATTCTTTATACCGTCTAATGTAAAACCTACCTTGGATTATCAAATTCTGAGCTCATATCTATTATCTTAATAAATGAGAGAAGGCTCATATTTATTATTTCAATACTGGCGTTGAGATTTCTCCTCCTCGCCATTTTTGGGTGATTTGAGAGGGGAATTGCTGCGTTTTCGAGGATAAGGTGGAGAACCTTGACTCGGGGTGTTTGTTACTCAAATTTCAGCACTTCAATTAATTTAAGTGCTGCAAGCTTCAAAACTGAATTTTCAGTGACTTTCGTTGTTTGGTAAAAGTTCTTGTCTGAAAATTAAGACAAGGGCATATTGGGTATTTTGAAATGTATGTTGGGGCATTTTTGTAAGTTTTTGGTAGAGAAAGCTAGGAAAATTAGGAATATTGGGTATTTTGAAAGAATCTTTTAAAAGATGCCATCACTTACCGCATTAAGTGAAAACCGCCTAAAAAAATGGAGGTGGGACGACAATAAAAGGCTACATTTTAAGTGAAACTTAAAATTAAAATTAAGCAATGGACATTTGGAGGTAAACAAACGGCACTTAAGAATGAAAATCGTCCTTTTCGGTCTTAAGTACTGAAATTAAGTTTACCAAACTCCTCCTCAGTACTTAATGAAGATTAAAGCCACCATCTATCACTGATTCTCCATCGTCCCCAAAATTAGAATTTAAGGGCATCTGTTTTGAAGATTTCATTTTTAGTCAGGGAGATATTGTATTTGGGACTCGTTAAATCTTTGTACATTATAACTGTGCATGGGAGTGGCAGTGAGGGTCTTCCTCACATCCCCTTGCTGTTTTTCTTTTCCTGAGCAATGGGGTTTTCCTTTTCTCTCTTTCAATACAAATTCGGTTATCTACAAAAAGAAAAAGAAGAGAGGATGCAGCTCTATATAGAGTTGAATGGCAAAATAGGATTCATGTTGCCAACCCCAAATATTTGGGATAAGGCGTAGATGATGATGAAAGCTGAAAAGGATGTGGCCGAAGGTAGTGAGAAAAAGATTTGAAGACTTGTGCAGCAGAAGATATGGCCCTAGATAGAATGGAATGGCAAAACATGATTGGTGCATGTAGCCGATAATTGCGATAGGGATTTAATGATGATGATGTTTACTATTCTCCTTGTTGTAGAGTATGTCACGTGATGATCTCAGAAATTGCATGATTCTCTGAAACCACAAGAATTTCCCTGCAAGTCATAACCTGTGCTACCCAGGTGTGGAAAGAGCACAGTTCATTGTTTTCCTTTGTGCAGATGCCTTAAAAACCTCCAATGCTCCATTTTAGCCACTTTCTTTAACTGTCTGTCTGTTATTTGGTGCACACGTCGCCACTTTATAGTTTTATTTAGGTGGTGAAGAAGATGATCAGAAGAAGCCTTACATTTCCTGAATGCTTCTTTGTCAGAGCCAACATAAAGTAGGGAGATGTTGCTTGAATAGCAGCTGATGTGTTGATGATGGATGCGTTATCAGCCGTATGGATGTCAGTTACTTTATTAGAGGCTTTACCTTATTTATTCATTTATTTTTGGAAGGCTAGCAGATTAGTCAGTTAGAGGGTGAAGATGGGTTTTGAATCCAGATCTGTGGTATTATAGCACACTGCTCAAGATTACATTTTTCATCCTTAGGTGAAAGTGGTTCCATACGCCGATCGCCGTCGATAAGGTAATCACCGAAGCTGCAGTTTGGAGGAAGAGGGTGAGAGAAGTAGCAGACGAAGTGGAGAAGAGGGGGAGAGACGTTGGAGAAGTTTAATAGAGGAGCCTGATAAATTTCTCTACCCCCTGGAAATAAGAGTCCTGGAATTAGAAGTTTCACTCCCCACCTAAAACTTCTAATTTCGGGAAATCACAAGGATTTGGAAATAGAATTTCGGGAAATTGGGTCCTCCAAATACAAAAATTTGTGATTCCAAGAATCACACTTCCAAATCCGGCTCAATTCCGAGTTACCAAACGGACCCTTAGAGTGGAGTGAGGAAATTTTGGCTTCTCTCTTAGGTGAACGTGGTTCCTTTCGAATGACTTGACTATCCATTCTATCACATTCTTTTGGACCGACAAATATGACGACAAGCCCAAAGCCTAGAACAGAAGGTTACAGTCATCCAATAGGGTTTGTTTTCGGCAGGTAGGATGCATTGAATCGTGGGTCTCATCACCCCATTCGTTTTTGCTATTGTTTCGAATGACGTCTCGAGATTGCAGTTCATTTGGATGATGTTTATAGCCTCGACCCTGAAGTGAATTTTGATCACCAAAGAGGAAACGAAGCATCAGTCATTTTGTTTATCATATGTACTGGTACTTTAGCGGTAGTCTATTTTATTTTGCTGTTGGATATTTTTCTCGAGTGTTAAACAACCATTTACCCCAAAAGATCAACCTGTTGGGGACCAACGGGTCGTCGGGCCAATACAACACGTGCGCGCTGGAACACACCATCTGCTAACAGTGCCATGGACACTTGTTCTGACGGTGATCACCTAAGCAATTTCGTTAAGGGGATTTTCACAGGGTGTGGTTTTTTCCTGCAATGGGTTATCCTATAAATGGCAAACACTGAAAAGAGATTTTTTGTTACTTCCATTAAAAAACTTGCAGAGACAAGGCTTTTTTTTTTTGGGTAGTTAAGCCTGTTTTTAAAGAGATCAGTAACTCGGTGAAGGGGGGTTTTGAACCCAGGTCTATGGTATCATCACCCACAAACTTCACCAACTGAGCAAGCTGGCCCCTTCAAGCAGAGACAAGGCTACGAACTATGAAAGTAGAAAATAGCATTAGAGCAAATTATTGATGCTCAAACTGCTTGATGTGTGGATGAGCATTTTTGCTCTTCCGAAAAAATGCCACGTGGCATATTCTTTCATGTATGTTTTGTGGAAAAGCAGTGGTCCTCCACCACTTGCATGGATGTTTGGCGGGCCTATCTCTTGGTGGATCTACATACAAAAAATCCGCCCGATTAGTGATTCTAGCAATTTTCTTGGAGTGAGTCTAACCATTGGATTCAAGCTTTTTTTGTGTATTAATTCCAACGACTAGAAATCACCAATGAGGCTGATTTTTGGTTTGTATATCCACCTAGGCGTGGACCAAACATCCATGCGGTTAGTGGGCCCGAAAAATGTGCCATGTGTCATTTTAGGAGGGTGAAACATTGACCATCAACCCAATAGTGGATGAATTCTGCACATACTAACGCTTTCATGCTCGAATCCCACTGTTTAAAAAAATAAATCCACGAAAAAAATCCAATCCAACGGTTAGAAATGACTTACGGAAAGCAGAGGTGCAGGACTTGGTTGTACAAGGCATGGGACCCACAAAGAAAACAAGGACTATAGAGCAATACTGGTTTGAGAAGCATAGAATCACATTCATGTCAGGTGGGCCCAAGGCAAATGCATTGCAAACTAAGATGTTGGACTATCTTCAATTTTTGACTCTTTAAGGTTCTATATAAGGGGCACCCTAGTCCCTTATGGGTCTTCATCCTTTGTTTTGTAAGAATTGAATGGTTTCTCTTGGAGCGTTAAGTGATCCTGCTCATTTTTAATGGGTATTTAGTAACACCTCCCTGAAATTTGAAAGTAATTAGTAATACCCCTTAATACTTTAAAACTTTAGGATTACCCCCTTGACCTTGTTTAACCATCATTCGACTAATGTTAAAACGTGACATGCATCATGCACGTATTTAAGGACCATAATATTGCAAGTACAATGCTAACGAGGTGTGATTCGTGTCCGTTTCAACTTAAGTTTGAAAGTATAAGGGAGGTATAACTAATTACTTTCAAATTTCAGGGTGTGTTACTAAAATACCCTTCTGTAGTCAACTATTGGATTAGTTTAGCTTTGAGTGTTTCCCTCACTATCTAGTTTTCATGATGAAAGGATGACATGATGCATCAATCTAAGAACATAACCTATGAGATGATGTTGAAAACATACAACAATCCAACAATGAATTGTGGCAATTTATGTGGGATATTCTCCGACGAACCCTAAACCGTAAACCCTAAACCCTAAACAACTTCCAGAATAACGCGCTGATTGAAACCTTTGCTTCGAGATCTACTATGCTTGCAACCACCATTAACCTTTCATGAATGCCCATAACATGACAAGTTACTGAACTATGCAGGCTAAGAAAAACAGTATGAAATAGGTTGATTTCATATGAAAATGCCTGTTGCAGTGAGGTGTTCCGCCTATCGCTTCAAACATAATCTAGAGTGACCAGTCTTTCACCATTTTAGCTTAGTTCGTAAGGTTTTGTGAGTTTCGATACCACAACCTGGGTTCGAAGCTCCACCGGTCTGCTTGCCCACCAAAAAATAAAATTGATCACAGAACCTGTTGTTTCTTGAGTTTATAGAGCTAGTGAGTTCTTTGCCTCCCAACTGTCTTTAGCCTCAACACACCAACAGCATTCTACCATTTCAAGCATACAATCCTTCACATCATGAACTTTATATTGCAACAATTTCAATGTAAAGTGTCATGGAACCATTGACTAGCAAGTGACTGGCAACATCAAGTTGGTGACTCCGCTGAATTAAACTTGCGACAGCCCCCATTAACTGCCATGAAGCCACCAAAATGAGAACATATGAGGAGAAAACTACATATAACAACTATCCAACCCCAAAGGCTTGAGGATGCAAGATGCTCCTTCCCTCTAAAGAGCCCATCACAAGGAGAGATGGAAAATCCAACCTAAAATGGCCAAATAATGAAGGGCCAACAGTTGGCTGCTTCCTTCACCAGTCGTCAAGTAGGAATATAAATTTGCAAGAGCATTTCAAGCAGAAATCACGTACAAATCCACTGCCTTGAGGTCATGAACAGAGAACTAGTACAGTGGACGAATCAGTGACCATGTATAGAATTTATACAAGGAAGAGTTAGTACCCATAGGGTAATTAAGAAAAAAATTTGTTATCCCAGATGCCTAAGATATGCCCCCCTATGTTGGGTCTGCTACTAATTGAATTTACCAATTAACTGAAAACTTCAATGAGCAAAAGGTTCTACGAACATACATGATAATCGAAAAAATCCCATGGATTTTCAGAAATTTCTCCATACTCAGAAGAAACAAAGACTATAAAATTGTGTTTTGTATACAAAATTATGCATATGAAAGATGCAGCTTGGCTCCAGTGTAAATTGAAGGACAAGAAAGTTTTAAAAAAAAATGACACAAGCATAAAATGAAAGTCTACACCCAGAGTATGCATGAATTATCCATGTAGCAATATAAAGCCTTAAGACTGAACAACTGAGTGTAGGGATATCAATCATGCTCCCCATATTAATAAATTGCACAATAGAACTTCAGGAGAATGATACAACAAAGAATAGATGATGAACTTAAACTTAAAAGCTTACAGAACAAAAGATGATTGAAGAGAAACCCATCTGAGAAATGTCCAACATAAAACATATGACCAACTCAAAGTACTAGTAGCCAGTCGAGAATTCTCAGCCTTCCAAGGTAATTGTAAGACGACCGCATAATTCAAAAACCCAGCAGCTGTGGCACGAATCTGACACTAGCACTCTTTTTACGGACCCCAGAAAGGCAGCATAGCTTCTAATTCCAGAAAGCTTCATCAACTAGAATTGGGGCTATCGTCCTGTCTTGGCTCGTTTCATTCCTGTACTGTTGAAAGGCGACATGCTTGGGCTCATGTGAGGGCTCTCCTCCCTCAGTGTACCATTTAGCATAGCCAATTCCCTTAATTGTTGCTTCTTGTAATAATCAAAGGACTCATCCTGGGGAAAACAAAAGAAGTACAGAAAAAAAAATGAGTTACAGAGAAGGATGGATGGAAAAGAGAAGGTTCTCAAGGAATTCCCTTTCGTACCACAGGCTTCAAAAGGTCTTCTAATATGGCCACAGCCTGATTCAAACGGGAATCTATCACATCTGCTGGAAATTCAGCCTCCACCAACACATGCAATGGCTCATTTAGATGCTCATATCCGGGTTTATCCCTAAGTTTTTCTTCCTAAAGACAACCAGAAGTCTTTTGTGAAAAATTGAGAAATAATAGCTCATTAGAAACAAATTGATTATCTTAGGAAATAATATCATTAAAAGTGACCAAGAATAACTGTTTTATACTAAAGTTCCGAATTCTCCAAATAATACAATGAAATGATCAGTTCAGAATTCAATTAAGTGGCAAATAACTATATGAACAGCAGAAACTTTATTCATCTCTGGAAAGATCAATGGGTCCATACAGTTTGAGAAACTGGTATGAGTACTCTTCTTTATCCACAAGGAATTAGAAGAACATGGTACCATTGGTATCCCTGGGCATGGTTATTCCATTGTGGCACTCAGGTACTAATGAATGCCTATATAGATGAGAATTTCAATTGAAAGCTTCAAATATATAAAACTATAGAACCTCCACTACCAAGACATTAAAAGACAAATAGATCTTTGATTAGTATTATTAAACAGATGGTACTCCATTTCTCCTTCATGGGTACTCAGCCTAATAGTCTATTCTTTCTAGTTATTTGTGATCAAATTTCCCATTCACAGTTACCTGCAAGATCTCCGTGTGAGAGGTTCATGAACATAGAGATGCTGTGTGGTGGCGTGACATTGTTTAGCCAAAAATCCGAATCCCTCACCTCTCCCACTAGACCCCCAACTTATCTCCTAACTTCAAACTGTCACCACAAGCTCCTTTCTCTTGAAATCCTTATTTGCTCCACCTCCTAGAACAAAAAGAAGCCCCTTCCTTTTAATAATTCAAGTGTCATTTCAAGTATGTAGCTCCCTTGTTATTGATGAAGGACAGCTTTTGGATTGTGCAATTCTTCTTTGCTTTAATAGTCACAGCATGCACTCCAACAGTCTCCTAATTCCTCCCTTCCAAAGCCCACAACATGTCTTCAGCATCATTGCCATACAGCCGTGCCCGCGTAAGTAACTTCCAGTTCCAATAGCTTTGGGGTCTACCTCCTCTAGTGTTCAAACAATCCAAAGTATCTGGAATAGTCAGAATATTCAGTCTCTTCCCCAGACGGTTCCTCCTCAGAATCATCTGCCCGGTTGAGAGCCTAGTTTGACTGCTCTAATCTCCTCATTCTTATTGTATACACTATTACAGGGTTCTCCTTCAAATAATCTCCCACACCTGCTGAAGCCTCCCCCTCCCCTCGACCATCTTCCTAAGCAAGATGGGATTCCTGTCTATAAGTAAGCAAAAAATCTCTCAGTAACCAGATCCTCAAAATGACAATCCCTGGACTCCAATGTTTTGTCAACCACGAAAATAGGGTCCATCGCCACTACTAGAGGAATGACTGCAAGAGGAACTTTCCTGAACAAGTCATCTTCCACCTTCAACTGAAAATTCTTGGTAAGCAATGGAGAAGACTAAAATGTAAAATCTCTCACCTCCCTCAATATCCAGATCCTCCATTAAACATTAGCGTACAGAGACAAATCTCTCACCCTGGCTGATGAGAACACTTCTTTGGGACGAAACAATTCGACTTATATCATTTGCTCCTTGAAACTCCCAACTTTCCCCTTCACAAAAGGTTTTTAGGACCCATCTAAATCTTCTTTTTCTTTTGATAATGAGAAAGAAGATTATATTTATATTGGACCCATTTAAATCAAATAATTGCTACAGCTATACGAACAAAATGTTTCTCATTGACCATCCCACCAAACAATAGTCACTATTGTTGAGTTCAATAGTGCCTTCCCTTTGAGTTACTGCAGGCAAACAGATGAGGTGTCCACAGATACATGAACAACCAGAAAATTGTAATGATAGAAACAGGCCATAAGTTTGAGACTTACTTGAGTTACAATTTGGCATGTCATGCACGTCAATGTCAGGAAATAATAACTGTGAATTTATGATATAATAGATATCAAGGTATAACTAATGCCGAGTATAAGACAAACTTCCAATATAAAATAGTTATGATGTAAGTGCATTATTGCTTGCACATAAAGCATATGAAAATAAAGAAGCACATAACCAACATATATACGCAGGCAGTGTTATTTGTGACATCATCTAGAAGTTAACACATCCATGTTTAGAAGAAGACTGTTAAGAGAGAGCACTTCATAAGAAAAGAAAGAAAACTTCATTGAGAAAAGAATATAATAGAAATAAAAGAATCTCTAAACATGGAAATCTCAACCACCGACCACCGTCCCCCAGCATGCAATTATAGTTTAGTCAGTAGAGTTGAAAAAGACAATGTTTCAGTTAAAGCATCTTACAGGGAAACATTATCTAGGGGAAATGATGTTTAGAAGTAATTTAGACTGATAAAACTATACATACTAATACCCATGTTTACACTGTCCCTTCAACTAAGATCAGTGGTCAAATCTAATTAACCAAGAGTTTATCTCCATTTAGGGAACAGGTTTTCTGGAGCGACACCCCAGACCTCTTCACTGCAGTGGCAGGGTTCTCTTTACACATGGCAGCTTAGGTGGCAGGCCCTCACCTCAGCATCTGCCCATCATCAAGTTTCAGCACAATGGCACTCCACATGGCAAAAATAGGCATGTTTCTTTTGCCTTTTTTATTTTTATTTTTTGATAAGTAATGACTGTATGTATTGACAAGAAAGCCCCGAGAACAGAAAAAAGAACACCAAGGACAGGCTAATTTGTTAGAAAAAGACAAAAAAAAATTGCATTAACTTGATTTATTGCCAAAAGCCAAATCTTCAAATTTATTTACAATATCCGCAAAAAGAACAGGATAATATTCCTCGAGAATAATTGCCCAATGAGAGATAGTAGCTGTGATCATCTTGAACATCGCTTCTTGAGAGCTATACTTGTCTCTGGAACAGTTGTTCCACTCCTTCCAAATGCACCACCTGACACCAAATGGAACCATGATCCAAACTATCTTCTTTTGGCGTCCAAGCATTCCAAGAACCAACTTTGTACGAGCTCTAGCAAGTTTTTAGAGAAAGCCCATCAAAGTTGTTTTGCCTTTTTTTCTATTTAAAAAAAAAAAACAATGATGGCTGCAATTTGTAGGTGAGAAGTACAAGACATGGTAGGTCATAGGCTGACATAGCCAAGGGCACTATCCACATGGCTAATCCAAAGAGTCATCTATCAGATGGACAGCTTGGATTGGCCATGTCAGCCGTCCAAGTGGCATGAAATACCCTACCACTCCAGTGAAGAGGTCTAGAGTGTTGCTCCAAAAAACCTTTTTCCATATACCAATTGCACTAAAATAAGAAAAGAATTTCATAATACCTTCACAGAATCCTTTACTGAGCCTCGACCTCTTATGTACACTCTACATTGTGTTGTAGCTTCAACCCTTTTCAAGGAGTTTCCTCGAGGTCCAAGGAGACGACCAACAAAGTTGTACTACCAACATACAAAATAGGAGTTACCATGACCAAAACAGAACAGACAACTCTAAAATATAAACATAAGAGGGCATTTATTTACATACATTGGGAAACTTATCAGCAGGAACATCTAGTCTAATGACTTTCTTTACAACAGGACTGGTCTGAACTCCAGGAGCCCCATGCCAACCCATTGAAGATGCTTGGAATGAGCCTATTCTTTGAAGAAATCCATTTTCCTGGAAGAAGAAGAAAAAAAACCTTAGCATCAATTATAAGGAATTTAAATGCACACACCATTAGCACCAATCCTAGACAGTTACCTTTCACTACTTTCTTAGGTAGGCAAATCTTTTGGTAGGGGTGTTCATGGGTTGGGCTGGCCTGTTGGGCTTTTAGGTCGGGCATGGGCTGTATCAATAGGCCAATGGGCTAGGCTTGGCTTGCTTCTAAGGTTCACTAAATTGAGTCGAGCTTAAGCTTGGTTTTTTAGCAAAACATTAGCTTAGGCCCGGGTAAGATCTCCTATTCTACGGCTGGGCATGGACTTGTTTAGGAGTAAAATAGCATTACCTCTGTTTGCATCGCAGACCATCCCTCCAGATCCATCGGTCCACCATTTGGGTGTTGAACTGTTGATCTCAGTGGACTCTCATGTTCAATTCTCTCATGATCCACAAAACTTTGATTGGGTACCAAACCAGATGCTCGTACAATTTCTGCAATGAGATGAAGAAACCAACTGTAACTAAAAGGAAACAGTGTTTCAGTAGAAGCTAGCAGACTAGTCACTGTTTAGGTGCAAGTAAAAAAAATAGCACTTTTCAAGAAAATTATGCTTCTAATAGTTATAGTTTAACCCAACGATCCAGTAGAGGAACAAAACAACCAACATCAAGGCACACAGTTCTAGTACTTAAGTACAGACAATGGAACGAAAACACATTTCATTATCATCATGATTCACAATGCCTTATCCCAACTATTGGAGTCGACAAAATGAATCCTATCTCTCCACACAATTCTATCTAGAGCTATATCTTCTGTCAAGACATGTGGCTTCAGATCTTTTCTTATTTCCTCAATCCACATAATTTTTTACCTTCCTCTTGCCCTTTTAGAGCCTTCAAACTGCACAAAAGCACTCGTCACTAGTGCCGTCATTGGTCTTCTTTTTACATGCCCAAACCAACATAATCGACTTTCTTTTATTTTATCCCCCATTGGGGCTACTCCTAGTCCTAGATTCCCTCAGATGTGCTCATTTCTGACTTAATTCTTCCTACTCTTTCCGCTCATTCATCTCAACAACCTTATCTCTGTTACGCTCATTCTACAAATTTTTTTGTTTCTTGATTGTCCAACATTCTACCCCATAAAGCACAACTAGTATTATTGCAATCTTGTAAAGAATTTCCTATATTGTTTGGTATATGTTGTTAAAACTCCAAAAGTGCTACTCCAGTTTAGCTAAAAAAGGGTTAATGGGACATGCCCAGGGCTGGCAAACACTAGTTTAGTAGTTATCCTGGCTTACGGCAAGCAGAAATGGAAGCATAAGAGTTATGAGTGATTGGATACTCTGGGATAGAATGAGAAAAATTGAATTTGATTAATTCAACTTATAAGAATTTGGAATGATTAAAATTACAAACCCACCGTTGGCCACAGTCCTCTCCAACACCACAATCTTTGCTTTAAGGATGTCAATTTCCTTTGTCATTGATGCCATGGTGTCCGGATGCCCCTAATAACCAACGAATGGCAAGTGCTTTTCCTTGTGTGGATCCTATTTCAATGGGAACTTGATGAGTCAATGGCCCCTCCACATAGTTCTTATGAATATCGAATAGTACTCAAGATCCTCTGTTTTCGATTATCTAACAAACCACTTAATGAAAGTAGATTATCTTCCCATTCATTTCAAAACTTCCATAATCTCTTAGCTCATTAAGCTTAGTTCAGCTCGTCCATATAGGGCAGTAGTTTGGGTGTCGCGGGAGCAAACTACGGCTTTAAGTTAACTTTGGTTGGTAAATCCAATCAGTTCATCGATGGTCGGAAAGTACGATGGTACCAATGATGATCCTGCACGTATTTCGTGTGTACCCTACTCTATATCTACAGTCATCATCCTCATCAATCTCTCTCTCTTTACAGATATTCGAATCTAGATAACAGAAGTGATAGCTTTGGTGTATTATTTCGCCATCAATTTTAACTAACACACCATCCCTTTTATGTCCGTACTAAAGTTGCACTAAATACACTATTGGTCTCGCATATTTTAAAAAAATGGTTTCCACTTTCCAAGATATCCCTCCACAGTTTTAGTTTTGCATTTACTTGCTTTCTAGTCTCATCAATTAACTCTAAATCAATGCAAATAATATACACCAAGGGATCTACCTCTAAATATGAGCAACTAATCCACTCGAGGCTCCTTTCCCCCTAATATCCACCACATTAACTTTCTAAAGACACTATCATATGCTTCTATTAGTCAATAAAGATCATGTGGAGATTCTTCCTCTTTTAGCAAAACTTCTCCACTAACTGTCAAGTAAGAAAATATCCTTGATGGTTTACACTCCTCAAATAAAGAACAAGTGGTTCTCTAATATCCTTGTTTCTTGTCTTTATCTTTACTCCATCTAGTTGGTGCAATTTGTACATCTTACTGGATTCTTTTTTAATTCATCCACGAACCTAAGCAGAAACTAATACAAGATAACTAGATACGTAATATAGAGCATGACATATTTGAAAAATAAACACAACCAAACCACAATAGATCTTATTATATAAGTGTAGAGACTGTAACTTTGTAGGGTGAATAATGGTTTTCCTAACTGAATGCAATTCTTAAAAGTTATAACACTATATTATGGGGAGTTAAAGAACCAGAAACATTGTTGGTTATGGACAAAATAGTCTATTTTGACAAAATGTTTGGCAGATCATTTTCCTAATATTTTCGATTGTGCTCTTAACGAAA
This sequence comes from Euptelea pleiosperma, assembly GCA_035048495.1. Lineage (NCBI taxonomy): Eukaryota > Viridiplantae > Streptophyta > Magnoliopsida > Ranunculales > Eupteleaceae > Euptelea > Euptelea pleiosperma. The sequence goes on along the minus strand of CM068542.1, from coordinate 4,167,508 downwards.
ATATGAAGTAGCCGACTATATGGATAATTGCAGATATCACACAAGTTGGAACCCTCTAGTTAGGGACAATATTTCAGTTAGATTCTAGGAGTTCCATCCTCTTATCTCTAATCTAAATTCCGTGTACATTACGTTTTTTTTTTTATCGGTAAAATAAATATATTAGGGAGGGGCTGAGAAGGCCCCCAAAAAACTAAACAGCGACAGCCTTGACGAAACAAGGCACAGCAACAAGGCAAACAATGGACTACCTAAAAACAACAAGCAAAAAGCAATTAGAACATCAGACAACAATTAGATAATCAGACGACCCCACCGACACACGAAGTCTTCAAACTTGAAACTCTGAAGTTCGGGAATGACAGATCCCTAGAAATAAACAGCAGCTTTAATCTTCAGGATGAGCTTCTCCACATCCACCCCTTTATCTTCGAAAATACGAAGATTTCTCTCTTTCCAAAGCTCCCAACGTATGGCAAAGGGGATGAGTCTCCAAAGAGTGCATCTGCTAACAGAAAAAGCCTTCGAGTACCATCTTGTGACTAGGTTGAGGACAGACCTTGACATACCGAATAAGCTCAAAAACCGCTCCCAAATAGTCCTCGTCACACTACAGTGGATGAGCAGGTGATCCGTCGTTTCCTCATCGCCGCAACATAGTATACATCTGTTGGGCATGTGAAAACCGCGCTTTTTAAGATTCTCCACCGAAAGAATCTTGTCCAACATGGCACACCAGAAGAAGAAATCATCTTTGGAGGGAATGTGATTCTTCCAAATGCGATTTGCCGGGAAACAATTGGGGGAGCCACCCGAGAGAGAATTGTAAAAAAACTTAGGTGGCGTTTGGTAAAACTTTTTTTCAGACCTTAAATCTGAATGAGGTGATTTAAGTGATTAAGTGGCATTTGGTAAACAATAAATTTCAGCACTTGAGTCTGAAATCATTGAAATTAAGACTTAAGCAAAAAGTGAGCTGGGGGTGACTTATTGCGGTAAGTGGTTTCGGAGAAGAGCATCTAGAAAAGAGATTCTAAGATTCTCTCTTAAATACCCATAATGCCCTTTTTCTCAAAGCTTTCTCTTTTAAAAACTTACGAAAGTGTCCTAATAAACATTTCGAAATACCCACAATGCCCTTGACTTAATTTTAAGACTTAAGATCTTTACCAAACAACCCAAACCAAACATAAGTCATTAAGCTATCAGATCTTAAGCACTTTAAGCTTTTAGATCTGAAAACTTAATTTACCAAACGCCACCTTAACTGAAAACTTACCCTTGAGGTCATTGATCCACCATCGTCTAGCTTCTTCACTATCCGTGAGATTAAAATCCCTTCTAGACGTGAAAGTAAAGCAGCCACTGAATCCAACTCCCAATTGTTGATCCGTCTTCTGAGGCCCAAATCCCAAGAAATAGACCCATTATCGAAAGTCGAGACAGCCCGGACCGACTCTCCTTTCCTATTAGAGATGGCATAGATCGAAAGGAACTCTTCACTGAGAGGAAGATTTCCACACCACCTATCTTCCCAGAATCTAACTGATTGGCCGTTCCCCATTGTGAAGGTGCTACCATTTCTGATCGTCCCTGTCAACTTAGAAATACATTTCCATACCCCTGTCCCATAAGATGAGGATGGAATTTTGCTGTCCCACCCATTCGAGTCGACGCCCTACTTTGCCGAGATAACGCTTCTCCATAGGCTTCCTCTCTCAACGCCGAATCTCCAGAGCCATTTGCCTAGTAAAGTGTTATTCATGAGCTTAATCTGTCGGACACCGAGACCACCCGCTATTTTATCCAAGCATAACCTTGACCAGCTCACAAGGTGAAACTTATGATGTTCTTCACTGTCGTCCCATAAGAAGTTCCTTATAATGCTTTCAATCTTCTTAGCAACTCCAATCGGAATAGAGAAAAGAGACAGATAATAGATAGGCAGGTTGGATAAGGTGCTTTTCACAAGGGTGAGTCTACTACCTTTAGAGAGGAAGGATCTCTTCCACTGGGTCAATCTCCTCTGAACTAGCTCAATGACCGGATCCCATATACTCTTGGATTTGTAGCTCTTGCCTAAAGGAAGACCGAGGTAGATCGTAGGGAGTTGCCCTTTCCTATAGGCCAAAATAGAGGCGACCGAGTCCAAACACCTAACTTCTCCCACCCCAAAGACTTCGCTTTTATCAAGATGTGCACGAAGCCCAGAGACTGCCTTGAAACAACGCAGAATGCCTCTCAAAACCTGAGCTTGGGATTGTGAAGCCTTCATAAAAAAGATAGTGTCATCTGCGAATTGCAGGTGAGAGATGGTGGGACCATCGCGACCCACTGTAAAACCCTCCAAATATCTGCCTTTGACCGCCTTGGAAGTCATCCGACTCAATGCTTCAGCCACTATGAGGAACAAATACGGGGAGAGAGGATCCCCTTGGCGAAGACCTCGTGCTCCTGAAGAAATCGACAGGCACTCCGTTGACTAAGATCAAGAAACAGGCCGTCAACACACAAGTATGAATCCAGGATCTCCATTTCTCATCGAAGCCCATACAGTCCATCACATACTCAAGAAACGACCAGTTGACGTGATCATACGCCTTTTCCAAATCCACCTTACAAATAATGCCCATATTACCACCACGGATTCTCGAATCAATGACCTCATTGGCGATCAGGACTCCATCTAGGATCTAGCGGCCACCCACAAAAGCGCCCTGGAAAGAAGAGATAATGTTGCCCAACATCCCTTTAAGTCTGGTTGCCAACACCTTGGCAATAATTTTGTACGTGCAGCCTATTAGGCTGATTGGGCGAAAGTCAGCTAGAGAAACGACACCTTTTTTAGGCAACAGAGAAATAAAGGTGGTATTTGCTCTCCAATCGAGTCATGAGTCACGATAGACCAACAATTGCTAAAGAAGGCCAGAGGAAAACCGTCGGGCCCTAACGCCTTGTCTCCCCTAAGGGACTTGATAGCGACAAGGACTTCCTCCTCCTCAAAAGGTCTCTCCAACCATCTGCCTTGATCCTCCTCTAACTTGCCAAATTCCAAACCATCCAACTTTGGTCTATCTGCCACTCTCTCGGATTAGAGACTGGAATAGAAAGAGACGATCGCCTCCCTAATCCCCGTCTCGTCTTCAACCATCGACCCATCAACCTTTATATTGGAAATGTTATTGACTCTTCTTCTGGCGTTGGCTATCCTGTGAAAGAACTTGGTATTCCTATCCCCTTCTTTGAGCCATCTCACTCTGGACTTTTGCCTCCAACTGATTTCCTCCAAGCGAACCAAGGCCAGAAACTCCTTTTTCAAAACCACCCTCCTGTTGAAGACTTTCGTAGAGATGGCCTCGGTCTCCTCCTGCCTATCTATCCGAGCTATTTCCTCCAACACAGATCCCATTTTCTTGTCAACTCTGCCAAAGACCTCCCCATTCCAAACCTTCAAGTGCTTTTTAAGAGCATTAAGCTTACTCCAGAAAATGTAGCCAGCTCTACCATTAAACGCAAAAGAACTCCACCAGGATTCCACCTTTTTAAAAAAAGACTGCTCTTTCATCCACATAATCTCGAACCGGAACGGGCTAGGTCTCCTACAAATACCTCCGATATCAAGGACAATATGGCAATGATCAGAAACTGGATTGGGAATGGCGGATTGGATGACTCCTGGAAAATGGGCCTCCCAGCGCTAGAAACAAGAAATCTGTCTAGCCTACAGAGGGTGGGATGGGCCTGATGGTTGGACCACATGAAGATAACATTTTCGTTTGGACTTTGGACTCATCAAGACAAATTACAGTTAAATCATTTTATCTTGTTTGAATAGTAACAACCCAAACATGATTCCTTATTTGTTGAATATAGAGCCTTTCCCAAGGGCACTTACTTTCACTTGGTTGGCTTTGCATAGCAAAATTCTTACAGGAGATCAATTAGAAAAAAGATAATTGTAGTATCAAACGGTGCTACACACAAAAAGCATTCAACACCAATAATATTGTGCCATGTGTACCTGAGAAACCTAAAGACCTCGAAAATTGGTTCTCCCTCAACTTTTTTTTTTCAAACAGGAAAATAAATTCCCTAAGTAACAAATTTCTCTCATTCCACGCTTCACCATCTTAATGCTATTGGAAACTTTAAGTGTCCCACTACAAATGACCTTATAAACCCTTTAAAAAAAGATGACCATTCATATGATCTCTTATTATTTCTAACGGAAACCCTACTGAAACAACCTTACAGATTCTGCTTACCTAAGCTTGGACTCTGAATATTTGAATTTTTTTAATTACATATTTGATATTTGTGTTGGTTTTTCGTCCCTTGAGGAGTTGTAATGTACGTGGTGTCATCCTCCCGGAAATCCAAAATAAAAGTAATTACGAAAGATCCTCTTCTCTTCCATTATTTGGTGTGTTTGAAATGAATGAAATGCAAATATATTCAAATGGATATAAAAAGATTTGACAGCCATTATATCATGGATTATTCATGAAGTATCCGAACGATTTTTTATTTTCCCTTATTTCATAAAAATATTGTCGATGGAACTAATGAGTAATGGCATATTGTAATGGTGTCTGTAGGAACTTCAAAGTTTAATCCAGAGCCCATAATTCATGGACCCCTCCTCTTAATTGTTGGATAAAGTTAAATTTAGACAGAAGCAGCTAAGAGGTGTCAGGCTCAAATTTCAATGGTAGGAGGAGAAGGGTTAATTATGAAGGCCACATTAACCCTAGGATTGTGATGTTATCGTACCTTATGTGGGTCTAGCCGGTCTGCTCAAGCTTTGGAAGCAAAAACATTGGTGCTTTGGATCAAAGTCCTTCTATCAAAGTGTCCCCTAATCACGTTTTGATTGAAGGTAAATTTTTTATTTTTTGATAAGTGTAAATTTTATTGAAGGCAAGCCTAAGAAAACGAAGGGCTTAGCTAGAGAGGTCGAGATGACCTACACTAGGCTAAGCACCATACAAGAGGGAAAACCACTCGCCCCTAATTAACATCCTTCCCTAAGGCAGAGGAGGTCCCATCTAAAAAACAAATCCTCAAAAAAGAGCCCTCTACATTCAATATACACTTAAACAATACAAACAGAAGAACCTCAATGTTGAGGATAATGGAATCCAAGTCTTCACTCTTGCCTCCAAAAGCCCGCCGATTCCTTTCCTTCCACAGACCCCACCATATCACAAATGGAAGCAACTGCCAAAGAATGCTCCCTCTTTTAGACAACACAAGAGAGTGACAACTTGAGAGGAGGTCCTTAAGAGAACTTGGCATCACCCATCGCGACCGAACTTCCTTTATGAATACCAACCACACCTCCCATGCCACATCACAATGCATCAGCAAATGGAGTACGGATTCCCCATTTTGCTAATACATTCTACAGTAGTTCACCATAATCATCCCTTTGGAGATCAAGTGGTCTATAGTTAGAATCTTATCCAAGCAAGCTGCCTAGACAAAGAACACAACTTTCGTGGCAATACTAGCCTTCCAAACTAAAGTAGCTGGAAAGCGTGATCCGTCTTCTCCCTTTAATGCTCCATAGAAAGACCATATGGAAAAGGCTCCATACGGAAAAGTCCGTATGGAAAAGACTCCCTTTGATTGAAGGTAATTCATTAACTATAATTAAATGGATGAAGAACATTTTCTCATCTATTGGGATCTATTTTCCCTCTTCCAAGAAATAGATGTTTTGCTATCAAGTTCTACTATTGCTCGTGTTTCTCACATCCATAGATAAGGAAATTCCCATGAGGATATTGTGGCTAAGTTTGTAGTTAAATGTACTCAACTTATTGTGTTGGATTATGAAAATATATCGATAGAGTTTAGCGAATTGATAAGCTGAAAAATGAGACATATTCTACAAGACAGTTCGATATACTTGAATATTCATGATACACTTCAACATGCAGAGATATTAAAATACATTACACTTAAACTAGTATATTACACTTAAAGAAATTGATTGATTAATTAAATTAATTTTCTTATATGTATCGATACATAGTGGACTGTACTAGTAATGAGACAGAACGAGATGGTATGAGATTTTAAAGCATATATATAAGGGATTTGTGACTGTAGTAGTCTTGGGATGTCATAAATTTGTTTATTGTGAGAGGTTATTAAATATAAAGAAATATATATTTTAGTCATGAATTCTACTTGTAGGGTTTACTGTACTGTACCCTTTCTTCTTCCATGTTCTATTGATTCAAAAGGTGAAGAGATTTTCTGCTGCCTTAAACAACAGCAACCCTGCTCCTTATCTTCTGCAATTTAGAGGCTGACTGAGGAGGAGTTTTAAGAATTGTCCAACACTAAAGCTTCATATAGCAAGACTTTTTCTTTTTTGATGCCATGGGTATCCGGGCCTCTTAGAGCACCAGACTAGTCCCACAGGGCACGTATGTCACTGCTTCCACACGTACCAGGTGTACTGAGATAAATCCCAGGGGATGGCCCCAAGGGGGGATTCGAACAAAGGACCTCCGCATCCTAAGGCGTGGTCCTGGCCAACTGCGCCCAAGTGACCAACAACAGCAACCCTGCTCCTTATCTTCTGCAATTTAGAAGCTGATTGAGGGAGTTTTAAGAATTGTCCGACACTAAAGCTTCATATAGCAGGAATTTGGAAGCCATATTGCATCACATATATGCAAATGTTTCTCAGTAATGTAAAAAAGCAAAGAAATAGGAAAAGAAATATAAACTATGAAATATATGTGCATGTATTTATATAAAATAAAATAAAAGAAATGAAAGACGTGGTCTAAAATCAAAATATGTACATATGTATCATACATAACATTGAATGATATAATGTACTTACATATAGAAAAAAGCACAATTACACACATGCACATATCTAGATGAAGTAGGATATGCATAGCCCCTCACTTTTGGGATGTCCAATGCCATGAAAAACTTTTGACACTTGAGGTGCCAAGTGCATGGGGTATCCCATACACGGTGTCACCAACTCTTAATATGCTTATCGAAAAAAAAAAAAAAATAGAAACACAACCCTTGATACGTTTCTATTTATCTACACGCATATCTCGCCTTTAAATAGAAAAAGAAAAAAAAACGAGTGCTTTTTCCACTTCCCTTTTCGCATGGATGAAGCAAAAACTGGAGTGGAAAAAGCACTTCCAAAAAAGAAAAAGTAATAGGCATGTATCTCATGCCATAGACAATAGTCTACTTTCCCTTTTAAGAGGAATGGAAAAAAAAAAATACAATATGTATAGAGAGGGGAAAGAAGGACAGAGAAAAAAGTTGGGAGAAAGAGAAGAAAATTTTGGGGAAAAGGGTAGAAACTCAATAAGAAAAACCAGAGAGAAAATAAACAGGTAAAGAAGAGAATTCCTAAATTTGGATGGTAGTTAAGCAGCATTTGCAACAAAAGATGTAATCCACTTACCTCGGTCTTTTTTTGAAAAACTTGCCTCTTCTTTCATTTCCCTCTCATCTTCTTCAACTATTTATGCTCTTTCTTTTACCTTTCTTATTTTTTTCATGTAGTGTATTTCATAATTTGTGTATTTTCTTTCCCAGGAGAGGGGTATTAATAGTTTAAGAAGCTGTTTAGTAGAGTTAAACTCCAATGGGCAAGTTACACTCCTAGTTTGTGTATTCCTTTTGATGAAGGGAATTAATAGTGTAAGAAGGGTTAAGTAGAGTTCATCAACTCTGACGGGCACATTATGCACTTAACCCTGTGCAAACTCATAACTATAAAATCATCGTCGTTGTCATGAACAACACCTTATCCATACTATTTGGGTTACAACATGAATCCTATTCCACCATTCAATTCCATCAAGAACCATATCTTTTGTAAAGTGTGCCCTCAAATCTTTTCTTAATATCTTTTCTTAGTACCTCAATCTACGTCCTTTTTGGCCTTCCTCTCACCTTTTTAAAGCCTTCAACATACACAAACTGCTCCTTCTCACTGGTACCATCTTTATTTATCTGCACTCATCTAGTATGGTACAAGAATCGTTGCCTACTTTTTGCCACAACCAAGCGTTATTGCAACACATCATTTCTGGGGAACTCCCTAGCCAACCCCTGCTCACAACACCCAGGTGTCGATACAGCACATTGCTTCTTGGGAACACCCTAGCACGAGCTTGAAACAACAAATAAGACTCGTGGAAAAATTTGATAAAAGTTTTCCACGAAAACTGCCACCTTGACACAACTCCCCTCCTTCATCTCGGCTTGAGATCGACAATATAAGGCTAAAGCTCGAAAAACATTGTCATAAAAAATTTAGCTTATTGAGTAAAGAGCAATAATCATTTAATAGGCTGTCTAAGCACAATGAAATACTTCACTATAACTCGAACAATTAGAGAAAGCTAGTAATCTAGTAGGACCTCCCAGTCTATGTACTCCCCCTATTACTTTCATATAAATCAAACATCATATAACGTTTTGGTTCTTAGTAATAAGAAGTAATCAACAGTGGGTTGTTGTTGTTGTACTCAATGGTTCAAGAAAAATTTCAATCAATGCTTAAAAATGTTGATGTAAGTTATAGTATAAGTCACTTAAGGATACGAAATGCATCGTGGAAAATCATGGAAAAAATGACAATTGTAGGAAGCACATGGAAACTTAAGGAAACGCATGCAAACATGTTATAAAATGTTAAAACAAGAATGAAGAGATACACAAAAATCTGAATACTACTACAAACAATCATTTGAAACTTTAAAACAATAAATAAAATAATTTAAATAGTGAACATTCACATTAACACACATCTGAGTACAACCATAGATAATAGTTATATAAACTACATATTACTAATATGAATTAACATCAACACATTGTGATTCTACAATATTTCCTACATTATCTAAAATATGTAGTTTCTTCTTAATAATTTTATTAGAATATAAGGGTTTTCTTACCAAAACAATACATTCGAGGTTTGTCTCGACATTCTCGGTTTGTATCGTATCGTCTTGATCGAGACATCTTGTTTTTTCAACTGACCAAAACATACCTCGTGACAGAGACTTTAAGCCACGATACTCTTCCATAATAAAACAATAGCACAAACTGCAATGCCATGCAACAACCAAATCTGTATACAAAACCATAAAGTTATAACAAAGGGAAGATAGAATAGTTACCAACCTTGATTTAGAAGCCTGCTACAAAGCGGCAGAATCTGCATAAATGGTCCCAATTTCTGCCTCTCTGCTAGCAATTCAGCCAAATATCTGCCATTGCTGTACAAACCAAATCCCCAAATCACAACCCAGCAAACCCAAATGCAAAATGCCAAAACTACTCAACAAAATTTCTCAATCATTCGACTCACGAAATTCCCAGCATGCCACGAAAAATGTACACATAATACTTGTGTGATGTCTATAAGTGTGCATCTAAGCATGCTAAAACTTGAATGACAAGCACACATACATGCACTCACGTATACACATACATATATTTGTGCTTGTATGTACACCAAGGCACGAATTCAGTTCCAAGATAGAAATCAGGATACCGTCAGTAAAAACAGAACAAATTAACATGAATTGCAAAACGAATAAATAAATACTATGTGATACTAGTCCTAGAATCTTTCACTGTGGAGAACATGAACATTTAGCATTGCATACATACATACATGTTCATCTCTGTGTAAAACACAGAAACACATACATAATACATACACACATACATACATATATATGAACGAAAATCAAAGAAAAACACAAATAAATCAAGATCCGAAAAAACAAGAATCACAAGAAGAAGATAAAAACCCAGATAAATCAAGAATCGAGATCATCAAAATCACAAGTGAAATTGATCGAATAAACAAGGCACAAAGTGATAAAAGTGACGACCTTTCTCGATCTAAAGAAGCAGAGGAAGGAGGTCTGTGAGGAGATGCATGGAGTCCAGAAGGAGAGTACTGGAAGTAACTTCCAGGTGGGATTCTATCGCCCATCACAGACAGTGTAGTTAGCTTTGCTGGGTTGGCAGACACTCCACTCTGCTCCTCCCCTTATTCCTCACTCTTGGGGGGTGAGAGGAGAGGAGAGGAGAGAGCGTGAGACTCAGAGAAAGAGAGAAGCAATAGAGAAAGAAATCTGGTATGGAAATACCAAAAATGCCAAGAAAGTTCATTAAGACGTGTGTGGGACCCACACCAATGCTTTGCTGGGTTGGCAGAGACCCGACCGACCGACTCACTCCTCCCTTATTAGACTCTCTGGACTCTGCCAAGAGACAGAGAGAGAGAGAGAGAGAGAGAGAGAGAAAAGAAAGCTTTGCTGTATTTCTACTCCAATGAATCATTGAATTGCTCCTCTTTTCAAAGGCAGACCATTTTCTGTGACTATCAAAGGTAGATTATGATGAGCTGTACATCTTAATGCCTAATGTTTGATGCCACAAGAGTGTCATAAATTGGGACAATAGTCAAATCTAGGGCAGTGTTAACATGGTCCCTAGTCCTCGGTCATCGTCCTCGTCGTCTCTAGGTCCAGGCTGTTGATGTTCATCGGATTCCCAATACACGAATCTCAAAGACCACTACACAAATTTAGAAGAATATGGCATTGTTTGAACATAGGGACAATGGTACAACAATATCATCCTCAGGATAATACTATCATTTTTTTTTTTTTGCTTTTTGAGGAATGTTGTTGTCTGGCGAACATCGTCGTTAGGTCTACACCATTAGATGGTCATCGAGATATGCATCACATGGTCCACACCCTCGAGGAGAGAATTCCTAGACCTGCAACAACAGTTTTGCAGCGGGACCCCTCTTTTATAGGACATTTACTTAAAAAAAAAACAACTCCAACCCATGATTAAAAATAAACCTTAGTCTAATTTAACTTGAGCTAGAGCTTTTTTAGGTGTACGTGTCCTGCAAAAGTGAACCCCATCAGAAACCTTTGCGAAGGACTCCCTAGAGGATGGTCTCCTGAGGCTGACAGCATCACCAGATTTGGTTTTATCCAATAACCCTTTGAAATGAGGGTATCCCTATAATCTTCATTTTAATATTTGGGTCCTTCCATTTTATATTATTAAATCATGGTAGGTGGCACGAAATGGTTTGGCGTGGGAGAAGGTAAAGTCGGTTTTTGCTCAACAGCGTTGTTGAGCAAAAGTGCTCAGCGGCTTCTTTGTATATGACATGTAGACTTGACTACACTATTTTGTTTTATTTTTTTGAAATATAAACATATTTGAAAACAATGTTGTAAGAGTGTTTTAGCATTGTTTTCAAAAATGTTTAAATTTTAGATTTTTATAACATTTTTGTGGGAAAGGCTTACATGTGCCAGGGCGTACGAACCAAACAAAACGGCCCTGCTCAAGTTGTGCCACATCAGCAAAAAAGCTAAAATAATTATGCGCCCAACATAACCGATTAACCTAGTTTTTGTTTGTGTTTGTAATTGCACGGTTATTTTAGATTTTTTACTGCCGTGTCACAATTTGAGCTGGGCTGTTCTGTTTGGTTCGTACGGCCCTGGCACATGGAAGCCGCTCCCACTTTTGTCAGGGTACGCACCAAATGTTGAGGAACTGTTGAGTGCTTTTGCCCAACAATGTCGTTGAGCAAAAACGACCTATGTGGAAAGTAGGAATGGTTTTGGAAGAGTTGAGGGTACCTTGGAGAATGGAAACGATTTTAAATGAGTTGAGGGCATTTGTAAAACAAAATGTAAAATATGAACAACTTTCTTGCCCTTGTAATAGTAAATATGGTCAAAGATATCTTTACCCTCTATTGTTATTGATAATTTAAAGAGAGTCGATAGCATTTTATGGAAAATTAAGTTGCTAGATGTGGATCATTTTTTACCTTCCGTGGTTGCCTTTATATATAATAACTAGTGGGCGGCACGTGATCACAAAATTTTCTACATGTAGGGTAGGAAAAAAAAATTGAAAAAGAGGAAATTAATTAAATTTATGAATATGTGGGTAGGTGAAGATTGAGATCTGAATTAACTATTTTTTTGATGATCAGATTTGTATTCAATTGATAGATAACTTCATATTCACTTTCTTATTTTTCAAGGCAATCAAAATGTCTCTTTTACCTTTGAATGGGTAATTTAGTAAAAACCTTTCTCTTTATATATAGTATATAAAAATATATTATATTTTTTATATTTTCTTTGGCTTCCAGATTATCCTTAAGATCATCGTAGCTCTACTCTTGCGAGATCAGTATTATGAGAATGCATAGTTTGCTTTTGTCAGTGCATTTTATGATTGTTATAGAGGACACAACCCTCAAACACCGCATCTAACTCTAATCACTAAGTCCCCGACTCAAACATCAACTCATCTTTCCCCCCACTAACTTGCTCCGCTCAAGAAACTTAGCATTGAACCTAATAGTCCTCATGAAGCCCCAAATCTCTCTTCAAAAATGAGAGGACTTCTTAGTATTCAACGCAAAAAAAGATAGGGACCGTAGGAATGGTTTTGGAAGAGTTAAGGGTACCTTGGGAAAATGGAAACAATTTTAAATGAGTTGATGGCATCTGTAAAACAAAATATAAAATATGAATATCCTTCTTGCCCTTGTAATAGTAAAGATAAAGAGAGTTGATGCCATTTAAAATATGAATAACTTTCTTGCCCTTGTAACAGTAACTTTCTTACCCTCTATTGTTATTGAAAAGTTAAAGAGAGTTGATACCATCTTATGAAAAATTAAGTTACCAGATTTGGATCACTTTTACCTTACATGGTTGCCTTTATAATGACTAGTGGGTGGCACGTGATCACAAATTTTTTTAAAGGCGGGGTAGGAAATAAATAAAGTTTTGAAAATGAGGAAATTAATTAAATTTATAAATATGTGGGTAGGTGAAGATTGAGATCTGAATCAACTATTTTTTTGATGAGCAAATTTGTATTAAATGGATAGATAACGGAGAAGAAGTTGAAGGCTCTTCATATTCATTTTCTTATTTTTCAAGGCAATTAAAATGTCTCTTTTACCCTTATTCTTGAAGTGAAATAATCAACGTTGAATGGGTAATTTAGTAAAAATATCTTATTTTGCATCTCTCTCTCTCTCTCTCTCTCTCTCTCTCTCTCTCTCTATATATATATATATATATATATATATATAAAGTTGTTATATTTTTTTCTACTTTCTTTGGTTTCCAAATTATCCTTAAGAGCATCGTAGTTCTACTCCAACGAGATCAATATTATGGGAATGTATAGTTTGCTTTTGCAACTGTATTTTATGATTGATACATACGACACAACCCTCAAACACCACATCTAACTCTAATCACTGAGTGCTCGACTCAAAAACCAACTAATCCTCCTCCCCCCCCCCTTAACTTGCTCCACTCAAGCAACTTTAGCATCGAACCTAATGGTCCTCATTAAGCCCCAAATCTCTCTTCAAAAAACAAGAGGACTTCTTAGTGTTCAAGAAACACCCCCTTAAAATCTCCAAATTTCTCTCTTCAGAAGTGGAAACTCATAACCTATCAAGGAAAATCAAGGCAAAAACAATAGGGACTTTATAATCAAAGCATCATATATATATGCCATTGTTTCTTGGGCACCATCGCTAAATGTGTTTATACCAATTACTTGGCTTCAAAAGCCATAACCATTGCTACAATTACAACTCCAAGTACCAAGACCCATTATTCATTGTTGCTTCCTAGTCCAAATGAGATGAATATGAGAATATAACATGATTTTCATGGTTTTCTGATTTATTTGTTGTTTTATTTGGACTAATTTTGAGATGATTTGAGTGCATTGAGAGTGATTTCAAAGCAGACATGAATTTTGTTGTGTTACTATTATTAAAGATGGTGTTACCGTACCATATTCAAATTCAAATGGTGTAATGGTCCAACTCATGTAATTGTCCAACAATGAGCTGCGTGCAATCAATTCCTATATTTCAAATTCAAATCCAGCTAGAATCAAGGAATCAAATCTCATCTTTTTTTTTAGCTTTCAGTTATGTAACAAACATGTATTTTACATATTAGAGGATACCAGAAAATTCAAATTCTTGTTTAAGATTTTGACATGGTGTTAAAGCCATACTGTCTACTCACAATTTTTTAGAGGCATCTTTGCCTCTTTATTCAACACATCTTTGTCTTCTTATTTGAAGCAATATCATCTCATTCAACTCACATGGCTTCAAATGGTGATGAACCTAGCAACCGTTACTATTTGCATCACTTGTTTCACAGCCTTTGACAAACAACAACTATTCAACTTGGAGTTGGGCCATGATTATGGCTCTCAGTGGCAAAAAATAAAATAGGGTTCGTCAATGGATCCATTCCAAAACCTTCAACTACAACAGATTCACTACATTCCCAACGGATCTAGTGCAACAATATGGTTATATCCTAGATTTTAAATTCTCTTTCCAAGGACCTTGCAGCAAGTGTTATTTACGCTAAGTTGGCATATGAAGTTTGGAATGACCTTAAAGAGCGAGGCTCTCAAACCAACACTACTAAGATTTTTCAAATTCAGAGAGTTATCATTTCTCTCTCTCATAAACAATTATTTGTAGGAGCTTATTTCACAAAATTGAAGAGTCGGGTTCATGACCTATCAACCATTTCCTTCGTGTTCTCATGGAGCGATGAAAACATTGGCTGACTGCCCTCAACAAGAAAGAGCTATACAATTTCTTATGGGTCTAAATGAGACTTATTCTGTTGCAGGAGGGCAATTCTTCTCATGGATCCCCTCCCACAGATTAACAAGGTTTTCTCCCTTGTGATCCAAGGAAAAAGACAACGTGAAATCATTGCCACGACTCCACTACTCATTACTACTCATTGATGCAGCTGCATTCCTTGTCAAATTTGATTTCGAGACTCAAGTATTGAAATGTAAGTGATAATCACGGTTATAATAAATAAAAAAAGATTTAACGACTAAACATTGTGGGTGAGTCAAGACACACCATTGACAAGTATTATGTCCTCCACGGCTACACAATTGGGCATAGACTGTATAAAGGTGGCAAACAAAGATCCGTGAACCAAGTTACAACATCAACTCTTGATAAGCAGAGTGGATCACTAGGTCAAATAGATCTGCATATGTTTCTCATGTTGGGATTGTAACCTTGCTCTCATCTCTCTTGATAAGTTAAAGTGAGTTGATACCATCTTATGGAAATTTAAGTTACCAGATTTGGATCATCTTTTACCTTACATGGTTGCCTTTATAATAATAGTGGGCGGCACGTGATCACAAAATTTTGTAAAGGTGGGGTAGGAAAATAAATAAAATTTTGAAAATGAGGAAATTAATTAATTTATGAATATGTGGGTAGGTGAAGATTGAGATCCGAATTAACTATTTTTTTATGAGTAGATTTGTATTAAATGGATAGATAACGGAGAAGAAGTTGAAGGCTCTTCATATTCTTTTTCTTATTTTTTAAGGCAATTAAAATGTTTCTTTTACCCTTATTCTTGAACTGAAATAATCGGTGTTGAATGGTTAATTTAGTAAAAATCTCTTATTTTGCCTTTCTCTATATATCGTATATAAAAAGTTGTATTTTTTTATACTTTCTTTGGCTTCCAAATTATCCTTAAGATCACTGTAGCTCTACTCGAACGAGATCAATATTATGGGAATGCATAGTTTGCTTTTGCAACTGTATTTTATGATTGATACATACGACACAACCCTCAAACACCGCATCTAACTCTAATCATTGAGTCCTCGACTCAAAAACCAACTCATCTCCCCCCCCCCCCCCCCCCCCCCCCAACTTACTCTACTCAAGCAACTTTAGCATTGAACCTAATGGTCCTCATCAAGCCCCAAATCTCTCTTCAAAAAACTAGAGGACGTCTTAGTGTTCAAGAAACACCCCCTTAAAATCTCCAAATTTCTCTCTTCAGAAATGGAAAGTCATAACCTATTAAGGAAAATCAAAGCAAAAATGATAGGGACCTTATAATCAAAGCATCATATATATGTCATTGTTTCTTGGGCATTGTGGGTACAAAATCCAGGATGTAGATACAGTCATCGATTATCCTCAAGGTTTGCACACACATCAACAAATTTATAGAAATAGATCAAGAAGTATAAAGGAATCTGAAAAGAAGAGAACCATTTTGACGAGGTTCATCGCCGGAATCCGGTCGACTACATCCTCGATCTCATCGTTAGAGGCAATCCACTATTCTCCTTCAAGTGTTACAGTTCTTGATCTTTAAAGAAGATGAGAAAAAAGATCCCTTTCTCCATCAGTGGAGAGCTCTATATATAGAAAAAGTTTCCACGAAGTAGAAATAATCGTATGAAATTGAAGGAGTTGAGTGTAACCGTAAGTAGTTAGAGAATTGTTCTAGTAATGTTACAGTGTAGTTGAGTGTATGTTAGTAATGATACGCTCTTCGGAATATCCTTGAGGGATGTACACCTTGAGATACATATCCATTGGTTCTTGAGATTCGTGTAAAAAATATATACCCACATAGCCCCCTCTCGGAGGTGGAACTCGTTGTTGAGAGATGGTCTGCCTCCGAGAAGAGTATAAGCATCTGTCAAAATGTCAAGTTGACTGAAAATGCTCCTTATTGTGAGCTCTTGGGACCATTATTGTGAGCTCTAGGGACCATTATTGTGAGCTCTAGGGAGCTAGTTGCGAGTTGTTTGGAAATGAAAATGGGGATGATGATGATGATGAATGATGCTTATGATGACGATGATGATTTATGATGAGACTCGTGTCGGGGTTCCTGTAGTCAAGGGTTGAATGCCAAGAACTTTAAGGTTCCCCGGCTTACTGCTGTAGGACTTGCATAACAATGTCAAGGTGTTCGTTAGCTAGGGTCTTTCAACTACAAAATTTTAGGTATACTTGGCCTCCCATAGAAGGCTTACGCCCTCATGGGGACTTGTGTTGGAGAGTGATTGTAAATGGAGCCCACATGTGTTGTTGGTTATGAAATGTGTTGCCCAGTAGAGGTTGATAGCTTGTTGACACTTGGTTGGTTGCTAGCTGACTAGGAGATGCTAGTTTGCTGATTTGAGAATCGACTTACTGATTTGATGGCTTGCTTATTGACTGAATGGTCAGTTTACTTATTGAATGGCTGGCTTACTGACTGCTTAGTCACTGGATGGCTGGCTTGCTGATTGCTTAGTCCGGATGAATAACCAGCTCACTGATTGAATGGCCGATTCACTGATTGAATCGTAGACTCACAAATTGAATAGCCGACTCACTAATTGAATGTCCAACTCACTGATTGAATGACCGACTCACTGATTAAATGGCCGGCCCATTGATTGTATGTCCAACTCACTGATTGAATAGTCTGATTGAATGACGTACTTTGATTGAATTTCCGACTCACTGATTGAATGGCTGGCTCACTGATGGAATAGCCGAGTCACTGATTGAATGGCGTATTCTGATTGAATGTCCGACTTACTGATTGAATAGCCGACTCACTAGTTGAATGGCTAACTCACTGATTGATTGGCCAACGCACTGATTGAATGGCCAGCTGACTGATTGAATGGCCGGCTCACTGATTGAATGGCCAACTCACTGATTGAATGGCCTACTCACTGATTGGATGGCTGGCTCACTAATTGAATGGCCGACTTACTGATTGAATGGCCAACTCACTAATTGGATAGCCGATTAAGTTGTTTGAGGTACCTGCTACTATCAGAGAAGTGACCGGACCGGTTTAGAAATGGCATGTAGGTTGTAGGCATGGTGAAGCTGAGACGCTTGAGATACTTGCTGCTATTGCATGTTGAATACGATGGTTGTAGGTTGATAGAGTTGTCAACTGCCTGTGAGCTAAATGAATAAGATGGGGGTGCCAACAATAGGAGAGGTCAATGGTGTGGTTTATATAATGGTGGAAGTCCAAAGAGCCGTAGGCCATGGTGGATGGGAGATCAACGGTTAGAGTTGGTCTGACATGATGTAGTGCATGTTGATGATCGTTGCTGCATGAAGATGATGGCAGATGATCGGTCAAGATCAATGACTGATGGTGGTCTAATCATGATGGAAGAAGAAGAAGAAGAATGGAATCGGTGGTGGAGTTTGTTGAAATGATCGGAGATTTGATGAATTGATAGAGGGGTGAGATAAGGATGATAACTTTGTTTTAAAACTGTAGCAACATGGGAATGCTAGCAAGCAAAGACTAAAATGCGTTGCACATGTGTTATGTGCTAAAGGACAAAAAAATCACCTCCTAAGATGGTGTGCC
Organism: Euptelea pleiosperma; assembly: GCA_035048495.1. Lineage (NCBI taxonomy): Eukaryota > Viridiplantae > Streptophyta > Magnoliopsida > Ranunculales > Eupteleaceae > Euptelea > Euptelea pleiosperma. The sequence continues at coordinate 4,149,194 of CM068542.1, read as the reverse complement.
CGATTCCCCTTTTATATTATTTTAATATTTGTAGCCACTTGTTTTGTCACCCCCCTGAATCCGAGTATCCAAATCGAACCCGAATGCCTATGGATCAGCCCGTTTGTCCAAGATCCAAGGTGTGATAAAAATAAAATACTCTAAAAATATAAAGAAAATATCAAGAATCACCATCATGATTGATGAAGAATAGTTCAACCCCAATAGTCAAAATAATGCGGAAGAGTAAACAAGTTATTATGGTGAAATAACCAAAGTTAAAATCAAAGTCAGAATTTTAATTTTTATCAAAATCACTAATTAGAGTATTTATAATTACCTAGAATTTATATCAAACATCTTTTGTGAAAGCACTTAAGGCAAAACACTCGTTTAAGATAGTTTTGAAATTTAATTTTCGCGGTTCTAAGAAAAATAGTCAATTTTTGGTCAAAAATTCAAAGTACGTCGAAAAATTATTTTCTTCATAGGTTTTATTCAAAAAAAAAAATATAAGAAACAACTTTAACAAAGGAACTTGGGCCAAAAATTAAGTTTTATAATTCTTTTAGTAGTTTTACAATTATTCGTAGTTCTCTAAAGGTGACCAGCAAAACACTGTCGATTGATTTTATTCTGACTTAGTCGCCTGATTCGGGAGTCAATTCAAAATAAAATCTAGCAAGTGATATATGCATTTCATAGTGCTCAAAATTTATGATTATTCTATTAAATAATACTGTATAGGTTGTGTTTCACAAATGAAAGCAAAAGTCAAAATAAAATCAGAAATTATTTAAAATTTGTAACAAACAGTCAGTTAGTAAAAGGGGTCTACGGGACAACTCTGATTGAATTTACTGACCAACTATATATTTCTTGAAATCTAACTTGAATCCCAACGTATTTTGTGTTCTGCTAAAAGATAGATTTTCATTGCAAATAGGCCAAAAAAAAACAGTCGAAGTTGAATACTATGTTCTATTTGGATATGACAACAATTATGATGTTCACTTTTCAGACTTCCATAGAATAGAAAACACTAAATTAAATTCTCAAAATATTCTGTAAAATATTAGAACTAGTTCAAAAACAAACCCCTTTATAATTGTATTATTTGAATATCAAGAGAATATTTCACGAATATTCTCCTTCAGGACGTTGAGTAAATCCGAGTAATCCAAAAATTTAGAAAAATGTCAAAACGTGAATTAAAATATTTTGATCAATCCCAACATGAACAAATCATCTTTGAATATCTATAAACCTAATAAAATAAAATAAAATAATCTTAATCCTCAAACTCTGTCTCGTCCATGATGTCTTCCTCGTCAATGGTTTGTCTTCGTCTTCTTTAATGAAATATGAAATTTTGTTTGATATAAACCGTGAGCTTTCGCCTGGTACATTCCACAGGATAATCAAATGCTTATAGTTCATTTAATTTAAATACATGCATAGATGAAGAGTACATGGGTACATAATTGAAGATGAAAAAAATATAATGAAGATGATGATGATGATCCGATTGAATGAACCCAAAAAACTCATTTCACACATTCCTTTTTTCACAAGTCCAACTTGTAGGTTCTTTTGCAGGGGTTTGGGGTTTTTCACCCTAGGGCACCGATCCCTTGTTAATTCTTTAGGGTTCCTCTAGGCCGCAGAGCCTATTGATATTCGCTTAAAAGTACTTATTTAAGCCATTATTCTTTTAGCGTTATCGCACTCTCCTACATAAAACTTCTCTATGTATCCATTATTCCACCAGCCACCTTCATCAACATGTCGTCCATTTTATCGATCCTGTATCTCGCTCTCATTGCCACCCCATTCTCCACGACGCTGCTAAGAAGAACAGAAAAAAAAAAAGAATAGAAAGAGGAGGAGGAGGCGAGACCGTCCTCACCTTGCTGCTAGCTGTCCACACCTCCATCGTTCCAGTCACCTCCTACCGCAGCAACCTGCTGCACGTCAGCCACCACTACCGTTTTGCAGCACCGCCCTCCAACACCACAAGCTGCCACCATCGTCTCCACCTCCCAGCCATTGCACCAAGTCTCCTCACGAACTACCGTCCACTTTGGTCAACGCTGCTACAGCATCCAAAAGGGCAGCAACCAAAGCCAACCCCACCTCTCCTTTGCGTGCTGCACATCACTTCCAGCCACCATGCTTTCCTTCACACCATACACACCACCATCTTCATCAATCTCCTTTCACGGTTGACACTTTGACCGACTCATCAATGGTTGGCAAGACCATTCCTCGGGTTTGTCATCTCGAAGCCAAACCACTCCTTGCTACCATGTACTAGCAACTCTTCCATTGCTCGCCATCCGAAGGTGAGATCAAATGGTGAATTTTCCTTCTAGGATATTCTCTATCACTTGTTATCTTTTTCTCTCTCTAGCTTTTCATTTTTTTTATTACTTTTTAGTTAGGAATTGTCATTCAAGCAATGTATTTCTTTTAGTTTAATTTGATTAATAAAATAGTTTATTTTCAGTTCAATTTATTGTCTTCATTATTTCGTAGGCTTTCGATGGTCCATAAATTCTCTCTCTAAAAAATATCATGTCTTAAAGTGAACCACCACTCTCACCCCTCCATCTTGTCTTTTTAGCAATTTCTGTGGAAAAGTTTGTCATTTAATGCTCTGAATCGCGCTAATCCGACTAATCCCGAGTGCGTATTCGACTCCGACTTTCCACTGTGCAAGCAAGTTTCTATTTTGCAGGAATAAGTCTCGGATAATTACAAATGTGTTGATTTTAGGGTTTCCGTAACCAATGACGAGGAAAAGCCTAGTTTCAAGTCTCTTTCATTGCATAGAACACACTTTTCTGGATGAAATTGTATATTTGCATGCATTAAACACATTTTCAGAAGTCTAGATATAAAGCCATTTTGATTGAGTCTCATTATGCACTTTTTTCTCGTAGAAAACCTGATGTGGCAATTCTCGAGACTTGCGGGCCCATGATAAACCATAGAAGCCTAATATCAAAGCTTAAAGAGCCAATAGGCTATGGCAAGAAGATACTGGCCAAGTACGGGTCAAGTCAGAGGATCGTAGAGCCAGACCAAGAATCGAAAGAGAGGAAAAGGTGAAGACCAAGAGACGTACCAAAGTGATTAAAAGCCGCACCAAATGATATAAAATGGTAGCTTACGCTATTGGTAAAGCCTATTGAAGACTATGTTGAAGACCAGGGTTCAAGAATCTTTGCCAGCTATTCTCTGTGTATTTCATTCTCTCTTTTCTCTCTCTTCTCTTCCATCTCCTAACCTTTAAATCATCTCATCCTACCATTAGATCCTCAGATCGACTGTCCGATCTCCTTCTTCATGATCTAACTGCCCACATCTCACCATCCAATCATCCTTCTAACCTTTAGACCATCATATCTCACCATCTGATCCTTAGATAAATCATGATCCTCAGATCGATCGCCCTAACCCTCCGATCTCCATCATCTAACCTTTGATCTCCTCTCCTCTAGCTCTATCCTATCTCCTATAGCTTTCCCACCATTAGATCTTCCATCGGGCCGTTAGATCATCCATCAGACCGTTGGATCTCTCTAGATCAAGAGATCCGATGGTACGCCAAATCTCGGGCCTGACCCAATCATCACCCCACAATCATCATCATCTTCTCCTACCCTGGTCCACCTTTCTTTTATCCTATTCATCATCCAAACCCTAAACCACTATCTCAACCAACGGTTCTCAACTACTTAACTCTATTTCTCTCTCATTGACCGCACATTTTCTCTCTAGATCCAAGGTTCTCCAATCACCCCTAGATCAAACCCACTCTCCAAGAGACATTCTAACATATGAATCTCCACCAATTCAATCAATCCCATTCCATGGGCCCCCCACCTAAAGCCCACGGCCCCTTCTCAATCTAATGGCCTTAATGTCCATTTCATTTATTAACTATAATAGGCCAAAGATTGGACCACTAAGATCATGGGCTAAAGAATAGGCCAAAAAGTGGGCCATTAAATATTGCAATATATGGGTACACGGTGGTGTGGTGGAAGAGAAGTATTCCACGCTTCTTACTCCACCTTCCTCCCATGAGAATCTCTCTCAAACATTACCACGCCCACAATTCTCTCACCTCACTTTGACCCCCACTAACAAACTAACCTACTATCTCTCTCATCCCATGTGAATCTCTCCCTCACGACTCCTCTCTCACTCACTCTAAAACCTATCATAGATCTCTCCTCCATTCACTCTCTATCATCTCTCCCTCACCCGAACGTCTCTCTCCCTCTCTTAGGTTCCATCTCAACCCCTTTCTCTTGGTCACAAAAGAAAGGAGGAGCCGTGGGCTCCTCTCCACGATCTCCTTGCTGCAACCAGCAACCCTCCAGGCGTACAAGCCATTACCACGCTTCTTCCTCCCTCCTTCTCTAGTCACCACTCCACGACTTGGCCAGCCTCCCACGTGGCTTGAACCTTTGCTGTCCTTGAAGGATTGTCCAACAACCTGCACCACCATAGCTTCTCCACGTTACTAGTGTGCTCAACTCCACCTTACCAGGTTACAGGCTGTTCTCTCTCAGGCGTTCTACAGACTTGCAACTCCAGGCACTTTTCTTGCCCTATTCCATGAATGCAACGACTCTTTTTCTTCTCAATCTTGCTGCCGGTCACGTCTGCAACTCCAACGAATTCCACCATCGACTGCAACTCCAGAACAAACCTGCTCCTCCACTAACCAAAGTTGCAGACTTGCAACTCTAGCGATCAGAACTTGCACCATCGTTCTCCACCTTCATTGCTGCCCAAGTTGCAGCCCTTCACCACTACTTGCAACTGGTACGTCCTCTCTCGATCTTCTCATCCTTCTTCTAGATCGGGTTCCCTACCTTCTCCTCCACCCAAGCCTCACCAAGATGCTCTTCTGCAAGTCGATGCACCAGCAACTTGAACCCTTGTGCAACCGCTTAGAAGCTTCTCTTCCAACTCCCCACCTCTCTCCATGCATCTACATGGCCAACCATTGCCGGCCATCCTTCTTTGGGAGATCCCCTACCATGGCCTCTTCTCTTGGTCAAGATTCTCCAATCATTGAAGCACTTTTCAACCCGGGTCGAACAACTCACTGGGCTGATCCACCATCAATCGGTAAGTTTCAGGGTATTCATTTTCTTTCTCTCATTCTTCTCTCTCTAGATCTCCTTTCTCTCTCTTGCTTTCTTCTTCTTGCTCTCTAAAAAAAACCATTTTCTCTCTAGAGAGCCTTTTTTCTCTCTTTGTAAAACCCTTCCCCACTTTCTCTCTCTAAGGTTAGTGATATTCGCTCAAAAGTACTTATTTTAAGCAATTATCCTTTTAGCGTTATCACACTCTCCTACATAAAACTGCTATTTTTTTCACTTGTCTACGTAAGAGTTTCTTTCATTGCGTAGAACATATTTTTTTGGTCAAAATGGTATATTCGCATGCATTAATACTCATTTATTTGACCTACATGCGAATCAGTTTTGTAAAATTCTCATTACGCAAATTTTCTATCGTAGGAGCATTATCGGACAATTTTGATGGAATACAGGCCCACAATTGACTGCTAGAACCTTTGATCAAAGCATAGAGAGCCAGTGGACTTAGACAAGAAGATATAAGCCCAGAGCGGGAAGAGCCAGAGAGTCGAAAAAGCTTGAAAGAAAATCAAGAGAGAAGGAGAGCCAAGCACCACGAGACGAGATTAAGGAGGATAAAGCTCAATCAATCGACACAAGATGAAGACTTGACCCATTGGTAAAGCATGCAGAAGACCAAGTCAAAGACCAGGGTTCAAGACCCTCTACTAGCATTTTTCTGTAATTTTGTAATATTTTCTCTCTCCTCTCTCTAGATCCTTATTCTCTCTCTACTCACAGATCTCAATCATCAGATCCTCTCTCCCTTCGCAACCACTCAATCCTACGGCCTACCCTGGCCGATCTCTGTTATTATCCAGACTATCTTCTAAGTCAATTTGTTTAAGTACACATGTGGCAGGCTTAGAATTGACTAGTGGCCCACCGACATCGTTACTTGAACCCACTATTCCCCTAGCCCATTGCACTCTGAACCCATGATTTTGGTACGACCCGCAGCCCATAAAAATCATGGCCCGACCATTTAGTGGACCTCGTAATTTTAAAATGATTTAAATTAATTTTTAAAAATAAAAAGGGGGGGTCAACTAAATGGGGAAATCCCTCAAAGAAATAAAAGAAGTTTTCTTTTAATATATATATATATTTTTAAATTATTTCAAAAAAATTCCCTAATTTCCATTAAAGAAACTAGTGAGCTTTTAAGGGGAAGGAGAGGGGTTCGTTTGAACCATAATCCCTCTCCCATCTCTTCCTCTCCTTCCCCTAACCCCCCTTCTCCTTATTTCCCTTCTCCTTGGGCCATTTTTCTTCTTCTTCTTCACCTTCTTCTTCTTCATCTTCTTCTTTTTTATTTCTCGTCGGAGTTGCAGAACTTCGGCCGTCTGCAACTCCGTTTTCTTCCCCTGTCTCTCCATCTCCTCTGCCCTGTTGGATCACTAGCACCTCCATCAGAACCCAACGGTGGGTTCCCATGTTGTCCTCTTCGTCTTCTTCTCTTGAGCACCGCCTTAGCCACCACCTGCAACCACCCTTCCTCTTCCTCTTCATTTTCTTTTCCTTCTCCCTCTCTTCTTCTCCTAAAACCAGCAACGAACTGTTGCTATCTCACCACGCCTCCTTCCCCTCCGTCCCCTTCTCTTCATTTTCTTCTTCTTCTTCTTCTTTCTTCCTTCTCGCTTGCTGCTCCACCATCGCCTGCTGCAACCGTTGCCATTTCAATCACTGGTGCTCTACCTTGAACCAGCAACCAGCAACACAACCCTCACCGGAGTTGCACCTATAACTCCGGTAGATCTCTTACGCGACATCACTAGCAGGTCGCTTGCACAAAAGCGATTGGAATGCCACTTTTCCCAACGGCTTGGTAAATATATTTGCAACTTGAAGGTTGGAAGGAGTGTAGGCAGTTGCAATTAGTCCAGATTGAATTTTTTTTCGGACTAGGTGACAATCCAATTCTATATGTTTAGTCCATTCATGGAAGACCGGATTGGCTGCAATGTGCAAAGCGGCTTGATTGTCACAATGTAATGTTGCGGGTTGCAAATGAGTCACTCTTAAATCACTTAAAACATAACTCAACCAAGTAAGCTCGTAACTGGCGGATGCCATGGCTCTGTATTTCGCTTCAGCAGACGAGCGAGAAACAATAGTTTGTTTCTTGGTTTTCCAAGAGATGAGGGAGTTGCCAAGAAAGGTGCAATATCTAGTCACAGACCTTCTTGTGACTGGGCAACCAGCCCAATCCGAGTCACAATAACCTTTTAGTTGCAAGGTATTTTGTGTAGAAAATAACGATCCTTGTCCAGGTGTTCCTTTTAGGTAACATAGAACACGTAATGCTGCGTCAAGGTGTGGTTTCCTTAGCTGGTGCATGAATTGACTGAGAACGTTCGCTGAGTAGGCAATGTCTGGTCGAGTGATTGTGAGATAAATGAGTTGACCTACAAGACGCCAATAAGTGAATGGTTGTTGCAGAATATCACCATCGGAGGGAGTGAGTTTCAAGCGTTGTTCCATGGGAAGTTCAGAGGGGTGTGCACCAAGTAGACCCATGTCGTCAAGTATATCTAATGTATACTTGTGTTGGGAGATGCAAATTCCTTTCTTGGAACGAGCAACTTCAATTCCCAAGAAATATTTGAGTTCACCAAGATCCTTGATTTTGAACTGGTTGTGAAGGAACCGTTTGAGTGCGTTAATGGCCGACGGATCATTCCCTGTAATTATCATGTCATCCACATATATTAGGACGACAGTGAAAGAATCCCTAGAAACCTGAGTGAACAAGGAGTAATCAGCCTTCGATTGCTGAAATCCTACATCTTGTATAGCTGAGGAAAATTTCGAGAACCAATTACGCGATGCTTGCTTTAATCCATACAAGGATTTATTCAGTCGACATACCAAATTGTCCCCTTGTCGACAAAGTCCGGGAGGAGGCAGCATATATACTTCTTCATCAAGGTTACCATGGAGGAAAGCATTGTTGACATCTAACTGATGAAGAGACCAATTTTGGGTTGTAGCCACAGCAAGGAGACAACGAACTGTGACTAGTTTAGCTACAGGGGCAAAGGTCTCATGGTAATCTAGTCCTTCAGTCTGCGTGTAACCTTTTGTGACCAAACGGGCTTTGTAGCGCTCGACGGACCCATCAGAGTTATATTTAATTTTATATACCCACTTACAACCAATGGGCTTTTTGCCAGTTGGAAGAGAAGTGAGAGTCCAAGTCTGGTTTTGTTCCAATGCCTGAATTTTAGAGGCCATAACTTGTTGCCACTTTCGATCCTTGTCAGCCTGGGCAAATGTGCCAGGTTCTATAGAACTAGAAATTTGAGCAACAAAGGAATGATGAGAATGTGACAATCGATCATAGGAAATGAAATTTGATAAAGGATATCGAGTACCTTTAGCAGGGATGGGCTTCGAATTGGACGACGTTCTAGTTGGCAGCATGGCGTTGGCACTATGGTAGTCACGAAGCCAGGCAGAAGGTTGTTTTGGCCTATTCGATCACCGTGGAGCCAATGCATTTGGCTCAAGTGTTGAAGTATTTGACACAAGTTCATTAGTATCCAAAGAGATTGAAGGCAGGATGGGAACATATTCACTTGGGTCAATATTGTCCACAACATGTTCGGGTATGGGCAATGGTAGAACGGGTGTGGTCATGATGTCTTCTTGTGGAGTACTAGAAAATGAAAAAACATTCTCATGAAAAACATCTCTACTCGAAAAAAAATGTTTGGTTGTTAAATCATACAACCGATAGGCTTTCTGGCCAAAAGGATAACCAACGAAAATACATTTTCGAGCATGTTGATCAAATTTATGAGAGGGATTAACATTTGTTGCATAACAAAGACACCCAAATACACGTAAATGACTATAAGTTGGAGCACACTTTTGAATCACTTCGTAAGGAGATTTTCCTGACAGAAGGGGTGTTGGTAATCGATTAATAAGATAAGCTGTTGTAAGAACACACTCACCCCAGAATATCAAAGGAGGATGAGCATGGAATTTGAGGGCATGTGCCATTTCCAAGAGATGACGGTGTTTGCGTTCGACCACCCCATTTTGTTGGGGTATAGATTGTAATACCCTGAACTTTTGTTCTAGGGTATTATGATAAATTCACCTAATAATGAAAACCTGAAACTTTTTCAGACTTCTATTATTATTTTTAAGGTTTAATATTATGCTTGAGTATGTATGTTTAATTTCATTCTGACAACTTTGAAAAACCTGCTATTTTTGAAACGCGCTCTTTAAGACTAAATTCCTGCTAAGAATAATGAACTATACCTTGTAGGGGACTTTTTATTGCTACAACTAACATTTTAGAACTTTTATAAAAAAATTATTTTGTAGGCCCGAGACAACAAAAATATTCATATTTTATCCTTACGAACTTACCCGAGAAATTTGGAACCTTTCTTGAGACATAAATACCTTAACAGAAGATTTCGGTAGATTTTGACAAAAATAGTATTTTCATAATTTTTAAACTTTCCTACCATTCTTATATTTTTTAAAAATAATATTTAATTATATTTTATTTATTTAATAAGGGTGTGGGACCCTATGAATCACTTTTCGGATCATTCCGAAGTCATCTTGACACTTTTCTAGGACTTTGAACTTTTAGTACTTTTTGTGTATTTAGACAATGTTAAGTGATTTATGTGTGTGACATATGTCAATACCTTGATGTATTAACTTTTAAATTATATAATATAGTTTAATTGATTTAATTAATAATTATTTGTGTTATGATTGTTGGGTGGGCCGGTATTGCCAATCTAAAGGCCTTTTGGACTCAATAATAATCTTAAATGGAGCCTAGTTGATGTATATGAGCCTTGGGCCCATTTCTAACCCATTAGTAATGTAAAATATAAGTTTTTGAGGGTTGAAAAAGTCATCCCTTTGATAGTGACGAATTTCACTAAAATAGAAATTCTAATAATTTCCTAAACCTATTTATAAAAATCTTAAAACTTTGGAAACTTTCACAAACCCAAACTACATTAAAGAATTGAGAAATCTCTATTAAACCTTCATCCGGACTCCGATCGCACTCGAGCAAGAAGAGAGAATTGGCGAGGACTCCAAATGAAAGAACATACTCCGAGGAGATGACGATCCGACGACTTTCAAATTTGAAGAAACTTTTAATTTCATTAAAGTTCAAGAAACCTTAAGGTAAGTGTGTTTGATCCATCCTATGCTTGTTCTTCTTCAAGTTATTACTTTTCATTCGTTATATAATGGTAGATCTTCATTATAAATTAATTTGGGCATGATTTAGTGTATTTTTCTAGAGTTGATCATTGTTTGGTACCACCATGATGGGTTTGGCCATGACTTATTTGGCACCCATAATAGATAGCCATGTTCTTTATAATTTTTATAGTTTTTTTAGGACTTAAATATTTTTAATTATTTTTTCTACAACCCTCTATGAATCTATTTTCCAAAATAGTTGAGTTTATATTTTTATGATTTATATTTATTTAGTTATGATTTTTCTAAGTGCAGTCCTTTTTTTCATAACCCAGAATTTCAGATTCTGTACGGTCTATTTAATTAAAGATTTTGATCTATATTTTAAATCTGAATATTTTTATAATTAATTTTCATAGATACCTCTATGAAGCTTTTTTTTAAATCCGTTGAGTTTGTATTTTTCAGATTTTTATTTATTAAGTTATGATTTTTCAAAAGTAATATACTTTTCTATAAAACCCAGAATTCTGGATTCTGTACAGTCCAGTTCATTAAAGATTTCGATCTATATTTTGAATTGGACTATTTTTATAATTATTCTTCATAGATACTTCTATGAATCTAATTTCTAAATTAGTTGAGTTTATATTTTTTGATATTTATTTATTTAGTTATAATTTTTATAATGTGCTGGACTTTTCTGCAAGTCCCAGAATTTCAGATTTTGTGCGGTCCAATTGATTAAGGATTTACACATATATTTTGAGACTAAATGTTTTTCTATTTATTTTTCCTATAAACCTATGTGAATCTATTTTTCAGATCTATTGATTTTATATTTTTAGGATATGTATTTATTTAGTTGTAATTTTTCTATGGTACTAACCTTTTTTGCAAAATTCAGAATTTCAGATTCTGTGCATTTTACATGTGTGCTTATGCCATGTAACCCTAGTACCATCATGTTGTCATACCATGATCATCACGTCATTTCATATAAGGGGTGTATAAGGGAACATAGTTGAAGTATATTATATACGTTTATATTAATTTTATCAATTAATCAGGGTTCGTTACCTTAGGGTGAAAGGCCTCAGACGTTATTATATCTTGCAGATGGGTCGATGAGACCGCTCCCAGTACGGGAAGGAGATAGAGACCCTATGTGATTATGGGTACTAGTTGCATTTGCATCCCGTACTCACTTGCATTCACCTTCATATTCGTGTCGTCCTTATTATATGATTGAGATGCATACCTTGATTAAAGAACTTGTATAATATGATATTATACCATGCACACTGTTGTATTACTAGGCCTTGGCTCATAGTGCTACACCGATACCATTTTCAGATTTTGAGGAGTCGGGTACGTGAGATGATTTTGAAGCGAAAGACTCCGGTGCATTCGAGGAGATCGGCGAGGATTTGGGAGTCGATCCCACACTTTAGAAGACTTTATTTTGATTGTTCTAAAACATTACTTATTTATTTTCACGGGCATGTAGTCCTTTGATTGAGAACATGTTCTCACCTCCTTCTCTTCCAATTTAGTTGATTAATTGAATTATGAATTATTTTAATTATTTGTTTTCTACATCTAGATTTTTTTTTTTTTACTTTGTAGATTTTCGAATGAACCTTAGTAGTCTAATTGACATAATTGGACCACTAGGGGACATTCATGGATCACCTCTAGGTTCGAGTATGGGTCGATCCATAGATTTTTGGGTCGTATCTAGGTATCCGAATTCGGGACGTGACAAGATACACAAGAATGCTGATAAATAATGCCATGGTCACTAAAGAAATGGCGCATAGAATAAAATTCACTCCCATTATCAACTTAAATTTGCTTTATTTTTTGGTGGAATTGAGTTTCAACCAGGGCAAAGAAGGATTTCAATAGTTGCTGTGTTTCAGATTTGCAACGCATCAAATAAACCAAGTACATCTTGAAAAATCATCCACAATAGATAGAAAATAATGTGCGCTAGAGTGGGAAGCAGTTCTATAAGCACCCCAAATATCACAATGAAGTAACTCAAAAGGTTCAACACTGGATATGGAGCTTAAACGGAAAGGCAACCTTGTTTGCTTTGCTAAATGGCAAACATCACATTTGATTATTTGGGCTAAAAGTAATATCAGAAACAGAGTTAGCTATCCATTGCAAACACGCCTTGGATGGATGACCCAGACGCTTGTGCCACAAATCATGTTGAGCGGAAGCAGTGTGAGAAAAGGCAATGGATGGAGAAGGTGAAGGAGATAGATAATAGAGGCCGCCAAGCTGCTTACCCAGACCAATCGTCATCTTCGTTTTCAAGTCCTGCAGGATACAAAAATCAAGCAAGAGAGTAATAGAACAATTAAGAGAACGAGTGAGTTTACTGACTGACATTAGATTGACATGGAAGGATGGTACACAAAGAACATCATTCAGATGTAAGTCTGAATTAATAGAGGTTGACCCCACAGAAGTGATGTCTGCTGATTTACCATTCGGTAATTTAACCGACTGGGATTGAGATGAATGAAAATGATGCAAAATATTGGGTGTTGAGGCAATGTGATTAGTGGCACCACTATCGATTACCCAATAATTAGGATCAAGGTGTAAGGAATAACAAGTGGGAATAGACAGACCTACAACATTTGCTTGTGGCTGTGAGGTACCATCATTTAGTAAGGCCAAAATCTGGCGATATTGTTCTTCTGTAAAGCCGGGGGCAGTGGTCTGAACATTGAAGGCCGTGGATTGCTTCTCGTTACTAACTTGTGATTTGTTGGCTGATTTACCATTCAGCTTGTGGAATCAATGTCCAAGCGGGAATCCATGCAAGAAGAAACACCTTTCAATGGTGTGATTATTTCCACCACAATGGTCACAAAAAAATTGCTCCTTTTTATTCCCTCCTGGTTTGCCACGATTATTGCGGAGATTGGATCCACTTTTGTTTCCACTATTTGCTAACATAGCCATGATGTCGCCACTTGGTTGAGTGGCAGTAAGTTCCCTTTGTTTTTCTTCTTGAAGAACAAGAGAATATACCTTCCCAATGGAGGGCAAGGGGTGCATCAATAAAATTTGACCACGTACTGCAGAAAATGAGTCATTAAGACCCATAAGAAACTGCATCACTTTCTCCCTTTGCTCACGTTCAGCATGTGCCTTCTTGGCACCACAAGTACATGCTGGTAGATCATTATAGGACGCAAGTTCATCCCAAAAACCTTTTAGTTTGGCGAAATAGGGTGCAACCGACATCTATTTTTGGAGGTGCGAAGCTATCTCCCGTTGGATCTGAAATATCCTTGGAGCGTTGCTTTGAGAAAACCTCTCTTTGAGGTCAGACCATACCTCAAAAATCGAGTCAGCATAGATCACGTTGTTAGCGAGATCACTTTCGACTGAATTGAGGATCCAAGACAAAATCATGTCATTACATCTCTTGCAAAGGAGATGCTCTGAGGGTTTGTCCGTCTGTGATGGCTTTACAATTGAGCCATCGATAAACCCATTCTTGTTCTTTGCACTAAGCGCAATACTCATAGCACGACTCCAAGTGTTGTAGTTATCACCATTCAGCCACTTTGAAACTAATACCATACCCAGGTGATCTGAGTGATGAATATAATAAGGGCTTGAAGGACCATTTGTACCTTCAGCTTCCTTTTCCTTTGTAATGTCTGTTCTTGCCATCTCAAATCGTAAAAAAACTCAATCCTCGATCAAGATAGTAGGAGAAGAATAAAAGAGAAGTAAAGTGGAAGAGACGACCAAGATAGTCGCTCTGATACCAGAAAACCTTCACCGCCTCTCATCTCCTCTCCCCCACATTCCAAAACCGCTATCCCTCTTCAATCCAGATCTCAGCCGCTCCCTCCATTCTGGTCTTCAATCTTCTTCATCTCCAAAACCGTCCTCACTAGAAAAAAAAACAAAAAAAAGAAGAAAAGAGGGAGGAAGAGGAGGCCATAGGTGCCCTCCTTGGACTATTGTGCACCGTCCTCACTGTTGCACACCCACGTGATCTCACGTCTCTCCATCTCTGTTTGCACCCCCGTAACACCATAGTGCATCTTGCTGGCCATGAGCCGGATTCCTCCATTGCTACCCATGGCTAGCTGTTGTCCTCCCAAAGGTATGTGGTAAGATCCCTTCTCTCTCTCTCTCTAGAAAATTTTTAGGTTTTAGTTTTCTCTCTCTAGTCTCTCTCACTCTTTCTCTCTCTAAAGCTAGTTTCTCTCTCTCTCCATCATTTTCTCTCTCTATCTCTCTTCTTCCTCTCTCTAGGTTAGTCTTTTTAAACACTTTTTAGTTAATCATGTTTCTTAGTTGTTTAATTGTTGTAAACACTTTTGATCAATTAATAAATTTGGTTTGATTAGATTGTTTTTGTGTTTCTTTTTTTTTTTTGGTTTTCTGCTGTAATGGTTCATAATGATCTCACTCTAAATGTTTGTTTTAATCTTAACCCATCACTCTCACCCCTCTATAAATTCCAGCAAAAAAATTTCATCATTTTATGTTCTTAAATTGCGCGAACTAACCCCGAGTACGGATCGACATCCGACACGAATCCGTGTACAAAATTATTTATTTTACAGGATTAAGTGAACCAGATCTATTACAAATTGTGTTGAAATTAGGGTTTTCAAATCCAACGACACGGAAAAATCCAACTTTCAAATGGCGTCGCTACCGCTCGGGTGTACGGGAGTGCAAAAAGGAAAGAAGATGACGGAATCGGAAAGCTGCTAAAGCGGGAAGATCCAGTGTTTTGAAAACTTTCCATTTCATTTTAGTTATTTTTAAAACTTTTTAATTATAATTTTTAATGCCTCGGATGGCCAAGTGCAACTTGTAATAACTTAGGACACTTTCCATCTTTTGAATATTTGTTAGATCTTGTTCTAGGGTTTTTTAGAAACCCTAGATTGATTGCTAATTCAAAAATACCAAAAAAATTATGATCCTTATTTTCTGCTATTTTTAGTTAGATTTTAAGAATTTTGGATTTTGAAAAGTTTCCAGAAATAAAGGGATTTAAAAATTAGGGTTTCCATTTTAGGAACTTCCAAATTTGGAGAAATTCTATTCTTAGTTATTCTCTTATTTTTGGAAAGCCCTAGAATAGAAATATTCTAATTCTCCAAAATTTCTTAATTTAGAAAATTTCCAATTTCAATCGGGAGTGCAATCTCGCACAACTTGGAAGGTTTCCAAACCCTAATTTGGAAACAGACTAAGCACTTGCCAAATATTCATTCTGTGTTGTGTGCAACCCTAAAAAGGCAAGTCTCTTCCAAGTAATTCCCCATCCTTAGACCTTTGATCTAATCCTTGCGTGTAGGAACACGATTCGTGTGTGGGTAGGGAGCGAAAGCTCAAAGAGGTGGACTCGGGCCCAAGCCCATTTGGATACCCCTCCCTATCCCATGGAGGCGACCCCGTGGCGTGGCCCACGGGAGGTCCCTTCCCTCACCTTGAGTGCGATACTATGCAATTAGGTGCACTATTGTGCCGCGTATCTATTTGCTTTTAGCATCAACTTATTCGCACTACGTGGATGTAGCTGCTAATTAATGAACAATAATTGAGCAGACCCAACTCCTTTTAAAATTGGTTGGATTTCATCACCCACCTCATCACTCTAGCTGAGCTTGATTCCAAAGATCAACTCTAATAAAAGAACTAAGAGCTAAAGCCAAACTAGATCGGTGTTCCAGGACACCCCTACACATAATCTTTCCATCTATCCCAGGTCGAATAAGTCCACGAGCGCAGGTCCCTATTGTCTAACATACCCATAGGTTCCTACTACTCAAGTATACCGAGCTCGCCAGTGGCATCCTTGGTTCTTTGATTGGTCTGTTATTTGTTGGGTTAGGAACACGCACCAACCCTAACTTAACCCGAGGGAACACTTGACCAATCGGTTAGTCTAGGACGTATTTAAGTTAGCTGTTGTGCCACATGTCTGTCTAGGCTTCGGATTGTCTTGTTATTGACTACAGTTAGTACTAAAAGATTCGCTTTGAAGAGTGTAGCCTGGGGAGAACCCATGAGTGCAAACAGTTAGTCCGGCGGTTAAAAGATAAACAAGTGGTCCGCCCACTATCATAATCTACGCTAGCCCCAAAACTAACAAGATAATTCTTAAAATATATCCTAATTGTTTAGAATAGGATTATCTCTGCTTGGTATGCATCATATATCACTAGGATAGTGTTCCCCTCTGGCAACTTTTGGTCAAGTTTAGGGCTTGCTTCTCAAGCGTATGCCTATTTGGACTCGTCCGAAAAAACGATTGATTTGATCTGAGAATCTCTTGCCTACAGTGGATTCTTCACTAACTCCTTCCCCATCTCTTTCCCCACCCACCTCTTCCAGTGCAACTACATTTGTAGTAATGGCAAACGAACGCCCTCTTATCGAGACGTTTGCCCTAATCTCTACTAATCTGCCCACCTGCATTGTTCTTCCACTTACTACGACGGTGCAGTTTGAGATCAAGCCGCAGACGATCCCAATGCTGCCAAGCTTTTGAGGTCTCCCAAGAAAAGACCCGTATTCCCATATTAGGGAATTCCAACATGTCATCTTACTTTTCAAGAACCAGAACCTTGATGATGACAATGTACGTCTGCGAGTCTTTCCATTCTCGCTGAAAGATCGAGCCTCAGATTGGCTCTACTCCTTACCCGTTGACTCAATCATCAGTTGGAAAGAGTTAGTGGGCAAATTCATGTCCAAATTGTACCCCATGACTCAGACCAACCAGATGAAGCAACTCATCCAGGACTATCTGACTAAGTATCCCCACCATAGCATCAATAAGGACAATCTTGTCCACATCTTCTACAAGGGACTTACTGATGAGTCCTGGACCATGGTATAGTCAATGTGCCAGGAAAAATTTCTGTACCAAACTCCAACCGATGCATACAAATTCTTGGAAGGTGAGACCCTTGTCTAGCCTTAAGAGCGATATTTATGTAACTTGGTAAAAATTCTGTGCCGCTTGTTTGTTTACTTCAGTGAAATTATACAACTTGCGTGGATGGTCGTCAAATTACCTAATTAAAGAGCAAACCTAGCTCTCTTTAAAATTGGTGGGATTTCATCACCCACCTCATCACTCCAGCGGAATTTGATCCCCAAGATCCACCAGTAATAAAAATAATCGAGAGCTAGAGCCAAACTAGATCGATGTTCTAGGACACTCCTCCACGTAGTCTTTCCATCAATCCCGGGTCGAATAAGTCCACGAGTGCGAGTCCCTGTTATCTAACACACCCATAGGTCCCTACTACTCAAGTACACTGAGCTCACCAGTGGAGTCCCTGGTTCTTTGTTGGTCTGCTATTTGTTGGGTTAGGAACACAAACCAACCCTAGCTTATACTAAGGGAACACTCATCTCCATTGCTTGACAAATCCGGTAAGTTTGGGGCATATTTAAGTCAGCCAATGTGCCGCACGTCTGCTAGGCTTTCGAATTATCTTGCGATCAATTTGAGTTAGTACTGAAGCATTTGCTTTGAAGAGTGTATCCCAATGAGGCGACAAAGTTAGTGCGGTGGTTAACAAGATAAACTAGTGGTCTGTCCACTGTCATAATCTACAATACCCTACAAACTAACAAGATAAATCCTCAAACTTATCCTGATTTATTTTAGACATAGGATTATCTTGCTTGCTCTATGTGCATCATTTAGGATCACTACTCCAGTGTCTCCTTTTAGCAACTTTTTACCAAGTCTCGGGCTTGCTTTTTCAAGCAGAAGCCCGGTTGGACCTGTTCTAACCTTTGACTGATTCGATCTGAGAGTAAGTCTACCGCACCCCTCTATCGCCTCAGATGGCAGATGAATGGCCTCTGTATGAGACCTACTACAGTTTCTATGAGAATCTAGGTGATCACTCTCAACAATGGTATGACAAATCTGCCTATCATCATGATACTCCAATTTTGCAGACTTCTATGGGGTATGACAATCACGGAGATCCAAAGTACAACTCTGTACTTTAGAAAATTAAAAACTCAGTCTCTGCCCTTAGTGTCGTCTTCCAGCAACCTGTGCACAATTCTCAGTCTCTAGGATATTGCCCTCCTGTCCAGTAAGATGTCTATACTTTCAGTACATTTCAATCTCTAATGCAGACATCCTATGATAATACTTATTATCCGGACAATAGGAGTCACCATAGCTTTGATTGGGAACAGTCTACTCTCAACTGCCGCAGGATAATTATTCTTCGGGGTTTCATCAACCCAATGGAGAGTATGATTGGCAATACTCGCAATCGCAGTACCAACCAGATCCACAGACTGAATATTTTGGTCCACAGTGGACCCCTCAAGATTCCCAGAATCAACAGCCAATCCCAGACTCACTATCGGCCTACCATTGTCATAATCCTTTGGACTACTATCAAGAGTTGGCACCATAGCTTCCCTTAGCTGAACCGCCCAAGTCTGCTGCTAAATCTAGTCTAGAGGAACTCCTTTCTCAAATTATAATCCAACAACATTGCTCCATGGGGAGCTTTGATCACCCTGAGAGTCAGCCAAAGCCTGAGAGAGAGGAAGTCAACTTCCCTCGCCATCCTATTAACTACCCTGAGGAGAATACCATGGCAATTGCCTATGAGGAGGATTCGTTACCGTGGCCCCAACACCAGAATTGCCAACATGAGATAGCAATTGTTCACACCCCTATATCGAGCTAGACTAATGAGGAGCCAGTGTCTTCATCTTCGGTGCCCTTAAAAGCACCTAATCCTGACTTAACCCTGAGCAGCCTATTTCTCACTGTCATTCTGCTGCTTCTCTCTTGACCCTGAAGTAGAGATTCCTAACACTGAGTTGTGTCTCGCTCATAGAATCCCAATTGTCCTAGACTTACCAGTCCACACCACCCTTGGAGTGTGCAACAATAGTGATGAACCCATGTCTCCATCTATGGTGCCCTTATAGGAAGCCACTTCTGCACTGAGCACAAATATACCCATGTCCATCTCTATCTCTGATGATTCTCCCTCTG
Organism: Euptelea pleiosperma; assembly: GCA_035048495.1. Taxonomy (NCBI): domain Eukaryota; kingdom Viridiplantae; phylum Streptophyta; class Magnoliopsida; order Ranunculales; family Eupteleaceae; genus Euptelea; species Euptelea pleiosperma. The sequence goes on along the minus strand of CM068542.1, from coordinate 4,129,793 downwards.
CACTGGATGCAGACATTCCTACTGTTGAGCCATGTCTAGAACATGGAGCTTCAGCTATTCTGAACCTACCGTTCCCCACCGAGGATGAACACATTGACTGCGGGGATTGGAACATCCCTATCGCATTAGGAAACCTCAAGGAAGAGGTCAATAGTTTTCACCAGCCACCCTATGTCGATGTTGTCGATTACCCGTGTGCCGTAGAGAGTCCAATTCAGGACTTTCCCGAGGAAAAATACTCCCAGTGTCAAGAACACTTTGCGCCTGACTTCATCTCGGAGTCAGACAATTAATGTATTACTGATCTGCTGGAGTCTGCTCCATTCAGATACCTTCCCGCTAAACTCCATGAGTTTGCGGCTCTGATAACCATGGCCAGAGAACCCACTACTGCTCCCCTCTTCAGTTTTTACTGAGAAGCTTCAATCCTTCTTCACTAAACTACATATTTTTGCGGAGCTGCTCAGAGCACTTACTGTCCTTCTCTCAATCTACACTGAGAACGACCTCTTCTACACAAGTCTACCTAGACGAGGGATAGGATAGCTATTTCTGCTCCACCTTAGGTGTCAGGAAGACTGCAGATTCACTCAGTCTCCATGAGTTTTTACCTGGTTGGGGGTACTTGATATACCCTCATCATGTCTGGCTGAAGATGTAAAACTTAGCGCTTTCGGAAAGGCAATTCCGTTATTCCTAGAATACATGAGTCTCATGCATTTGTTATTATTGTTATATCTCTTGAAATGAAGACACATTCATTCTGCCGATCATCAGGTACCACACACTGTCGAGTCTATGCTGACTTGGTAACATCCTCCCTGAACCTTTGCATTACCATTATCGATTTTTTATCATTTTATGTTCCGATCATGAGCACCGAGGACGGTGCTATATTTTGGTTGGGGTGGGTTTTTACCAAAACTCATGTTTTCATTTTGAAAAAAAAGACAAGAGAAAGAGAAAGAGAGAAAGTCGAGTTTTTTTGGGTGATTTTTGGATTTTCTAGAACATTTTTTGAAAATGCTCTGACCTATGATTAGCTGAAACTTCCGTCAAGTCTTTTTGTAAAGGATGTCATCTTTTAAAGTGTTACATGTTAGCTTTGAGTCAAGCAGTACTACATTGATTTCAAACACTTAGAAAAACTCAGATTCGGCACAAATTGTACACTATCAACATTAGAGTCATCCTAAGTTTAGATTCTCTACAGATCCTAGAAGAATATTTGTGGAGACTTAACCCAGTGAGCTTTTGAGCATTTCATCATTTCTGAGGGTTATACAACCATTCTGAGTCACAAGATAACTCACTAATTCTTCATATCCCCACTTATTTCGTTGCAAGATCTCATTAATTTTTGCCTTGGTCATAAAAACTTGGAACGACATCAAAAATCAGATTACTACGAAAGAACTTTCTCAATATCCATTCGAGTCATAACACATGAGAGTACAAACCTTGAAAATGATGTAGGCCATCTTTCTAAACCTATTAGACCTTTTTGGCTTACCTAAAATCTTCACCATTAGAAACCTCTTCGAGCATATTACTGAAACCTTTCCTTGTAGCCCATTTACCAAGAACCGAGCCCAAAGAAGAAATACATTACCCTACTTCTGTGGAGGATATGAAAGAGTGATTGGTATGGGTACACTATGAAAGGAAAATCAGAAGAAAAGAAGGAAAACAAGTGGAGCTCAAGCTAAAAAGAAAATACAAGCTGAAAAGAAAGCAGAAAAATGTATTGAGCTGTCTCAAAAATATCAGAAAAAGAGAAAAATAGGAAAGAGGAAAAAGAAAGAAAATGGTGCTACACCTTCAGGACAAGTTCCAAAGAAAAAGTTGAGATATCCTCTCTGAATTTTGAATCCTTGTGTACCCTTATTTTACTAAACATATCCCAAACCTCAATACAACCTAGTAAAGCCCTATTTGATTCTAGGTTAGCACAATCATGGAATGTGGAGAATGGAGAAAAGAAAACCTATAGAGTTTGATCTTACATTACCAAGCGATATGATATTCTGATCATGAGATTTTCTGAATTTCTAAAGTCAGTCCTTCAAAATTATATATGTGAGATATTTGTCCGTTCTTATCAACTTATCTCCTCACATATCACTTGAGAGAAAAGTTGAAAAAAAAATTCGGAGTGGTTTATTTCTGAGTGACACACAAGTGAGATTTGAAGTCGAGGCATAAAATCTTAGAGGAAAATCTAGAAATCTTTACTACAGGATGATGATAATGTTGAGTACACACACACGCTGAGTCTGACTATTCTGGGTCCTAAATTATCAGTCTGTAGTCTTCCTAAAATCTTCTGACTATTTGCTAGCTTGTAACTATTTTTATGCATCCTTCAAATGAATTTGACAAAACGGAGTTTTCTCTAAGTTAATGAGAAAAAGTGTACAGCATGTGCCTAGCCCTTTTAAGCTCATTTTTTCACACTAATTGCCAAGGATTGGAAATATGCTGGTTGGGGTGGGTTGTGATATTCGCTCAAAAGTGCTTATTTTAAGCAATTATCCTTCTAGCGTTATCGCACTCTCCTACGTAAAACTGTCATTTTTATCAACTTTTCTACATAAGAGTTTCTCTCATTGCGTATAACACACTTTTCTACACAAAATAGTGTATTCGCATGCACACATACACGTTTATTTGACCTACATGCGCAGTTTTGTAGAATTCTCATTACGCAATTTTTCTATCACAGGAGCACTAATCGGACAATTTTAATGGAATACGGGCCCACAATCAACCTCCAGAACCTATGATCAAAGCATAGAGAGCCAGTGGACTTAGACAAGAGAATGAAGGCCAAAGACGGGAAGAGCTAGAGGATCGAAAGAGTCGAGAGACTACTAAGAGAGAAGGAGAGACAAGCCCTCAAAGAAGAGACTAAGGAGATTAAATCTTATCAACTAACACAAGATGAGGGCTTGCTCAGTTGGTGAAAGATGCAGAAGACCAAGTTAGACCAGGGTTCAAGACCCTCTGCTAGCATTTTCTATTTATTTTGTAATATTTTCTCTATCTCCTCTCAAGTTCAAGCATCTAGTCCTCTCTTCTCTCATCATAACTCTATCCAACGGCCAACATAATCTTATACATCCACCGATCATCACCATCCATTTCTATCGTCTGATCGCCGTCATAGTCTACTGTCTGATCGCCAGTAGATCATCCATCCATTCAACCATCAGATCATAATTCTACCAACTGATCTCTCCGATTGTCATAGATCTCACCATCTCATATCCCCTGCAAACGATCTACCCGATAAACCACTATATTCCCATGATTTCATTCTCTCTCACATGGCCCATGTTGATACACAGTGATTTTAGCACACACAAGTGGTGAGTCCATCAAGGGACCACCAAAATGGATGATCTAGATTATAAGTGCATTAAAATGTTGGTTTTTCAAAACAAATAGATTTTCTTTAAAAGATATTTGGAAATAAATTAAAAATGATAGGAAATTCCAAAACTTTGAAGAAGATTATTATTACAAAAAAAAGGGGGATTTTACATATATAACTTTCCAAAATAGTGGATCTAAGAGGAAACTTTGGAATAAAAATGGCAAAGATAGTTCTTCCTTTTGGAGAGAAATAATTTGTGGGAAATCTAATATAGGATGGACGGCTAGATAACATAGGGAGGTGCTGGACATTTGGATGCATGTGTGGACAATAATGCACATTGAACATCAATTTCTTAAACAGGGTTGCATAAAAAAAAAAAATTACCAAATGTTTTAAAGGGTAGTCGACTCTTAAAATAGGAAGAGGCATGAAGATATAAAAGGAAAGGGGGGGGGGAAGGGGCTCTCCCACGTCTTACCCCCTAAACCCTAATCTCACCCTCTCTACCACGCCCCCTTCTCCTATCTCTCTTCTCTCATCCCCCAGCCATCTTTGTTGCCTCTCTCCCTCCTTGTCAGTTACACGTTCAGGCAGCCACCGCCTCAACTCCACTCAATCTCCACCAACTTACAAGGTGGCTGTTCTTCCAATAGCCACCACTCTCAAGCCAGCCTCCCATAGCCGCCACTTGCTGCACCAGTCCTCCTCCACCGAAGACTGCCGCCTGCAACAGTTGCTCCCAAAGCCAGTCGTCCTCTCCTCCGACATCCATCACACCTGCTCCCTTGCTAGTGTTGCACGATTTGCAACACCCAGCAACGCTTTGAACTTTCTGGGCAACAAGCTGGAGCTCCTGCAACCGGACGCACCACCGCAGGCCATTTTCTCCTTCTACAACGCTGCTCATCCAAGCGTGCAGCAACAATCCCCATTGGGACATCCTCCAGCCTGTGCGCCCTGCACTCACAAGCATTACTCATTCGTCTCCTCTGAAGACGTTTCAACATCCAGCAGGTTCCTCCCCTCTCCAAGCCATTCAAACAAAAAAAAAGGGAAAAGGAGAAGAAAGAAGAAGAAGAAGAAGAGGAGATCATGAAAGTCGCACCAATGTTCTTCATCACGACCTCTTTCAACAACTAATGCTGCTTCTCCCACAACTGTTAACCCCTTCACCCATGATTTGCTGCTCACAACGGTAATAACCTACAACTTTGGACCGCTTCACAACCATATCAGGCCGGTTCCCCCTGCTGCAACGCTGCCCATTACAGCCTATCCAAATGCTCCTCCACCGTTTTCACCAACCCAGCCATCATCTTCTTGCTGCCCTCTCACAATGGCACCTCACTTTGCACATCCAACATTGATCCCATCTTCATGGCCAGCAACATGCACCCTTCATTCACTCCATCTTACATCTCCCAACCCACATAGCCAATTGATTGGCCGGCACTTCCCCGGTAAGTGCAAGGTGAGATTCTCTCTCATCTTCCTTATCTCTATCTTTAGTTTCTCTCTCCTCTCACATTTTCTCTCTCTAGAAATGTCTCTCTTAGATTATTTTAATTTCTTTTTAGTAATTAGTCTTTCATTCAAGCAATGTAAGCAATTTTATTTATTTCAATTAATAAAATAGTTTCTTTTAAGGGCAATTTGTTATCGTTGATCCATCTATATGCTTTTTGATAAATTCTCTCTCTAAGGAAATTAGGTTTTAAATCTCGTGATCATCACTCTCACCCCTCCATCAATTATTTTTGTAAGTTTCTGGCAAAAATCTGTCATTTTATGTTCATGAGTCGCGCAAACTAACCCTACGTGCTGATCGACATCCGACACTAGTCACTATACAAAGCTGTATTTTGCAGAAAAATTGGATAAATTACAAATCTTGTTAATTCTAGGGTTGTTCTCTCAACGACGGAAAACCCTAGTTTCACAAGCCTAGTAATTTGAATTAGGCTGCTAGTTAATGAGCTAATTTCAAATACCTATTGACCCCCCCTCCTCTAGGTCATGTGGATACATAGACCAGGATATTTCACCCTCAACAATAAAGTTAAAGACTTTGTCTTTAAGTACTCTGAACTGCTAGAGGAATATCTAACTGTTGTGGGCTTTTTGGTCCATCCCCCTTACCTTTATGCTGATGGTGGATTTGTGGGTTATTAATGAAATTTGATTGAATTGGTTAGGATTGGGGGGTTTCAAGAATTCTTTCTCCTTAGGCTGTCACACTAAGGAATTAGGGGATGCCAAAATGCTGTCCAACAATCCCGATTCAAAGTAAACCAAATGAATTTCCCATTTTTATAAGACCATTAGGTAGGTAAAGGGTCTATGATCACATGAGTCTCGTTGGGAGGTCATGACATCCTAGTTTATCTTTTAATTTATTTTAAGGCTTAGAGAATTCCTTGATCCTATTAATGTTAAATCCCAGATTCTTTACTATTTTCCTACCCTAGGTGGAATCGGTAGACCCGCAAAGGATAGGCTTGTTCTTTTGCTTCATGACATCTTCTTAGAGAGGGGGTAAGGATAATCTCAAGTCATCATGTATAAAAAGTTTTAGGAGAAGGCTCTAGAGAAGGAAAGCTTTAGTTAACTTCAAAAAATGATCTTACCTTCTCGAGATCGAAATTCAATATATTGGATAAGATCTTTGAGATTCTTTTCTTTAATCCAGTTACAATGTTAACGGAAACACTAAGTCAAATTCTAGATGAATTTCGACAGAGTATAGGCATATTAAACTTAGAGAAAAGCATATTCTTTTCTCTCCCCAGGAGAGAATCTTGGGAGGGGTCTGCACATGTTGCTGACTCACTTTTATGAAGGAAAATACTTAAAGAATCACAAAATTGACAAACAATCTGTACAAAGTAATTATATAACACAACTGTATGACATTGGATCTGGCAGATCTACACGCATCTCGAAGAAAATGGAAAAATAAGATTATGAGCAAATGGTGATTGATCTGGGAAAAGTAAAGGGATACGATTGTGTAGTAGGAGATCCTACACAACTGTATGCAGCTATTTCTGACAGATATTATATGCATCTCGAGGAAAAGGACCTATGATAGTTTGTGAGTGAATGAGGTACAGTTAGGATGATGTGAGGGGATATGGTTGTGTAGTTAGAGGTCATACACGACCGTATGAAGTTGGATTGGTGAAAACATGCGTGCATTTTGAGAAAAAAGGGCAATGATTGATTATGGACTTATAAAGAACAATTGGGTAAAACAAATTGAATACGGTTGTGTAGAAAGGGGTCCTACACAACCGTATGAAGTTGATTTTGATCAATCAGGTGTGCAACTCGAGGAAGGGGAAATTTTCCTCGTGGCAAAATGGGATGCAATCAGGGTGACTGGATACCGTTGTGTATTTAGAGGTCCTAATTGAGAGGGAATCGTGTAGGGGATAATGAGAGGGGTCTGCACATGTTGCAGACTCACCTTTATGAGGGAAAATACTTAAAGAATGACAAAATTGACAAACAATTTGTACAAAATAATTATATATGGTTGTGTAGTAGAATATTCTACACAACTGTATGACATTGGATCTGGCAGATCCTGCACGCATCTCGAAGAAAAGGGGAAAATAAGATTATGAGCAAATGGTGATTAATCCAGGAAAAGTAAAGGGATACAGTTGTGTAGTAGGAGATCCGACACAACTATATGCAGTTATTTCTGACAAATATTACACGCATCTCGAGGAAAAGGACCTATGATAGTTTGTGAGCGAATGAGGTACAGTTAGGATGATGTGAGGGGTTGTGTAGTTAGTGGTCCTACACGACCGTATGAAATTGGATTGGTGAAAACATGCGTCCATTTTGAGAAAAAGAGCAATGATTGATTATGGACTTATGAAAAAATAGTTGGGTAAAATGAATTGAATACGGTTGTGTAAAAGGGGTCCTACACAACAGTATGAAGTTGGTTTTGATCAATCAAGTGCGCAACTTTTGGAAGGGGAAATTTTCCTCATGGAAAAATGGGATGCAATCAGAGTGACTTGATACGGTTGTGTATTTAGAGGCCCTGATTGAGAGGGAATCGTGTAGGGGATAATGAGAGGGGTCTGCACATGTTGCAGACTCACCTTTATGAGGGAAAATACTTAAAGAATGACAAAATTGACAAACAATCTGTTCAAAATAATTATATACGGTTGTGTAGTAGAATATTCTACACAACTGTATGGCATTTGATCTAGCAGATCCTGCACGCATCTAGAAGAAAAGGGGAAAATAAGATTATGAGCAAATGGTGCTTGATTTGGAAAAAGTAAAGGGATACGGTTGTGTAGTAGGAGATCCTACACAACTTTATGCAGTTATTTCTGACAGATATTACATGCATCTCGAGGAAAAGGACCTATGATAGTTTGTGAGTGAATGAGGTATAGTTAGGATGATGTGAGGGGATACGGTTGTGTAGTTAGAGGTCCTATACGACCGTATGAAATTGGATTGGTGAAAACATGCGCGCATTTTGAGAAAAAGGGCAATGATTGATTATGGCCTTATGAAGAACAATTGGGTAAAACAAATTGAATACGGTTGTGTAGAAAGGAGTCCTACACAACTATATGAAGTTGGTTTCGATCAATCCGGTGTGCAACTCAAGGAAAGGGAAATTTTCCTCATGGCAAAATGGGATGCAATCAGGCTAAAGTGAGTGGATACGGTTGTGTATTTAGAGGTCCTAATTGAGAGGAATCGTGTAGAGGATAACTTTGTTTGGTTTGTGTTCCTAACTCAACAAGCAGCTGACCAACAAAAATCCAAGGATGCCAGTTAAGAGCTCAGTGTACTGAAGTAGCAGGGACCTATAAATATGTTTGGAAACACGGACCCGAGCTCATTGACTTATTCGACTCAGACTTGGATGTAGTCACTGTAGTGCGAGTGTCCTTTCTAACACCAATCTAACTCTTAGGCTCTAAAAGTTGGTTCTTTTTAATTAATTAGGCCTGGTTGCACACAAGCTGGAGTGGTGAGGTAGGTGATGAAATCCCACCAGTTTCAACTAGAGCTGGGTTGTGCTCTCTCTGTTTAGGGTTACTTACGTACATCCATGCAGTTCATAAATATTCATACTAAAGCAAACAAACACTCACCAAATTATCAAAAACACACTAGTATCGCTTAAAGAAGCAAGATTAAGAAATTCACACACCCATGGGCTACGCCACGGGGTCTCCTTTATGAGGTAGGGAGGGGTATCCAATAGGCTTGGGCCCTTCTTCTCCTGAGCGAGCTTTCGCTCCCTACCCACAATTATGTTTGCAACCTTGCAAAAGACTTAGTACACAAATGGGTCTAGGTTTTGGGAAAAAATTGGAAGGTCACTGCCTTTTAGGGTAGCACACAACAATCAATCAATTAGGCAAAACTAATTAGAAAGTTACTATTTAAGAGAGTTGACTAAAATTGTCAAAACCCTAATAGATATTCTTTCAAATTTAAGATTTCTCAATGTAGGGAAATTCTCCAAAATTAGAAATTCCCTAAAATTGGAAACTTGATAATATTTTAGTTTCTCCCCGTTTTGGAAACCTTCCAAGTAAGGGATGTTACAAACTTAAAAATTCTCTAAAAATGAGAACTAATTTTGGAATTTCTCCCAGATTTGGAAACCTTCCAATTTTAAACTTTTCCAAATTTTAAACTTCTCAATTTGAATTCACTTTAAGTTGGAGAGTTTCCAATTGGAAAGTTTCTCAATTTGCAAAGATAGAAACTTCCCGAAATAGGAAATTCTGGAAAAAGGGTAATTCTTCAACATTAGAAGTTATCCAAGATTAGTAAGTTTCTACAATAAGAAACTCGTTAAAATGGATACTTTCTTAAAAATGGCAAGTTTTCCTATTTTAGAATTTTCCAAAGTTTATCCAAAATGCAAACTTTCCCAAAGGTGAACCTCCTAAAAATGTGGAGAATTGGAAACTATTCTCTTTTTTGTTTATGGGTTTTTGAAAAAAAAATGTTAGTTAAGCACTCAATCAAGGGTTTCTAAAACCCTTGAACAAACATCTAAAAAAAGTAATAATTAATGTGTCCTTGTACAACTTTGCACCTGGCCTTCCAAGACATAAAAATATCAAGTTGCTAAATAGAAATGGAAAATACTATAAAAAAACTAAAGAAAAATCAGAAACTTTCTACAAATATGTTTGTCTTTTTTGGTACTTCCCACAAACCTAAGCCGCAACAACGCCATTTGATTTTGGGTTTTTTCGGTCATTGGTACGGATAGCTTTTGATCAATTAGTTTAATCCGATTCTTTTTAATCTTGCAAAATATTCAAAGCTTGCATAGGGGTAGGTTGGATGTAGAATCCGCACTCGGGTTAGGGACGAACAAAATAACAAAACAATAACAATGGAAAGTGCTAGAGAATGGAGGGATGAGAGAGATGAGTCAATTTTTAAAACATATTAAAACATTAAAAAATTGTCAACATAACATAACCATTCTATTAATCAATCTTATTTATTCAAAAATCGTACCACAAATTTAGAATTAAAACTATTAACTTAACAATGAATAAAACTAACTAGAAAGCTTTAATAAGAGAAGAATTGTAATACCCTGAACTTTTATTTTGAGTATTAATATAATTTATAAGCATAATTTGGTTATTAACTAGCAAATTTTTGACTTAAGGAATCTAACAAGGAAAATTCGGATAATAGAATGGTAATTTTAGAGTTTCTGTGATTGAACATCTATAATGCACTAATTAACTCCATAAGTGAATTTACGAATAATTAAATATCTTTTTATAATTAAATTGGGTTGAGTAGACCCTACGGAGTACTTGGGGTATGGTACACTTCTTGTAGACCATATAGTTGGTGTGTAAGTTCATATAAGATATAATAAGGGCGTATTAATAATATTAAGTGAAGAGAAGTATTTTTCTAAAATTAATAATTAACTAATTAAATAAAAGATGAAAATACCACATCATCCTAATAATGTAAATGATCCAATTCAATTTATAATAAATCTTTTGTATTTCACACTTGGTAAGGTACAATACTTCTTTTATCTCGAAGAAAATTAAGTGTAGAAAATTTAAAATTTTGAAAATCTTTAATTATGGCTTAATTTTAGTAATAGTATAACAAGACATTACCTTTAATGATTTTAGCTAGAAAATCCTACACTTTTGACAATTGATATGATAACTAGGAAACATCAATCCTAAATGAAAATTAATATTTAACTATTTGACATATCAAGAAATATTTCTACACAAAATTTAACAATTAAGTTAATAAAGAAAGATTCTCACTCTTCATTCTTAAAAACTTTGTCATAATAAGTAAATAAAAAATTCTAACATTAAAAATAATTCATTGCTAAATAATTAATATAAACTTACCAACTTATATTAAATAATTATTTAATTTGAAAGAATATTTACTTTTAAAAGAATGCCATAAAAAATTACTAAAGATTTGTTATAAAACATCTTTTATTTTTAGCAAATGAAAGAAAGATTTTGGACAACACTGAAAAAGCCCCAATAGTAAAAAAAAATGTCTTAATCAAAATTTCTCTCAAAAACTCTGGTTTCTCCTCCATTATTGAAGAAAGAGTGCTCAAGTCAAGAAAGAAGAAGAAAAGGTAAGTACCGTACACAAATAAATTACTTTCATATCCAATCGATGTTCATTGGTGTATTTTTATTGTGGCACTATGATTGTATTAATCTATATTTATGTGAATCTATGAACCTCAACATGATGTGATTGATCTTGTTCTAAACTATGTTGATCTATGACTAAATACGTATCTTTTGATATAAAATTCAACTATGTTCATTATCATGTTAATGTGATTTTTTTGATAATGTTATTTTCTATGATCATCTATATATTTTCATCATCACCTTATGATGACTGAATGGGAAGACGAGAATGAAAATCATTTTTTATCATTGGTCCATTATTCTCGACCGTTGGTCAGTTTATACTTATTTTCGTTGGTTAGATCAACAGTCAAATCGTTGGCCGGATTGATTTAAAAACCTCTCGTTGGTCGGGTCAAGTGAAAAGTGAAAACTCCAATAATTAATCTTTTTGATGGTGCATTATTCTTATGCCATTATTCATGACTATTGATATCATCTTTACCCTGATCATTTATTGCTTATGTCTGTACATATATTCATTTGTACACCATGGTACATGTAGAATTACTGGGCGTCATCACTCACGGTTTTCAACCGACTTACTCTACAGGCGAGATCGATTAGTCATTCGCTACCATGGATGAAGGGATTAAGGACATTAAATTCAAAGAAGATCCGAATTTGAATATGGAGATCTAAATCCAGTCATTTACTTTACTTTGATGTATTTGGAGATATTTAATCATATGATAAGATAATTTTATTGAAGAACAAATAGACGGATGCATGTTTTCCATCATAAAATAATTACTCTTCGATAACGAGATTGAATGGTTAATTTGATTTGATGCGTAGAATTTTTGTGAGTGGATATTGGGTGAGATTTTTGTGTGTGTCAATTTCTTAGTTGGTGAAATTATACTCCATTTGAAAGATATGGACCATTTTCTAAATCGTTGAATCTATGTATATACTCAAGAATACCCATAACCTAATTTTTCTTTAATGCTACTCTCCCAACCCACTAAATTAGTATTTTGTCATATAAAAAAATGAAATTTAAAAAAATAAAATATTTTAATATATAAAATATTTTAAATTACTTTGGAGTGTTTCAAATTATTTCTTTTTATCGCACCCTGGATCTTGGGTAAACAGGTTGACCCACGGGCATTCGGATCGGGTTTGGACATCCGAATTTGGGGCGTGACAAGAATTAGAGAGAAATAGATAGTTTAGAGAGAGAAAGGGATAAATAAAGAAGAAATCTTACCGTGGAGTTGAAATCAAGAGAGAAGAGGAGAAATGATTACCTTTGGAGAGAGAGAAAGGTATGTTGTGAAGGAGAAAGACATCAAGAAGGAGAACAAACCATGAAGAGAGGCAACACGTGATGTCGAAGTGACTGTGGAGCATGGCCTAGAAACGGTTCGGCTAAGATGAGGGTGTAGTCGGCTATTCTTGTGATGAGCCGGGATGCACGTGAAAGAGGAGGAGCATGGTCTAAAAGAGGGTGCATCTCGGTTGTTGATAGAGAAGATGGAGGGCGACAAAGAAGAGAATTTTCATGGAGATGGTGGTGTTGCAGGCTAGCCGAAGGTAGCACCGCTTGGAGAAGTGCAGCCGAGAGGGAAGGAGGTGCACCGGTTCGTGAGAGGAGAAGATGGAGGGGAAGACCTCGTGGCCGGTTGGTGGTGGAACATGGCCAAGAGAAGGGCCAATCGGAGTGCAGCATCTTGGAGGGGTACTGGACCGTGTGGAGGTGTTTGTAAATTAATGGAAGAGAGGCAGCAAGGGAAGATTGTGGCTGGCTCCTTTTGTGAGGAAATGAAGAGAGATAAGAGAGATTGAGAGAATAGTAGAAGAGAGGTTGAGAGATTAGGATTTCATGTCAAAGAGAGGGTGAGAGAAATAGAAGGAAATAGATGAGAGAGGAGTTCGGCCAAGGCATAGGGGGAGGAACGCTAGAGTAGCCGTGGGCTTCTTGGTTTCTTTTATCGGAGTGAGAGAGATAAGTGAGTGGGGTTTATAGTGTTTTTTGGGTTCTGTTAGGAAGGGAGAGGTGATAGAGAGGGTTGAGGGAATCGTGGGTTAGTTGTTATGAGAGATGAGAGAATGTGGAGAGATAGGGAGCATAAGTGAGAGAAAGTTTTAGGGGCTTTTCATAGGATAGCCGTTGGATGCTATAGAGATCCAACGGCTAGGTTTTCTAAGTGAGGGAAATTAGGGTTGTGAGAAGAAGGGAGGAATCGGTCAAGGGATTTTTGACCATTGGATTAATGATAAAGGAGGGTTGTTTGATGAAAGGTGGTTAGAGAGGGGGATCGATGAGAGCCGTTGGATTTGGATTGAGAGATTTTTATGGGGGGTTAATTGAGAGGGAATCTTGTAAAGGATAATAAGAGTGGGAGAGTGAAATCGGGTCTTGTGTATCATGTTGAGAGAGGCATTGAATTGATGGGATAATGTGTGGATCGATTAGCTTGGGAAAGGGGAGAGATCGATGGTTGAAATGGATTTGTTTAGTGAGGATCCAACGACTGAGGTTAAATGAGCAATGTATAGAGGATAGAGAGGGAAATCGATCAAGTGAGGATCAATTTCGCTTTTCAAAACCATGATGGCCGTCGGATCTATTTGAAGAGCTCGGGGTGTAGTTCGAATGGTGATCATGTTATAAGTTAGGTTTAGGGAAGTGGTGTGTGGGCCGTTAGATCATGAAAGAGAGAGGATGAAGGATGATGGTTGGATAGAGAGAGAAAGAGAGTATTAGTTCAGGTTTAGAGAGGAGAGAGATAAAAGAAAAAAAAGAGAGAGAAAAAGAATGATGGAGGATCTTGAACCTTGGTCAATGATATTGTCACCCATAAGCTTCATCAACTGAGTAAGTTGCCACTCTGTGTCTTCTGTTGTGACTTAGAAATTAACACTTCAGCTCCATTGGTCTTTAGTCTGACATGGTGTAAGAAATGATGGTTTTAACTTTACGATCATGTCAATATGATCCTTGTGCCTATCTCGGGATGCCAGGTGTCAATTGCTCTCCCATTACTGGTCATTTGATATTGTCACATGTTGGCATCTTATGATCTGAAAAATATAGTACCCACAAGTATAAAGAGTTTCACTACAGGAAAATAGGGCATTAGCGGCGGTTTCAGCGGCGGCCAGTGACCTCCTCTAAAGACTTCGTCGCTAAAGATATTAGTGGCTGCCACCCCAAAAATTGGCCACCGCTAAAAGTCCCCCAAATCGACGACCAAAGTTGTTGTAAATTCTATTTTTGCGGCGGTCAATTAAGGTTTTAGCGGCGGTTTAACACAACCGCTAAAAGACATTTAGTGGCGTTCAAAAAAATTGCCGCTAAAGGCGCCTTTTATTATAGCTGCAGTCAGGAGTATGGCCGCCGCTAATAGAACCTTTTAGCGGCGTTTTGTGGCGGCCGCTAAATGTAATTTTCTTTCATTTCTTATTTTTTTTATTTTTAAATTTTTTTTTATACCTATAACCTGTACAATTTAATAATATAAATGAAATACTGTGACCTGTAACCTGTCCGATTAATTAATGAAAATGATATACAAAACAAATATATAATAAAATATTAATTAACTTAAACATTATACCAATCCACATCTAAAAAACAAAAATAATTACAGTCCACAGTTCAAAAGAAAACATGACTGCATCGGGTCAATCGACTGCATCGAGTCAATAATTAGCTGGTCTCTGCAAAACAAAAAATAATAAACTAATTAGAATAACAAAAAATATAAAATATAAGTTGTTTAAGTTATAATTAACTTGGAAAAGCCTAAACTTACAACTGACTACAGTTTCTCAACCGGACCTCGGATTTTAACCCCGTTTCTTCTAACACATTTGTTTCAACACGTTTGAAGTGTTGTAAGAGATTTCAGAAGAGTTAGACCTCGTTTGCCCGATTTGGACGCCGAGGTTCCGAAATGAACTTGAGTTCTAAGTCTTAAATGCCTAAACCTACAATTGACTATAGGGCTGAGATATTATTACTAATAGAATTCTTACTAATGGACGTGGGACCCACATGCGGATGTGTTAAGGAGTGATTTTTGGTGATAATATTCTTCTCAATGTGGATGTCAACCACACAAAAAAATCAGCCCATTCCAACATTTGTAACCTTGTGTAAAGTAAATTGCAAATTGAAAAATTTTGGACCATCCATTTTCACCGTTAAATTTAGGTCTGTATTTGGTAGGGTTAGAAGTTTTAAAAAATACTGATTTTTGGTGAGGACGATCTCCATGGTAAGGAATCACCCTCACCAAAAATCATCCCTTAACTCATCCCCATGTGAGCCCCACGTCCATTAGTAAGAATATTAGTAAGAATTCCATTAGTAAGAATATCCCAGTGACTAATGGACATGGGGCCCACATGTAGATGAGTTAATGGCTAATTTTGGCAATGATATTCTTCTCAACATGGATATCAACCCCAATAAAAATCAGCCCATTCTAACATTTGCAGCCTTGTGAAAAGTGGATTGCAAATTGAAAAAATTTGGACCATCCATTTTCACCGTTAAATTTAGGTCCATATTTGATAGGGTTAGAAGTTTTAAAATTTGCTGATTTTTGGTGAGGATGATCTCCATGGTGAGGAGATCATCTTTACCAAAAATTAGCTATTAACTCGATCATATGCATGTAGCCCCTACGTTCATACGATGTGAACATTCTTAGAGACCATTGATCGTATGGATGTTAGGCCCATCCCTAGGTGGATATACGGACCAAACATTAGCATGACTAGTACTTTATATCCGTCAGATTTTAGTCTTTTTTATAGGTGATTTTCAGCAAATAATTTGTCCAATACGTTTTTTTTAAGGAAAAAGATGTAACAAGGTATGCCTGAAACTATTTCAAATGCAAAAGCACGTACGATTTTGGTTAGTCACCGTTATCATCTGGGCCCACTGACCGCATGGATATTTATCCCACCCCTTGGTGGATATACACACCAAAAATCACCCTGACTGGTAATCTATAACAATTAGATTATAGTACTTTTTAGCACTTTTTAAGGCGTTCTTATAGCCGTTGAATGCAACCATGTTTTTAGTACTAAAACCAACGGCTAAAAATCATCAAACAAGCTGATTTTTGGTACGAATGTCTACTATGGGGTGGGCTAAACATCCATGCGGTCAGTGGGCCTAGATGGTAGCGGTGACTACCAAAAATGCAGCTTCCGCATTTGAAACGATCTCAGGTATACCTTGTTGCATCACGACCTTTTTTAAAAATAACTTATTATTCGGTAGTATGCAAAATTACTAACTACGGCCTCGACCATGAGGAGTGGGAAAAAATGGTGCACCACGTGCCTCCCACTAGTATGTACATAATGCGCCCCTCCATGAGTGGGAAAAAATGGTGCACCTCGTGCCTCACACTAGTATGTACAATTTGCGCCCCCCATTTCTGACCCCATCTTGGCGTACCCCCATAGAAGATGAATCATGGCTGATTTTTGGTGAGGGCCCACCCTAGAAAGAATATCACGGAACACCTCTATAAATAGAGAAGGAAAGGGAGAAGCAAAGCCATGCAAAAATATCACAAAAGTAATATCGTCCATCATCCATGGAGGCCTCCTGGTTTATCCTCTTTGTAGTCTCTCTTTGCCTCTGCGCTGCCCTCAAATCCCTCTTTAATCTGCTCCAACACTCCTTCATTACTACTACTAAGACAAGAAAGTTGCCACCAGGCCCACCCAACATACCTTTCTTGGGCATCCTCCAATGGCTTTTCAAATCCTTCACCGATATTGAGGACATTCTCAAACGTCTCCGAGCCAAGTATGGCTCTACCTTTACCGTCTATCAAGGCAACCGTCCGACCATCTTCATAACTACCCCCAGTGTCGCTCACGAGGCCCTTATCCGAAACTCTGCCGCATTCGCTGATCGCTCTCCAGCTAACGAAATTCAACGTATCTTCACTAGCAACCAATATACCATCAGCTCTGCAAGATATGGCTCACTATGGCGGCTCCTTCGCCGTAACCTCACGTCAGAGATCCTCCAACCTACTCGGCTGAAGTCTTATGCTCATGGACGAAAGTGGGCGTTGGAGATAACAAAGAGCAAGCTAAAAGCCCAATCTGAATCTGGTAAGCCCGTCGATGTGTTGGATCACTTCAATCACACCTTGTTTTGCTTGCAATCCTACATATGTTTCGGTGAGAAACTCGATGAAGCTATCATTAGAGAAATCGACGCTGCACAGAACTCTTTCCTTTCGAATATAAATAGATTCATCATCTTGACCATGCTCCCCAAGTTCGGAAAGATCTTGTTTCGGAAGCGGTGGAACGAATTCTTAGAGATGCGGCGTAATCAAGAAAAGGTTTTAATCCCTTTGATAAGAGCCCGTGAAGCAAAGAAGATGCAGCAGCAGCAGCAGCACAGTGAGGAGGGCTCCATCGTCTCATACGTCGATACCCTTCTCGATCTCCATCTCCCAGATGAGGGAGGAAGGAAACTCAGCGATGAAGAAATGGTGAGTTTGTGTTCGGAGTTTATGAATGCAAGTACTCACACATCAGCATCTGTGTTCCAGTGGATCATGGCTAACCTGGTGAAGCACCAGGATATGCAAGCAAAGCTGGTGGAAGAGATCGAACGTGTAGTGGGATCAGAAGATGAGATAGAAGAGGAAGATCTGCGGAAGATGCCGTTTGTTAAGGCGGTGGTGTTTGAAGGGCTGAGGCGATACCCACCAATGCACCTCGTGACCCCGCACGCTGTCACAGAGGATACTACCATCGATGGTTACGTCATACCTAAGAACGCTACGGTGAATTTCTTGCTAGCAGAGATGTCGAGGGACCCAAAAGTTTGGGAGGATCCAATGGAGTTCAAGCCAGAGAGGTTCATGAGTAGGGATGGAGAAGAGCAAGTATGTGATATAACTGGGAGCAGAGAGATTAAGATGATGCCGTTTGGTGCTGGGAGGAGGATTTGCCCTGGTGTTAGTTTATCATTTCTTCACTTGGAGTATTTCGTGGCCAATTTGGTGAGGGAGTTTAAATGGACGGCTAGGGATGGAGATGATATAGACATGACGGATAAGCAGGAGTTCACCTACGTGATGAAGTATCCACTGTGGGCCCATATCACTCCAAGGGTCAAATAAAGTATATACTATGACGGATAAGCAGGAGTTCACCTACGTGATGAAGTATCCACTGTGGGCCCATATCACTCCCAAGGGTCAAATAAAATATATACTATGATGTTGTATCCATATGATATTAATTATAAATAAGGTGGGTTGAACTTGAAATGAATGGCTTGTTTGGAAATTCACTAAAATTATTTTATTTTCAATTGCTAATGGAAATATAATCAAAAGTAGCATATATATATGTAGCCTGATCTTATTGATTACTAGTACTAGTAGGAGGTTCTGAGTTCAACTCTCCTTGGGGCACCCCCTGGAAAGACTAGGGTAATAAGTGGCTCAGTCCACATTAGCTCTTCCACTATACTCCAGCACGTGTGGAAGGCGGGACTTACGTGCCCCCTCCGGGGACTAGTCGGGTGCTCTAAGAGGCCCGGATACCCACGGTTTGGATTAAAAAAAAAAAGTTATCATTATGGGTCAGGTTCCCCCCTCGGGAGTCGTCTGCTCGGCCATTGATTCCGAGAATCCAAGGCAATCACTTTTTTCACTTTTTAATTTTAGTCTCACCCCACAAAACGTGAGGGCACCCTTCCCCAATTTCAGCACAACTACGTGTAAAACTTGTCGCAACAGGTTTGACCGAAGCCAGTCACAACCCACAATACTATGAGAGCCACGTGTCACATTCTTAGTGGACGCTGACCATATGGATGTTTGGCCAATCCCTTGCTGGACCTGCAAACAAAAAATGAGCCTGATTAGTGATTTACAACCTTTGGATCTTTGCACCAAAATAACGCTCAATTAATAATGCTCAGATTCCTACGGTTAAAATCAACCCATGAAAATGACTTCAATCCAACACTTC
Source organism: Euptelea pleiosperma (assembly GCA_035048495.1). NCBI lineage: Eukaryota > Viridiplantae > Streptophyta > Magnoliopsida > Ranunculales > Eupteleaceae > Euptelea > Euptelea pleiosperma. The sequence continues at coordinate 4,110,695 of CM068542.1, read as the reverse complement.
AAATTTACTAATCAGGCTGATCTTAGGTTTGTAGGTCCACCAAGGGACTGGCGAAACATCCATATGGTCAGCGTCCACTAAGAGTGTGCCACGTAACTCCTATTGTGGGTTGTGACTGGATTCGGTCACAAGACTCACAACCCCTTCTGAGAAGAGAAAACAGTTGAGGAGAGGATGCGTAAACTCACAAGGGATTTTCGTAATAACAAATATGGTAAAAACCCCAAGGGTTGAGTGCAGATGGACAGGACTCCACTACAAAAAGTAGGAGGTTCTGAGTTCAACTCTCCTTGGGGCCACCCCATGGAAAGAGTAGAGGGTAATAAGTGTCTCTGTCCACATTAACTCTTCCCGTACACTCCAACACCTTGTTAGAAATCATCCGATTAATTCGTGAATTTTATGTTTTTTCAAGAAAAGTTTTATTCGTCCGAATATTTGAATAATTCAAAAAAAATCAGTTTTTTTCAAGCTCAAACGAATTGAACGCGTTTTTAAGAATTTTTCAAAAATTCGTTTAAAAAATCAAAGGGCCAGAACTGTTGTTTCTTTTAAAATAAAAGGCCAAAACCATTGTTTATTCCTAGAAAAACAATAGGCCAGAATCCATTGTTAAAACAACGTTGAAGGTATGTTGTATATCTCTGTCCCTCAGTTACTCTACCACTTGGGTAGATCTTAAGCGATCGCCCCTCCTAAGTGCAATAGATGCCGTTAACCTAGGCCATGGGCTTTTTTTTTATCACCCATTGCCCCCTTGTATTCTAGTCCTATTTATACAACTCAAACTCCCTTAACTATCACTTATTTCTCTGATGTGAGATTAAAGTAAAAAATAAAAAATAAAAAGTGCTTGAACCACACGTCCCTATGTTTTATTTAGCTAAAGATAAAAAGTAATTAGAACAAAACATGCTTATTGGTGGGTTCAACTTCAAGTAGTACATTGACTCCCTTTCAGCATGTACCGAATTTTTAGTAACTACAATACATTGGACTATGGTAGCTATATTATTAAATATATTGATTCTCTTTCAAAATATACCGAATTTTTAGTTTTTGAATTTTTAAAGTAGAACGTATAAAACACATATAAACCGTATGCCGCATATTTGCCGTTTAGTAAATTTCTGACCGAATTTTTGAAACCCAAAATCAAATAAAACTCAAATTTTTCCTGTATCAACTTTTTGTCGCATTACAAATTGCTAACAAGGCTCCGACATGTGAGGAAGGGGTGACTATCATGCCCCGGGGGACTAGTCGGGTGCTCTAAGAGGCCCTGATTCCCACTGTTTCAAAAAAAAAATATGGTAAAAAATCCGAGGGTTTCCGGTGCCCTCACATTTTGTAGGGTGCGAATAAAATTACCCTTCTCAAAATCCGCAAAAAGGGGTTAAAAAGGGGGGTCCACGGAGCCTGAGCCTATCATTATAGCTTCGGAGACTAATAAATGTATGGAAAGAAAATTAGCTAAGTCAGTCTTCCACCCTCAATTTCCCTATTAAATAGCTAAGTCAGTCTTCCACCCTCAATTTTCCTATTGGAATTGGGGCGTGACAGTCTTCATCCTTGAATTTTTTTTGCTCCCACGAAAGAAGAGAGATTTTCTTCCTTGATCCCAAATGGTGCCATACACGTCCGTGGTTAAATACTGCCCCTATCAAATAAGTTGTGCATTGACTAGCTCCGTCATACCTCCCCATATGCCTCGAGATTTGATCAGAAAAAGGACAGATGATCAGAAAAAGGACAGATAACTACATACATCTGCTCATAAAATCAGATCCACATCTTACCTTGAAGATATTTTTAGGAAGGATCTATCAAATGGTGCAGAGTTGAAGTGCTCCCCAAAAGAAAGATTCCTATCAATTGGTATCCAATCACCATCAACTCCATTCTTAAGTACTATTCAGTCCACAATGACGCCAAAAATAGAAGAAGAAAGAAAGAAAGAAAGAAAAAGAAAAAGAATGAGAGTAGTGGATGCACAGTTGCAAGCAACAAACAGCACCTTAAGATTGAGTAGGTCCTTGACAACAGCAACAACAACTAAAAAGTCTAAAAAATCCATAATTGACTACTGAAAATCCCTCAAAAGAAGCAAGACTAAGGAACGGTAAAAACCAGCAAAGAATGGAAAAGGAAAAAAATTCCGAAGAGTCCTAGACACCTGCATCTTATAAGGCTTCTCGAAGGTGTCATGTCCAACATGAAATACCTCATATCTATGTCTACACTGACATCTGAGTTCATGTCATTGTTATCATTGAGAAGGAACACATTGGGGATATGGATTATGTGAAGCATGCCCTGACTTAGAATTGGTGTTTTGATCATCTTCTTAATGCCAATGTATGTTTGTTTCAGTTGCTTGTTCTAACCCAAATTTATCCCAATTACGTACGTTACAGGATTTGAGTGCATTAACATCGCTGAAATTAGTAAAATGTTTAGAAAAATATTATGGATGGATGATTTCATCTCAAGTACTCTCATCTAGTGTTTATTAGTGTTTTTTTCAATTATTTCTAGTGATCCATGCAAAAAGCCAGATAAAAATCCATAAAGCAACATTTTCAACCTCAATTGGGTTAACAAAGCACACTCGCTAGATTGGTGTTCGAAATCCATGGCAACGGCAATTGCTTGATCTTATTTTATTTCTTCTCTTACCTTTCAAATGAACAAGCTAATGAGAAGAAAATTCTTATAGAAGTTGTCTTAGTTAGAGCACCATCTAGACACTATTTAACAAACTTAATCTAATGAGAGCATAATAAAAATTGAGGAGGTGGGACCAACCGAGAGCCCTAGTGACACCAAAATGTCCATAAATAACCATAGAATGATACTTTTGAACTGTCACAAATGTACTACAAACGAACACTGACGATGACATCAAAACATGTAGAACATAGTATAATATGTGTTCTGGCAAACAAGGGGGTTCTGGCGCAAACTTATTCGTTAATTTTTAAAAAAAGATAATATGTGTATATATTGTAAAAGCATGAGTACAACCAAAAAGGAATTAAAGCAGAAAGGTGCAAAACGCCAGAACATGTAGAACATAGTATATCACATTAGGATTTGGAGCTAACTTATCCATGAGTAGTTCCAAGAAAATTATTTATACTCCTTAAACCAAACGGAGAACTCGGGCACCTAACAAAAGCGAAACCTAAAAGTAGATTGGCACATTAAGTTGGAAAAAACTTCTTATTGAGCACAAGAAGGAGTCAAATTCCACCAATAGATTGCAAAGCCGTCAGTATTAGAGCTCCAGTTAGCAAGTTTGCCGGCAGCCTTCTCTGAAGATAAGCGAGCATCTAAATTAAGTTCATATAGTATTGATTTTGTGTAGGAAGTTGAGCCATTGGATTCTCAACCTCCATGGAACGTCATCAGATTTCTGTGTAAGAAGATGAATCACCATTTCACAGTCGCTCTCTAAGTAAATAGAGTGCCAACCTTTACTCCAAGCAATGTCAATGCCAATAATCGCCAAAAGTTCAGCTTCAAGGGTTGTAGTAATACCGATGTCTTTAGCAAAGACTCCAATAACAAGACCTCTATAGTTTTTGAAGATACCACTACACCCGGCAACCCGGACTCCCTTAGTAGTACACTCAGAGTTGAATTTAATGCAACTTGAAAGAGGAGGAGACCAAATGACTTCTTTAATTGAAGGAGCATGACGAGGGTGCCTAAGGACATTAAGACGGCGAAGGACGACTAAGTCAGAAATAGTATTTCTTATGCTACCACTAGAAACTTTGGCAACGTCCTAAATCCAAACATGGATCGATTTAATCCATTTAAGAGAAGAGGGAGCTTCATTTTCAAATTTGCAAAGGTCACGAGCTTTCCAAATGGTCGACGGACCAGTAATTATAAAAGCTAATCATAGCTCAACCACTTGACTTTTAGTGTTGGATGTGGTTGCTTCCTTCACCAATTAAGTCCAAGAAGGAGGTGGTTCTTGCAAATGGTCTCCCAAATTTATCAAAGATCCAATCCCAGATATACTTAGCGAAATCACACTCCAAAAATAAATAAGATGTTGTTTCTTCACAACGAGGAATGGGGTAAAGGCTGCAGCATGTGACAGTATTACAACCCCTATTCCAAAGGTGATCCTCCATGCGAAGTTTGTCATGAAGCAATCGCCAAAGAAAGCATCACCTACGAAGCAGAATGAATTTAGTCCAGAGGGCAGCGCCCCAATGTGTGGCAAGACTTTTAAATCTAGAGACCTCATAAGCGTTGGTGAAGGAGAGACCCATTAGAGGAAGCATTCCAAACTAAGCGATCTGCTCCTGGGTGAATGAGGATGTCAATACCAAAGATTTGTTCGGAAATCCATGGAGCATAGTGTGGGAATTGGGAAGGAATAACATCCTTCTGTAAGGAATATATCCATATTCTATTTGGCATAATTCCGTATGACACAAAACATGTTTATAACCATTCCTAAGAGTGTTAGTGAGGCCTTGAGAATGTCGTGGTACGCATGTCTCATTCACTGCCTGAAGACTAAAAAACGAAAACCAAAAACTCAGAAGATTGAAGATTGATTCATCTACAGAATCGTTTTGCTGTCGGTTATAGATCGTGCCCACTCGCATATGAAGGTAAGTGACTTAGTGGCCTTAGGAATAGAATGATAATTTAAACTTAGGCTAAACTTTATCGTTGAACAAGACTTAGGTTCGGACCAAAAGAGGACATAAAAATTTGAACTAAGGGGAAGTCCAACCGATTGGACACTGTAAATCAATCGATTGGACCTTAAGGAACAAAACTTCCTGAGAGCCCAATCAATTGGACATTTACGGACAAAACTCCCAAAGAGTCCAATCGATTCGACACTGTAGACCAATCGATTGGACTGACAAACAAAAACCCACAGAGTAGTTCAATCAATTGGACTTGAGAACCAATTGATTTGACCAAAAAGGAAACAATTAAAATCGTGCATGGGATTCATGGCCCACTTACCCCATCACTTGTTCGGCCTACTATAAATAAAGCCTCCCTTTGGCTTTAGAAAACACAAGGACACACAACTACATAGAGAGAAACCACACTCAAGCTATTAAAGAGCATTTTAAAGTTGTCCCTTCAAAAAGAAAAATGCAATAAGCCATTCCTTTTCTATAAGGTTTTCTCTGGTAGCACGTGTGACCCAACACATTTGAGCAACGTCAGGAGTCAGGGTTTACTGAATCCTTCACCTCCAAGGCTGGACCAGTGAGTGGGAATAAGATCAAGGTGTACTGATCGACGATAACTTTGCTGCGTACCAAATTGAACAACGGCCAAGGGATCGTGATTGGAATGGTGCTCGTGGATTCAACGCGTGGAGCCAGAAGACGTGGACGCACCAAAAATTGTCCTAGAGCGTTGTATGCTATATGAAAACGGTCCTGCATAGGTAACTTTTGTAACTCATAACTTTTCAGTTAGTGATACTTTCCGTCTAGACGTGGTCCCATAGTTTTCTTTGGCTAAAGTTTCAACGTAAAAATACATGTATTATGGTTTATTGATTTTTATTTATGTACCTTATTGAGATTAGAGCAAACGACATATAGACAATATAACCTTGAGATATATTCGATCTATTCGATTTTGAAAATCGTATTCATATATCAATAGTGAATGCATGCGATTCAACTAGCCCAACCTAGTAATTTGAATTAGGTTGCTAGTTAATCAGATAATTTCAAATACCTATTCACCCCCCCTCTAGGTCATGTGGATATATAGACTAGGATATATCACCCTCCACAATAAAGTCAAATACTTTGGCTTTAGGAGTACTCTGAACTGCTAGAGGAATATCCAACATGTCGGCAATTCTATCATTTAGCCAAATATCATTTCAAAAGTTAACAGATGATCCATCTCCTATCACCTAGTGAAATTGCTCAATCATGTTATGGAATTCTCATGAAAGATTGCTTATAATAAGAAATGGGAAGACTGAGATTAGTGACAAACCACGCTCTGTGAAAGACACACCATTGAAAAGTACCAGAAAGGCAGTCCTAAGAAAGTTTGGTCATGGTAGCTTTGTTCATTACCTTCAAACAGTGAACTCCCAAATCACCTAACTTCCTCTATAAGCAATCATGTTTTTTTTCCAAGCGATATGATTTAAAGTTTTACTGGCCGTTGGTACGGATAGCCTTTGATCAATAATTTTAATCTAGTTCTTTTTAATCCTGCAAATTATTTAATGCTCACATAAGGATAGGTCGGATGTCGAATCCGCACTCAGGTTAGGGATGAACAAAATAACAAAATAATAACAATGGAAAGTGCTAGAGAATGGAGGGATGAAAGAGATGAGTCAATTTTTAAAACATATTTTCTTTTTGAAGATTATCACACAACCATCTGAAAGTGAAAATAAAGCAATTAAAGCATAACACAACCATTCTATTAATCAATCTTATTTATTCAAAAATTGTCGGCTACAAATTCTAGATTTAAAATTATTAACTTAACAATGAATAAAACTGACTAGAAAGCTTTAATAAGGGAAGAATTAGAGAGATAGAGAGAAATAGATAGTTTAGAGAGAGAAAGGGATAGATGGAGAGGAAATCTTACCATGGAGTTGAAATCAAGAGAGAAGAGGAGAGATGTTTACCTTTGGAGAGAGAGAGAAACGTAAGTTGTGAAGGAGAAAGACAGCAACAAAGAGACCGAACCGTGAAGAAGGGCAACAGGTGAAGTTGAAGTGGCTATGGAGCATGACCTAGAGATGGTTTGGCCAAAATGAGGGTGTAATCATTGTTCTTATGATGAGCAGGGCTGCACGTGAAAAAGGAGGAGCACGGTCTAAGAGAGGGTGCATCTCGATTGTTGATGGACAGGATGGAGGGTGTCAAAGAGGAGAATTTCAAGAGATGGTGGTGTTGCAGGCTGGCCGAAGGCAACACCACTTGAAGAAGTGTAGCCGAGAGGGAAGGAGGTGCACCAGTGCGTGAGAGGAGAAAATGAAGGGAAGACCTCGTGGCTGGTTGGTGGTGGAACACGGCCAAGAGAAAGGCCGATCGGAGTGCAGCATCATGGAGGGGTGCTGGACCATGTGGAGGTGTTTGCAGCCCGATGGAAGAGAGACAGCAAAGGAAGATCGTGGTCGACGAGAGCAGTTGTTGGGCAGTGGTGTTTGTAGCCCGATGGAAGAGAGGCAGCAACGGCAGATCGTGGCCGACTCCTTTTTTGAGGAAAGGATGGGAGATAAGATAGATTGAGAGAATAGTAGAAGAGAGGTTGAGAGATTAGGGTTTCATGTGAGAGAGATAGAAGCTGTGAGAAGAGAGAAATGGAGGGAAAACGATGAAAGGGGAGCTCTCCCAAGGCATAGGGGGAGGGAACCAAGAGAAGATGTAGGCTTCTTGGGCTCTTATATTGGAGTGAGAGAGATAAGTGAGTGGGGTTTGTGAGAGTTTTTGGGTTCGGTTAGAAAGGGAGAGAGGATATAGAGGGTTGAAGGAATTGTGGGTTAGTTGTTAGGAGAGATGAGAGAATGTGGGAGAGATAGGGAGGATAAGTGAGAGAAATTTTTGGGGCTTTTCATGGGATAGCCATTGGATGATATAGAGATCAAATGGCTAGATTTTCTGGGTGAGGGAGATTAGGGTTGTGAGAAGAAGGGAGGAATCGGTCAAGGGTTTTTTATACCGTTGGATTGATGATAACGGAGGGTTGTTTGATGAAGGGTGGTTAGAGAGTGGGATCATTGAGAGCTGTTAGAAAGAGTGAAAACATAGGGTTCTTTGTGACAGGGCAGTGAGTGAGTTGAGATTAGAAGGGTTTTGTATATGGGCCCCACCTGCTTTCCATCAAATGTGCAGCAGCTAGCTCCCAAAAATAATGGGAAAAAATCCCATGTATCTCCAAAATATGACTGGGCCTTTTACACTTTCACTATCCTTGATAAACCCAATGGCCCCACCTTTTGTTCTTCACTTGTAAGGTCCACCACAGGCTAAAACTGTTTATCTTTTGTGGGGTCTACTTGGTTTTATAGGATCCCATCTCATATATGGTATAGTATTCTCATGCAGTTGATCTTGGCCCTCGTTGGTTTACATGCGGTTGATCTGGGTCACATGTTAATATGCCCATCGATTATGACAACGATATCTTTCGTGTCAACCATCTAATGTCTTGTAGACCATCACATTGGCCCACCATTCTTCATACAATCAGAAACCTCCTTTGCTTTGATCACCGTTCGATGATGTTGGAAACTAATAAATTCCTCCAATTGTTAATGGTGTGACCGATCTTTTCGTGTAGCCATTCACAGTCGATAATCATGTGATGAACCATGTTCCAACCGTTCCTCATTCTTTGTATTCATCTTATGACTCAATATGTTGGACTTTACAATGCTCCCAAATATCTAAGTTGCCAATTCACTAGCTTGGTCCATCTGTTGGTTACTATTCTTCACCAAAGTGTATCCACTGTCTGATGATATTTCTCTCATATTTTTTTGTGACACATCGTATCCTTTTAGCATTATCACACTCTCCTACGTAAACTGCTATATTTATTCACTTTTCTAAGTAAGAATTTCTTCCATTGCGTAGAACACATTTTTCTAGTCAAAATAGTATATTCGCATGCATTCATACGCATTTATTTGACCTACATGCGAAGCAATTTTGCAGAATTCTCATTACGCGATTTTTCCATTTCAGGAGCACTATCGGACAATTTTGATGGAATACGGGCCCACAACTGACTACTAGAGCCTTTGATCAAAGCATAGAGAGCCAGTGGACTTAGAGAAGAAAATATAAGCCCAGAGTGGGAAGAGCCAGAGAGTCGAAAAAGCCTGAGAGGAAATCAAGAGAGAAGGAGAGCCAAGCATCACGAGATGAGATTAAGGAGAATAAAGCTCAATCAACTGACATAAGATGAAGACTTGACCCGTTGGTGAAGCATGCAGAAAACCAAATCAAGGACCAATCATCAGATCCTCATTCTCTATAATTTTCCATAATTATGTAATATTTCTCTCTCCTCTCTCTAGATCCTCATTCTCTCTCTGCTCACAGATCTCAATCATCAGATCCTCTCTCCCTTCGCAACCACCCAATCCTACGGCCTACCCTAGCCGATCTCTGTTATTATCCAGACTATCTTCTGAGTCGATCTGTTTAAGAACGGATCCTCGATCCTTTGATCCATTCTCCTGTAGATTCCCTAGCTGACATGTGGCAGGCTTAGAATTGACCAGTGGCCCACCGACATCGTCACTTGAACCAACTATTCCCCTGGCCCATTGCACTCTGAACCCACGATTTTGGTATGGCCCGCAGCCCATAAAAATCATGGTCCGACCATTTAGTGTGGACCTCGCAATTTTAAAATGCTTTAAATTAATTTTTAAAAATAAAAAATGGGGGGTCCACTAAATGAGGAAATCCCCCAAAGAAAGAAAAGAAGTTTTTTTTTAAAAAAATCCCTAATTTCCATTAAGGAAACTAAGGAGCTTTTAAGGGGAAGGAGAGGGGTTCATTTGAACCCTAATCCCTCTTCCATCTCCTCCTCTCCTTCCCCTAAACCCCCTTCTCCTTATTCCCCCTCTCCTTGGGCCATTTTCTTCTTCTTCTTCACCTTCTTCTTCGTCTTCTTCTCTTTTATTTCTCGCAGGAGTTGCAGAACTCTAGCCGTCTGGAACTCCATTTTCTCCCCCTTTCTCTCCATCTCCTCTACCCTGCTGGATTGCCAGCACCTCCACCAGAACCCAACGGTGGGTTCCCACGTTACTCCTCTTCGTCTTCTTCTCTTGAGCACCGCCTCAGCCACCACTTTCAACCACCCTTCCTCTTCCTCTTCATTTTCTTTTCCTTCTCCCTCTCTTCTTCTCCTAAAACTAGCAACAGACTATTGCTATCTCACCACACCTCCTTCCTCTCCTTCCCCTTCTCTTCATCTTCTTCTTCTTCTTCTTCTTCTTTCTTCCTTCTCGCTTGCTGCTGCACCACCGCCTGCTGCAACTCCGGTAGATCTCTCAGGCGACGTCACCAACAGGTCACATCTCCTCTCTTCGTGCTCCACCCACCAGAAAACCTTCACCGCCTCTCATTTCCTCTCCTCCACATTCCAAAACAACTATCCCCCCTTAATCTAGATCTCAGCCGCTCCTTCCATTTTGGTCTTCAATCTTCTTCATCTCCAAAACCGTCCTCACTAGAAAAAAAACAAAAAACAAGAAGATAAGAGGGAGGAAGAGGAAGCCATAGGTGCCCTCCTTGGATTGTTGTGCACCGTCCTCACTGTTGCAAACCCACGTGATCTCACTTCTCTCCATCTCGGTTTGCACCCCCGTAACACCATAGTGCATCTTGCTGGCCTTGAGCCAGATTCCTCCATTGCTACCCATGGCTAGCTGTTGTCCTCCCAAAGGTATGTGGTAAGATCCCTTCTCTCTCTCTCTCTCTCTCTCTCTAGAAAATTTTTAGGTTTTAGTTTTCTCTTTCTAGTATCTTGATATTCGCTTGAAAGTGCTTATTTTAAGTAATTATTCTTTTAGCGTTATCGCACTCTCCTACATAAAATGCTCTATTTATCTATTTTTCTACGTAAGAGTCTCTTCTGTTGCGTAGAACACACTTTTCTAGACGAAATTGTATATTTGCATGCATTAAACACATTTTCGGAAGTCTAGATATTAAGTCGTTCTGACAAAGTCTCATTACGCGCTTCTTCTGTCGTAGGAAACCCCGATGGGATGATTCTCGAGACTTACGGGCCCACATTGATCATAGAAGCCTCATATCAGCGCGTAAAGAGCCAACAGGCTATGACAGACCAAGGACGGGTCGAGGCAGAGGATCACGGAGCCAATTCAAAGAACCAAGAGAGCTGGAGAGTTGAAGACCAAGAAACAGACCAAAGATTCAAAGCCGCAAAAGTGGTGATTTACATGATTCGAGAAGGCGATAGAAGTCTATGTTGAAGATTTGGATTCTAGACCCTCCGCTAGTTGTTATCTCTATAGTCTGTAGAATTTTCTCTCTCCTCTTTCCTTATTCTCTCTCCTCTCTCTTCACATCCCTATACATCACCACCCGATCCTCAGATCTACTGACCTAACCTCAGAACTCCTGCCAGTTGGCCCTGGCCCATCTCCCTAAGCTTTCTGACCGTTGGATCGTCCATCGGACCGTTGGAGCTTTTTAGATCCGTCGATCTACCAATCTGGATCCCAATCCAATCATCATCCCTCTGATCGATTCTTTTTAGCAAATCATCCGTCACACCATCTTATGAGATGATGGCCATCATCAGTCCATGTGGGATAGCAGCCGGGCCCATCATCATCGACCCGCGGGCCGACCATTTAGTGGACCTCGCGATTTTCAAATGCTTTAAATTAAATTTTTTTTTAAAATGAAAAAAGGGGGGTCCACTAAATAGGGGAATTCCCCAAAGAAAAAAAGGTTTTCTTAAAAAAAAAATTTCAAAAATTCCCATTTTTCATTAAAGGAAAGTGGGAGCTTTTAAAACGAGAAGAGAAGGGTTCTTTTGAACCCTAATCCCTATCCCATCTCTTGCTCTCTCACCCCCTAAACATCCTTCTCCTTCTTCCCCTCTTTTCTGGCCGATTTCTCTTCTTCTCCACCTTCTTCATCTTCTTCACCACATTATCACCAGAGTTGCAGGCTGCAACTCCGGCAGATCAAGAACTCCTCCACCACCGCTTCAGCCACCTGCAAACCCTGCTATCTCACTCCGTCCTGCAGCACCTCTCCCAACCACATCTGTGCTGCCCTCCTTGCTGCTCCGGCAATCAACTATAGCTGGTTTTTCGTTGCTATTTCGCACTTCCGATCACCAACGAACCAGCAACGGTTCGGTCCATCATCAACGGTATAGAGGCAGTCGATTTCACCATCTTATTGCGGAAGCACACACCTCATTCAACGTCCCACAGCCTTGCACGCCTCTAACCAGCAACACCGGTTGCTCTCTAAGCCGTGTACCCTTCTTCACCGTTGGAAGAGTTGCAAATCTGCAACTCTTTAAACGAGTGGGTTTCATGCCTGCTCCTCCCAAGCCGGTAAGCTTCTCATCTTCTTCTTCTTCTCCTTCTACCTTCTTTTCTTCTTACTCCTCCTATCCTCATTCTCTTTCTCCATCCGTTTTCTTCCTTTCTTGATCTCCTTCAACTTCTTTTTCACAACCGCCCTTCGCCGGACTGGTTCATCCTCTCTGGCCATCCGTGCTCCTCCTGGCAGCACCCCGTACTACTACTCCTCTCATCCTCACCACCAGCACCTTTCTTACCACCCCCTACTGCTGCTCCTCTCATCTGTCCATCCACAACCACCTGCAACATGCCCACCTAGTAGGCCGTCAATCTTCTTGGATCTCTCCTCCACCTCCACCATCATCAAGAATGCCCCTACCTTGCCGTTTGACCGACAAATTCAACACTGTGGGTTCTTCTCAATGGCCTGATCTATCCAGCATGTGCTCCGGCCATCTCACCACCATCTTGTCCACCACTAGCCGCTGCGCAATCCACCACAGCGAGCTGCCACTCACCGCCGCCCACTCCTTCATCCTAGTGCCGCTATCACCATTAGCAAGCAACACCACCACGCCATGCACTTGTCCAAGTCCGAGAAAGCTCCAATGGTGAGTCCCTTCTCTCTTTCTCACTCTATCCCTCTAAGAAATCTCCTATTTCTCTCTCTTTTACCTTTTTCTCTTTTTCTCTCTCTAAAATCCTATTTTTCTTACTTGATCTCTCTAGGAAGTCTCTATTTTTCTCTCTTTAAGATCTATTTTTTTCTCTCTAACCTTTCCCTCTGTAATCCTTTCTCTCTCTACCACTTTCTCTCTCTAGGTTCTCAATTTCTTGCTTTCTAGTTAGTTATTGTTAATTGTTATTTGTTCTTGCTAACAATTTGATTTAAAGGTATTGTAAGTTACATGTTAGTTGGATGAATAAAGTTAATTTTATTATGGTGGTATTTCCTAATCTCTTTCATTAAGGGTTTTAGGAGTCGATAATTCTCTCTCATCAAAATCATGTTTTAAAATTGCTTTAATCACCACTCTCATCCCTCCATCAATTTCATAGCATTTTCTGTGGAAAAATCAGTCATTTCATGCAAATCCGACTAATCCCGAGTGCGGATCGAAATCCGACACGAGCCACTGTACAAAATTGCTAATTTTTCAGGTTGAAAGTCTCGGATAATTACAAATGCAGTTTTATCTTACTTAAGTGATGAACACCAAAAAAGATTTCATAGCTTTCAAATGGTAGATTCGTGCACACCAACCTTGGCTGGTTTTTGGCAACCTGAACACCAAATGAAACACAATTCAATTCAAATATTACTCATTCAATCAAAAGCCACCATTTCCTACCTCGATGAAGACATAACTATGGTGGAAGGTTGAAAAATAACCAAGTTATAAAATAAACCAAGTTCAACTCCAAGAGGATAGAAAACAACTATATACTGCAATATAACATAAGTATTTACCCAGAAAAATACAGGATGTGAGAATAAACAATTTGAACTCAAGTCTAGTGTATCACAACTCACAAACTTTACCAACTTAGCACACTGACATCTTCATAGAACCAAGAGTCAGATAAACTCGTCAAATTTTCAAATCAATGATCTCAACCAAGAATGGTAGAAATTGTCACATGATTGCATATAGGTCCTACTAAGGAGAATTGCACATGGTAGCACATGGATACAACATGTCGATTATCTATTGCTAAATCAAATAGCCTTAGGTTAAGCATACAACATGTCGATTATATTGCTGGTCATTCGCATACAAACATCTAGTGCTAGGAATCAATACTAACCAATGGTTTATAGGAAGAGGAAGAAGGCAGTAGGAGGACGCTTAGGCGTGTTGGGATCCTTCATGTTCTTACTCTTTTTTGTATGACATAACCTGAGATTCTGAATAAAAGAATACAAATTAAAAAAGCAATTTAAGAAATGGAAGGAGATGCAATTACTGACAGGACAACTGAAGAAGTTTAAAAAGAAATAAAATATCACCTTGCTTATAGGATATGCAACAAGATAACAGATCCAAACAAGTACTACACGAACAAATGGAGTCAACTATCTTGCAAAAACCTGTCAATATCAATTCTATAAAGGAAACTACAACCCAAACCCCACAATCCAAAGAAGATTACCAAGGAATATTGCAATCACACGAAATCCACATCCCAAATAAACTTCTCACCAAGAGTTCACAATGAGCACATATGTGGAGCTAGCAAATATTAGACAATAGATCCCAATCTTAAGATATGATCTTTTTTTTTGTAAGTTGGATAATATCATTCCCACGAAAAGAAACATACATCAGGAGTGGTCATTACTCTTATACCTATCAATGGGTTGAACGAGCCAGAATTTGAGAGATAATGGCTGTAGAATATTACAGGTTGTTGCCTAAGAAGCAACATATGGCCAACCATCTTAACTATAAATCATTTGATAATCAATAACCATGAAAATAGATTAATTGTGTAAAGATATCTTGATCGATAAGGATGTGATAAGGGTTTTGAGTATTAACCTTCCAAGATAAATAAGGCTTCCAAGGAAAATTCTTGACAAAAAGGCAAAGACAAGTTCAAGTGGATTATACAAAACCACCAATGAGGGCCCCAATATCTTATTGGACCATGTCAAGATTCCATAGTTAATAACATATGCAACAAGTCCCTATCAAACATTGTGTAATTTCAATCAAGTTGTCATGTAGCACTAGTGAGTGAGATGCTTTAGAAACTTAATTAATCAAAAGAAAATTGAAAACATTAGATCTAAAACATGTGCACAAAGTCACGCCCTTTACCCCTCCAAATGTTAACATTGCAAACATAGACAGTTAACTAAAGAAAAAATTGTAAACATTAGACAGTTAACATTGTTTACTAACACGCAAACGTAAAGAGCACATCACCCCGACCAAAATTGTTCGGTTTGATGAAAAGAAATCTGAACTTAAATCAATTGAAGCAAGAAATTAATTTTCAATACCCTTAAGACAGTTGGTATGTAGAAGGGTCAATTGAAAGAGTTAACAGTCTGATCATAATATTCTAGAACATCAACCTGGATTGAAACATGCAATACTCTGAATATCGTGTATGAGAAAATAAATTAAGCACTTCATGAAAAATGTTATCTACCATTTATGCATCCATGTATAAAGTATAAATCCAATCACAAGCAGTAAGTTCCACAAAATCCCCAGTTTTCTCTCAAATACAATAATCAACAAATGCACAAAATCTATGTACACAAAATCCCCACAAATATTTTGTTTGATTAGTGTATTTGAAAGGTCCAATACTAGATTTTATTTCAAAGATCCTCATTAAACCACTTGATAGACAACAAATGTACTAACAACTAATATATAAAGCTAACAAAAACTTTTGATAGAGGACAGAGAACCTCTACTGATGAATTGGCTTCATCGCGAGCACGCTATTTGTGAGCGTAGTCGATCACAGCCCACAATACGAGCCACGGGGCACTCTTAGAGGGCACTAACCGTATGGATGTTTGGTCAGTCCCTTGGTGGACTTGAAAACCAAAAATCAGCCTGATTATTGATTTAAAACCTTTGGGTCTTTGCGCCCAAATAACGCTCAATAATGCAGCCACATGGCACACCCTTAGAGGGCACTGACTATATGGATTTTTGGCCAGTCCCTCGGTGGACTTGAAAACCAAAAATCAGACTGATCACAGCCCACGATACGAGCCACGTGGAACACTCTTAGAGGGCACTGACCGTATGGATGTTTGGCCAGTCCCTTGGTGAACTTGCAGACCAAAAATCAGCTTGATTAGTGATTTACAACCTTTGGGTCTTTGCACCCAAATAGCGCTCAATACTGCAGCCACGTGGCACACTCTTAGAGGGCACTGACTGCATGGATTTTTGGCCAGTCCCTCAGTGGACTTGCAAACAAAAAATCAGCCTGATTAGTGATTTACAACCTTTGGGTCTTTGCACCCAAATAACGCTCAATAATGCTAAAATTCCTACGGTAAAATCAACCCATGAAAATAACTTCAATCCAATGCCTTAGAAGTCACTGATTAGGTTTATTTTTGGTTTTTTGGTCCAAAATAATGCTAAAATTCCTATGGTAAAATCAACTCATGAAAATAACTTCAATCCAACAGTTTAGAAATCACTAATAAGGTTTAGTTTTGGTTTGTAGGACCAAAATAACACCCAATAATGCTAAAATTCCTACGGTAAAATCAACCCAAGAAAATAACTTCAATCCAACAGTTTAGAAATCACTGATAAGGTTTAGTTTTGGTTTGTAGGACCAAAATAATGCCCAATAATGCTAAAATTCCTACGGTAAAATCAATCCATGAAAGTAACTTCAATCCAACGTTTTAGAAATCACTGATTAGGTTTATTTTTGGTTTGTAGGTCCACCTAAAATTCCCATTTTCGTTCCCACCATCACCCCCACGTCTGGTCTTTCTAAGTACACTCACCCAAATCACAAACCCTAATCTTATCATTTCTTGAAAACCCTAACCTTGAAATAGACAAAGTTCTCTACCTTCTCCAAGAAGAAGAGGGATTAGGGTTTGTTCCTCCCCAAGAGCAAGAGACAGATTAGGATTTGAGAGGGGAAAATGAGAGAGAGAGAGAGAGAGAGAGAGAGAGAGAGAGAGAGATACCTGAGAACTCTGCTACCAAAAACTTTGATGGAGAACGGCTACAAGAGAATCAGCCGCCGTTTCTCCCCACAAGAGAGAAGGAGAATGCACAAGAGGGAGATATCTAAGAAAATGAGAGAAAAGGAGCAGGGGAGACAAAAACCAGAGGCGCGAAATGGAAGTTTGGCGTGAAATAGAAAATAGCCCCTTTAGTAGTCCCCAGCTCTTTTCTTTTTAAGACCAAAACACCCTTTTCATCTCAACTGCTTAAGACAACAACATAGGGGTAGTTTGGAGATTTTACGATGAAAGACTTTATGAGTGAGATCTTCGACGGTTTAAAGCTGCCGATAAAAACTTTTATCGGCAGGTTTAAACCGCCGGGGATCTCAATTCGCAAAAAGTAAAAAATAAAGACTTTTTGAGATGGTAATTGGTATTCCTCGGTGGATATAAACTGCTCAAATAAACCGGCGGTTTTTAACCGTCGGAAAAATTAATCTCTTCCGCCGGAGAATGTCATTTTTTTGGTAGTGGATGCCTACAACTTGTCCAAGAATTACAAAACAAAAATGAAGTGGATACATGACAAGAGCATCCTTAGGAAAGAGTTCTATCCAGGGTAAAAGGCCCTTCTTTATAATTCTCATCTTCATCTCTTCCCTGGGAAACTGAAGTCTAGGTGGACCAGTCCCTATACAATCACAGCAGTCACGCCCTTTGGGGCAATCACTATTGAGGATCCCAAGGATCACTCTTCTTTCCAAGTCAATGGGCATCGTCTAAAGTAGTTCCATGAACATGACGTATTGTTCATTCAGACTTCTAAGATTGATCTCATCGATCATGTCTATGTCGACTAATGATCCACTCAGTCTCCTGTGCTCCAACTTGGTTGGGGGTGCCTGTCACTCCCGTTGTGTCTAGCTGAAGACGTAAAACTTAGCGCTTTCGGAAAGACAATTCTAGTATTCCTAGAGTCTCATGAGTCGCATGCATTGTCTTTATCACTAAGAATACTAGAATTGCCTATTTGTCCCGGTCATGAGCACCAAGGAATACTATTAAAACCTTCCTTCACACTCGCATCATGAACTTATCGTTTTCCCTATTTGTCCCAGTCATGAGCACCGAGGATAGTGCAATATTTTGGTTGGGGTGGGTACTTTACCAAAAACTCATGTGACTTTCAAAAAAAATGAGAAAAATGGAAGAAAAGATGTATTTTGTGGTGATTTTCAGAGTTTTAAAGTTGTCTCTTGTTGATTTCCGGAGTGTTTTCAAAAATCATTACAATGATGAGCCAAAACTCTTCGCAAAGTCTATTTATTGAAAAGGATGTCTACTTTGAGAAAATCATTTATTAGCTCTTAGTTCAGTTTGGAAGAATACTACAGTGGAGTTAAACTCTTAGAAAACTCAGATTCGGCAAGAATTTTTCACAGATCAACATCAGAATTATCCGTGGTTTGGACGATCTAGAGATCCAAGAAGGATAACTGTGGAGACCTAACCTAGTGAGCGTTTGAGCCTCTCTTCACTTCTGAGGGATATAAATAACTTTGAGTCACAAGATGACTCGCCTTTCTTCCAGTCTCCAATTATTACCTTGTAAGATCTCATTAATCCTTGCTTTGGTCATAAAACTTAAAGTGATGTCAAAAATGGATCATTACAAAAAGAACCTTCTCTATATCCATTCGAGACATCACAGATGAGAGTGCAAAACCTAGAAAATGATATAGGCCATCTTTCTACCCCAATCAGACATTTTTTGGCTTACCTAACATCTACACCATTAGAAACTCTCTTGAGCCTTATGATGAGAACCTTTTCTTGATAACCCGTCAACCAAATCCAATCCCCAAAATGAGCACAACTCAAACACCTACTTCTGATAGGGATAAAAGAATTTCCAGTACGATCACACCATGAAGAGAAAGCAAGAAAAGAAAAGAAAGACAGGTGGATCAAGCAAAAAATGAAATATGAAAAGAAGGAAATAAAAGAGAAACAGAAAAAGAAAGTTAGTAAAACAAAAGTCAAAAAGATGAACAAGTGAAAAGGTAGAAGAAAAAAAAATCAAGGAATTTGTGTCATCACCCTCAGGAAATGCTGCAAAGAACAATGAGATGCCCTCTCAGAACTTTCGAATCCTTGAAGGCCCTCATCTTTCTAACATTTTCCTAAGTCTCTAAACAACCCAGGGCAAGTCCTATTTGATTCTAGGTTAGCACCATCACAGAATGTGAAGAATGGATAAGAGAAAAACTATAGAATTTGATTCGACACTCTTGAGTAATATGACATTCCAATCATGAAATCTTTTGAATCTTCTATGTCTTCATTTCTAGATAATATATGTGAGATATTGTCAGTTTCAAACACCTATCTCCTCACATATAACTTGAGAGAAAAGTATAAAACAATTTCTGAGTGATTTACTTATGAGTGAGAATTGAGGTCAAGGCATATAATCTCGAAGGTGACCGGAGAATCTTTACTACCAGATAGGGATGATGATTGAGCACACACACACGTTGAGTTTGAGTAATCTTTGGTTCAAATGTCCACTAGTAGATGTGCTACATTTTTCTGACTAAGTTCTAGTGTTTGAAGGATCACTTGCACCCTTGAAATAAACTGACAAAACAGAGTTTTTCTGAGCAATGAGAACAAGTTTTCAGCATATACTAGGCCTTTCCGAGCTCATGTATCTCCTACTAATTGCCAAGGATTGGCAATATGTTGGTTGGGGGTTGTGATATTCGCTCAAAAGTGCTTATTTTAAGCAATTATCCTTCTAACTTTATCACAATATCCTACGTAAAACTGTCATTTTTATCAACTTTCTACATAAGAGTTTATCTCATTACGTAGAACACACATTTTTGGTCAAAATTATATATTTACATGCATTCATACACATCTATTTGACCCACATGCGAAGCCATTTATAGAAATCTCATTACGCGATTTTTTTATCGTAGGAGCACCAACCGGATGATTTTGATGAAATGCGAGCCCATAACTAACTGCCAGAGTCTAGGACCAAAGCACAAGAGCCAACAGACTGAGAAGAAGATACATGTCAAATACTGAAAGAACCAGAGAGTCGAAAAAGCCTGAGAAAAGATTAAGAGAAAAGGAGAGACAAACCCTCAAAGAAGAGACTAAGAAAATTAAAGCTTATCAACTAACACAAGATGAGGACTTGCTCAGTTGGTAAAGCATGCAAAAGACCAAGTCAAAGACCAGGGTTCAAGCCCCTCTACTATCACTTTTCTCTTTATTTTGTAATATTTTCTCTCTCATCTCTCCTCTCTCCTCTCTCTCTCTAAACCATCATTTTCTCTGTACTTTCAAATCCACATCATCCGATCCTCGCCCCTCCTTCAATCCCTGAAATCTATGGCCTACCTTGGCCAAATTCCATCGCCCGATCATCACCATCCATCTCTACTATACGATCGCTCAGTCAGTCCCCCGATCATCCATCTCACCATCTCTTGAAATCCAATGGCCCTCATCACTTCATGATTTAATCCTATGGGCCTAAGCCAAGATGAGATGTGGGCCCCTTAGCTGTGATCCATGACCCAGTCATTTAAGTGGACCCCTCAACCTTAGATATCTCTTAACATGACAAAAACTTTAGAAGGAAATTTTTTATTGCCATAAAATGATTTTTTGACAAAACTAGGAAGTTTACCAAACTAGAATTTCTTTTTTTGGAAAAGCTTTATCATTGTGGGTCCACTTAAACGACTAGAACAGTTGAATTCTACAAAGGGAAGGGAAAGCCCTTAAAAAGTATTAGAAATATAGAAACCCACGATTTCTATTATGGGCATGACATTTTTGAAAGAAAAAAGAAAACCCTAAACCGTTTGGTTATAAAAGATCCATTCCTCTTCCATTACCCCTCCCCCCCCCCCCCCCTCCCCCACACACACACACGTTTTGGACTAAGAGAAGTCTCTCTTCTTGCTACCATTACAACAGCCATCAACGCCCACAGCACAACTGTCCACCACCATCATCGCCTCAACCGTCTTCATCAACACCACAGCACCTCCACAAACTGTCCACCACCGCTGCATCTCCATAAAACGCCCACAGCTCCATTACCATCTCCCTCCATCACTGCCAGCAGCACAGCCATCCACCATCTCCACGCTTCAGCTGTCCACCATCCATCTACACCCAAACACAGCCTCCATCTTCATCAACGCCCACACCAACCACCATCCATCTACGCCATCTCCATTGCAAAATGTCTTCACATTACCGCCCCGCCCTAAATCCTTCAACACAACCATCATCCATTACCGCCCAAAACAAACCGTCCTCTCCTCTTCTTGACGTCTTCATCTTCTCCAACAAAAGAAAAAATAAAAGAGAAAAGAGAGGAGAAGAAGAAGAAGAAAAGGAAGGGAAGAACCCCCCCTACCTGTCACTCCATCCATAGCCGCCGCACACCACCACCAGCAACCAAGCCACCACGATCTCTACTTGCCGCCCTCCTCCTCTGTGTAACCCGCTGCTTGCGCACCTCTATTCTCCAAGAGGTGCATCCACGGCAATCCACCATAGTTCATGTTTTCTTTCTCCTATTTTTCTTTCTCTAACTCTTTTACTGCTTACTAGTTAGGTTTAGTATTCGTTAATTTTATTTTCAATTAATGAGCACTGTAAGTGAAGTTTAGATTTGATTAAGGGAATTGATCTTATATTACTTGTGTTTATTTTATTTTATTCTAGTTTAGTTTCTTTTATTATTTTCTTAGTTGTGATAATTAAAAAAAATAGAGTTTTAATCCCAATTTTCTCCTCTCTCATCTCTCCATCATTGTTCTTTTTAGCAAGTTCAGAGAAAAAATTGTTATTTCATGTTTTAAATTTGCACAAACTAACCCCGAGTGCAGATACAATATCCGACATACTTCCACTGTGCAAAGAATCGTTTATTTTGCAGAATTAAAGTTTCGGATAAAAAATTATAAATGTGTTGAGATTAGGGTTTCCGTAACCAACGACGTGAAAAAACTCTACTTTCAGGTTACAAGAATGTTTTTATGTCAAACGGAATCTTTGTCAAATTGAATATGAAACTATTCTTAACATATGGTATTTGACTCCAAGGGTAGAAATCTCACTCATACACATCCTTAGAGCCAAACCCAAACCAAAAATTTGTAGCTAATCAATTATTAACTAATCTGATTTGCATGGAACTCAATCTATATTTGAGAAACCTTAGAGAATATTTTCATTTGTTCAAAAATAACTTTTTATGTTTCATCTAGAAAAACACATTTGTAAAATTAAAAGTAACTAATTTCATAGAATCTCTTCTTTCTGACTTCCAACAAGGTTGTTTGTTTGAATGTTGTCGAAGTTCTCCTTCTTGAAGAAGCCTTCTATGAAAATGGGAATATGTTATTCATAGTTACTATTACCAATTTGATACCGCTTCTAGAATGTGTTAAGGGTATGAGTCAAACATTTTAAAATAGCGAGCTCAAAAATTTATTTAAAATCAATTTGGACTCTAAGATTATGCCAATACCTTCATATTCAATAATAGAAAGTTTTCATAATTTGACATCGTCTCCCCCTTCACAGACACCCCCTAACATTTCATCCTTACCCTTATAAGTAAATGAGAGCCTAGTTGTCAACGAATAAAATCTCATTTCATGAAAAATTAATTTTATTTCTCTATTTCTAATTTTTAAATGTCAAAGTATGAACGGCAAATCAAAATTAAAAATGAGCAAACAACTTTAACATAAATTAATATCACTTAGTTTGGATGAAATGAACTATATATAATTAGAAACAAAAATAGAAAATAAATAGAAATAAGAAATGAACAAAAAGCATATCAAAAATCAATATAATTAAGCTCGAATGACCTATTAACTGTCACACAGATTCGTCATACTCTATATCAATGATATAGCATTGTAGAATTAGAGTTGTAGGTTGAACCATCTACACAGAAGAGTTATCATCCAAACATATCTTAATACGACATTAACATTCCATACGATCTAATAACCATTCCACATCACATGAATATATTCAACAAGAGTGCTAAGTGATACTAGTGGCTGCACGTGCGTTGCATGTGAGTGATTGTAAGTTTTTTTTCAGAAGATTAGTTTGGTGGGACGAATTTGTAAACTGTGGCAACTCAAGGCACAATTAGAAAATCAAAATTATGATGTTGCCTATGTAAGCTAGATATATAGTTATTAAGGAGTTGTTTTGAAAATATAGAAGAAATGGCATAGAAAGTAATTAAGTTGTTATTAAAGAGCTATTTTGGAAGTATGAAAATAATGGCATTAATGTAAGTAAATGGTTAGCAAGGGGCTGTTAAAAATAAGAACTACGAGTGAAAGAGTAATTAAGTAGTTAGCAAGGGGCTGTATGGAAAATGTAATTATGACATGAGAGTGGGTGAGTATGGTTAACAAGGCATTTAATAAACTTTTTTTTTGGGTAGAAAATGGCATTTAATGAACTAATAGTTGCCTATGTTTATTTAATAGGACTTAGAAAATAATACCATCATCAAATATAGTTATGAAATCACTACAAATGTTACAAAAGTGCTTCTTGAATTACAATATATAATATTCAAAATTACCATCGACTCTTAATATATCAAACCTTCTACAATTGCCTATTCAATTTTTAGATTTCCAAAAGGCTTGGGCTCTGAGGACCCCCTTTTTCTGACCTCTCTCGGTATTCGTGTGCTCTGCCATGGAATTTACGAATCCAACAGTAGTTGTCAACGCCCAAAAAAGTGAAAAAATATTGCCAGCTCAACGCTGACAACCACCGTACGTTGGATTCTTGGGATCCAACGGCTGAACACACAAACACGAGAGGGGGAAAAAAGGGGGTCCCCTGAGCTCAACCCTTTCCAAAAGCCCTCTTCCATTAAATTTTCAAAAGTACTCTTTAATTTGCTAAAAAATTTAATTTTATTATTTTTTAAAAATACCCATACAAAATTCGATACATCTATCTATATAACAAAACAGGGAAGTTGTCTCCCCCTCTTATACACCCTCTTATCTATTTAGACAAAGAAGGGCTGAGATCTTATCCCCCAAATAGATGGTGGATCTCAGCCATTCACACCCAATTTTGACAAACGCTTTGTTGGAGAGTGCCGTGGGCACGGGCCACCCACTATCTATATAACAAGTGACAGTGGTTGTCTTATACCCCTCTTATCTTATATGGCTTCAATAATGAGTGGCTGAGATCCACTATGCTTCATATCGATGGCTGAGATTAACTCCCACCCGATTTTGATAAACACTTTGTCGGAAAGTACCGCGGGCACGGGCCACCCACGCATATAACAAGACAACTCAGTTGTATTCTCTTATCTTATCCATCCATCTAATGTGGACGGTTAGATAAAGAGTGGTTGAGATCAAATCCATCGATCTAATGTGGACGGTTAGATTTCAGCCACTCAATCCGCCTCATTTGACCTCAATTTATTCAAAATTTGAATTTCAACACCGTAATTTTTTGTTATTTCTGTTATTTTCCCATTTCTCCCTCTGTGCGTTATAATGAAAAAAAACGTAACGCCCCAGTCCGTTATACCGTTTGAGTGCCGAAGGCACCCAATTTTTGCAAACGCTTTTGTCGGGGAGTGCCGTGGGCACATGCCATTTACTAGTATATAACACAGGGAAGTTTTCTTATCTCTTATCTTATCCGACTTCATAAGATAAAGAGTGGTTGAGATCAAATTCATCCATCTAATGTGGACGGTTACATTTCAGCCACTCAATCCCCCTCATTAATTCAGTCACTCCCGCTCATTTGACCCAGCACGCAACATATTAAAAATTTGATTGAAGTTTAGTGCCATTTATTTTTTATTATTTTCTGTTATTTCTATTATTTTTCTATTTTTTTCCCCTGTACGTTACAATCCGTTATAACGGAAAAATGGTAACTCCCCCAGTCCGTTATACCGTTACTGTTGAAGGCACCCAATTTTTGCCAACGCTTTTGTCAGAGAGTGCCGGGGCACATGCCATTTACTAGTGTAGATACAATAGAGACATTTCTAGTCACTATTGACTCTTTCTGTAAGCCCAAAAAAAAAAAAAAACTTATTTTCGATATAAATTTTACATTCACCAATACCTAAGGTGTTGGGAAAATTTATAAACTGACACAATGGTGTACGTGCCATATGTCACGCTCTTGGAGACCACCGACCATACGGATGTTTTGCCACCCTTGGTAGATCTACAGACCAGATTCGAGTATCTTAACGAAAGCTGAAATCCTACTGTTAAAAAGCAAGCATGAAAAGGCATCCAATAGCTAGAAATCACCAATCGAGCTGACTTTTGTTCAGTGGGTCCACCAATGGTTGAGCAAAACATCCGTACGGTCAGTGGTCTCGAAGGATGTGATACGTGGCACGTACAACATTGCGTGACACCTAGAGGTGTCAATGGGTCGGTTCCGGTTCGGTTCCTAAGGTACCCAGAAACCGGAACTAACGGTTCTTATTAGTTCTGGATCTTATCGGTTCTGGTTCTGGGTATATTGGTTCCAATCTTGATAATATTACAAATTTAACACATACTTAAAAGTATGGACACATCTAGTATGCAACTGTTTGCATACATAAAAGTATGCAAATATTGTATCCACCATTAAATGCTCCTTAAAAAAGGTGTTTTTAATTTATAAAATAATTTTTTTGAAAATATTGAAATAACACATTTTTCAAGGGACATCCAACCTTACTGACAATGTTTGCATACTTTTAAGTCTGTAAATTGTTGCATACTAGATTTGTCCCTTATATCTCGGTTCCGGGTCCATATCAAACTATCCAGAACCGAATCATTAATTTCGGTTCGTTCTTGTTCCGGTTCGTTTTTAGTCAGTTTCAAAAAATGTCGAACCGGAACTGGTGTTTTTGGTTCCGGTTCCCATTCGGTTTTGGTTAAATGGATAAAATTGACACCCCTACTGACGCCCTTTAGTCACGCAATGCGTGGTATAAGTTACCTCTCTTTGAGTAAAACTTGCATGGCCGGTGGTCAGTAATCGTCGGTCACATATGAGCCACGTGGCACTTTTTAGAGGACTTGACCGTATGGATGTTTGACCAGTCCCTAGCTGGACCTACAAACCAAAATCAACCTGATTAGTGATTCTTAAGCGTTGGATTGGAGTCATTTTCATGGGTTGATTTTAACCGCGGGAATTTGAACATTATTTGGGGTACAAGATCGAAACGTTTGAAACTACTAATCAGGCTGTTTTTTGGTTTGTTAGTCCACCTAGGGATTGGCCAAACATCCATACGGTTAACGTCCTCTAAAAATATGCCACGTGGCTCGTATTGTAGGCGGTCAGGGCTTATGCGACCGTCGCAATCATGTAAGTCCAACCGATCCTTTACTTTGTCTCTTTAAAGTCTCCTATCTCAACAATCCGTCATATAAATATTCCTCTGCATTTCCGTCTCATCTCCATCTCCATCTCCATCTCCATCTACGCTCGCGATTTGAAGAAGTAAGTTATCTCTGAATCGTTTCTTGTATATTTTTTATTTTTTAGTTAAAAAAGAATATGATGATTGTTATTCGGTGAAATTTCTCTGCATATTATTTACTGTCGTTCCGTTCAGATCGAAATTGCCTTTTTTTTCCTTCTTTTAAGATAGATCTCGATTGATGAGAGAGAGGTTTTTATCTGGTTTTCCCTAGCGAGAATAAACTATGGACGACCTTAGCTTCCCCATGCTAACTCAGTGCCTCATCAGCCCGTATGATGCAACCACATCACTTTTCTGTGTCAATTGAAGATGTCTTTGATTGCCTCAATTTGGTAGCGTTAGAAACAAGATTGAATGGAGGAACAGGATTCGTGATGATGATGAATTTGGTAGCATTAGAAAGCTTATTCGATTAAGTTTCCAACAAGCATTAAATTACATAATTCTGGCATGAATTGATATTGAGCTATGGTGGGATTTCTATTTTTTAGAGTGTCTTCAACGTCTTGGTGTCCACTGATGTTATTAGTCGGTTTAGGATTAGTTTGCAAGTTCCGTGAAGTTTTTAATTTTAAGTTCGATTTGGATTAGAAGTTAAAAAAAATAGGAGAAGCTAGAATTCTAGAAATTTCTTTGGAATGTGTCGTGTAAAGGACAGTTGATTAATGATTAATCTCAATGAACATGGGAACTTTTTTTAATATTCTTTATCTCTAGTTTTTATATGATTTTCCTTTCCCATCTACTCATCTTCAATTAAGTTTCTTTCGATTGTGATTTCTGATTTTGAGTAGTTGTCAACTGACAAAAGCTCGTGGTCTATGTTATCATAGATCTAAGACTAACTTCAATTTTAACCGCGGTTTATGAACTTTTTCCTAATGTTAACCTTTAACATTTTAGCCGCTTTATCTTGCTATATGTTATAAGGTTAGAATTTGCACTTTCCACCAAGGAGGTGGCCTGCCAATTGACAGCTCTGAATCAATGAGTTGCTTGACCCATTACTTAGCTGTTAGCTACATTTTGTAAACTGAACTAAAAAAAAATTGACTGTTCTTTGACCCGTTATAATGGTCATATTGTTACCTATCCGTCGTAATGCTATAAAAGTCCCTCTTAAACCTTTGTTTATACCACTCAATCAATGGGCCCATTTAAATGATTTCTTAGCACCAAACAATTTGATTGGTTGGTTCCAACTACCCAATAAATGCACTTCTTCTAAACTGTTCTTCATATCTATTTATTTTAGGTTGAATAGGAGTTCGGGATCCTCCAATTGTATAATATTGAATTTGGGGCCTTGTTGATTGCTAGAAGTCTAAGATCCTCATTTATTTGTAGTTATGGTATTAGATATTGTCATCGTAGCATGTATCAGTGGCCCAAAAAACGATACATATTCTATTGTATTGTAAATTACCATAAGTTACGATAAATTATTCCCCTATGTATTATACCATAACCTTCAAAAAATAATATGTAACTTATGATAAGATACATATTGATATTTAATACCACGCTTTTATTCACCTATGATAGAATTCCTTAATTTCTATTTAGAAGCCTATTAATCTTGTATTCTTTAATTTGCTAAGTGGAGTCTGATATTGATTATCTTATTTATTTTTTTGGTTGGTCCTTTTTTTTTTCTTGATTAGGACCAATTTTTTTTTTTTTGCAGATAAATTTATCTTGTTTACGATGGGCGGAAGTTCATTAGATGACGATTGGGAGTTGACTGCCTCATCTAATGAGGCCCGGACCGTAGTTTTGGTTGGACGAACCGGCAATGGCAAAAGTGCAACTGGCAATAGCATCCTTGGAAGGAAGGCCTTCCAATCAAAGGCCAGTTCCTCTGGTGTTACAAGTACTTGTGAATTGCAGCGTACTGTTCTAAGAGATGGCCAAGTTGTGAATGTTATTGACACTCCAGGTAAGCTTGCTTTGGTTAAATAATAGCTTTGAACTTTTGTTCCTTTTCCTCTTTGTGTTTGAGTTGCTGAGAGGGTTAGTCATAGATGAAGGTAGATTCTATATTTTCCATGTCTTTGTTCTTTGCCAAGATGCTAAAGTCTCCTCTGATCTCTCACACTCTTAGATGTCTCAATTAGATGCACTCGCTAAGAGTGGTATATATAGAATTTATTTGGTTTTAGGGAATTCTCTTCTCTAAATTCTCATCTTTCCTTCTTCAATGCATTGTTGTAATTTTTCAAAAAATAAATAAAAATTAAAAAAAAAGAAACTTTTTACATTTCAATCTTATGATTTATCGGGATTGCAAACATGCTTGTAGTTCAAAATTGCTAATGTAATAAATCTTTGCAGGACTATTTGATTTTTCAGCGGGATCTGACTTTATCGGCAAAGAGATTGTTAATTGTATTAATCTGGCCAAGGATGGGATCCATGCAGTTATTGTGGTTTTTTCAGTTAGGACCCGCTTTTCAAAAGAAGAAGAAGCTGCACTCCAAAGCTTGCAGAATTTTTTTGGAGAAAAAATTACTGATTACATGATTGTAGTTTTTACGGGTGGGGATGATCTCGAAGAAAATGATGAGACATTGGAAGATTACTTGGGTCGTGAATGTCCTGAACCTTTACAGGTTATGTTTCATGTCCAAATTCATATTTGGTTAATAACATTGCTTATGATTTGTTGATGTCTTTTCAAGCCATACTTTTTGTATGAGCACACATAAAGGATGCTTTCCTATGTTCAAGATACTTGCATTAATTCAATTTTTTTTTTGTTCCTATTGTTGTTAGCTTCATTTATACTATATTTTCTGAGGAAGTTTGTTACTCAAATGATTACTTTTTCCTTTAAATATTACTAGGGGCGGCAGTGTGTTGCACGTGAGTGAGCGTCTTGTGAAGCCCGTGTGAGGGGGGCGTGCCCCAACCCAGCTTGTGGCTTTAAAGTAGTATAGATGCATCTGAGATAGGACTTCATATGTTGACTTTAATTGGTTGAGTGCACAATTTATTCTTTTTCATTTTTGTTGAGTTACGCATGGATTATCAACTTATAAACCAATGTCGAACGAATACAAATTCAAAGTCAGTCTTCACATCATTTAAATGCTTGTGTTCAGCGATACATTGTTTAGAGATTTTATTTATGTTTGGTTTATGCATGTAGAACTTGAAAAGGTTTGAATCTCCATTTCCATTCAGTTCTTTGATTAGTTATGGGCCTTATGGCAATCATTAGATCTTCAGATTTTTTTTCCCTCATAGGTTGTCACGCCCCGCAACTCGTACACCAGGATATCTATATTCGTGCACGAATCCCGAGGCACGATCTGGAAGCAAATCCCAATACATCGTGAGAAACATAAAAGTCTCATAAATATCAGATCAATATAAAAGCCAACTCAACTAAATAATGTCTGCAACATAAACAAAATGGGTTCAACTAAACCAAATGCAGAAATAACAAAATTGGGTTTAAACAATAACCCTAAAATAACAACTTGCGAACCTCCCATAAGGCCACTAACAAAAAAACTAAACTAAACTGTTAAGCCAAATCTTCTAGCTACTGTTACTCGGTCGATCTAAGTCCTCACCGAATCTATCAACCACGTCCTGCAAAAGATATCGTATACAAGGGTGAGTCCACCAGACTCGCAACCTAGACACTCACTAACCACGTGCACGTGACATGCTCTCGTGTGTGCACAACTTCAATCACAATTAACAGAATTAATCAAAGTTGTAGTAATGTATTTGAACAATTCTATAATCAAACAAACGTGTAAATGATCTATCTCATTATGTAGCCAAACTAATCATGCGTACAGATATAAGTAAATATACTCATCTCGATACACGAGGCACTACTAATGCATTAATGTTAATTAATCCGACGTCTCAGAGTCAAGTCAACCAGTTCTAATAATCTGACATCTCGGATGGTCTAGACAATCTATCCAACATACGGATAGTCATGTAATCATTGATGATTTAGGGTTTCGCACCCAAGGGCTTCTCCTTATTCCCTGTTTGGTTAATTTTGAGAGTCGAACATAACCAACACCTCGGATAAACTTTAGAATATAGGTGTGCATAACCTAATTCATAAATTATAATCTTTATGATAAATAATGCAGCAATAGCTGAATAGTAATGTATTATAACAATTAACTTGATTCATAATCATCTAAAATATGTTTTCATTCACGTAACAATTATCGCATGCTTCTCAGTTAATATAAACAATGAACAAGCTTGATAAAGATCGCAGGAAAACACAAATCTGAAGAGATCATAAAATAGTAGGGTTCGAAACCCTAATCAAGAATCACAAGAAAACCCAAACCGAAGAGAAAACTCTAGCATTCTTATGAAGGACACGTCAAAATATTTTTCTTTCATAAACATTAATCTCTTCTTTTTAAAACTCAAAAATCTAAATAAAATTGAAAATATCTAGAAAATAATTCTTGCAGAAATAGTATTTCGAATTTCAAGAATTTTGTAATTCATATTAAATTCTAAAAAAAATGTCATCTTATTCTATTCTTCGAAACACACAATTAAAAAAACAGCTAAAAAATGTTAAGAAACGAATTAGATAAAATTCCGACAAGAAAATACCCTTTTAATAATAGCGAGTAAATTAGCATTTTGAATTTTGAAAATTTTGTGATTCATGTTAAATTCAAAAAAAATATCACTTTATTCTACTCTTCGAAACACAATTTAAAAAAAAAACATAACTCAAAA
Organism: Euptelea pleiosperma; assembly: GCA_035048495.1. Lineage (NCBI taxonomy): Eukaryota > Viridiplantae > Streptophyta > Magnoliopsida > Ranunculales > Eupteleaceae > Euptelea > Euptelea pleiosperma. The sequence goes on along the minus strand of CM068542.1, from coordinate 4,079,642 downwards.
GGTTAAGAAACGAATGTCATATAATTCGGACAAAAATTCACTTTTTAATAATTTCGTGAGAATTTAAAGAAAATCAAACATTTTAGCATGTTTTTTCATAGATTTACAACAAAATTTTCTACATGATTTCTTAATAACTAAATAAGAGATTAAACATTGTGGATTCACAAAGATTAAACTTAACAAGAAATAAATCTAAACACCATTAATCAATCAAAATCTTAATCATGCTCATTTATTAACAAAATATCTAGAATAACAATCAATATACAAGAATATAATGGATTAATGAGGTTTTCACTTGCCTATGTTTGCTAAACCAAGTTACAAGAGAGATTCGTCCACAATTTGAGGTTTTCCAAACCCTTGGCTTTAAAGATTGAAGAGGAGAAGAGAAGAGAGAATAGAGTTTAGGCTTTAGAATTTGTGAAAAGTGATTTCCGTCATTTTCACTTAGGCTTAAAAGGGAAGGGTCAAAAACCCTAATTTAGGTCCACTAATGGGCTAAAATAGGCCTGAGCCCATGGGTATAAGTTGGGCTCTAAAATAGACAATAAAAAGGCCTAAAATGTCACTAAAATGGTCCCAAAAGCCCACTCAAACAAACATGATCCAAACCAATAATAATTAGGCATTAGTAATTAATACTCATAATTAAGTCATTAACTAATAATTAATGCAAATAAAAAGCAAGACATTACATAGGTGATCTGTCTATCATGTCTTACACATGTTTCATTGTGAATGTATATATATGATTTAGTATTAAAACTTGAACTCGATCCATAATCAATCGCAAGTCTTATATGTTTAGTTGATCATTTTTCTGGTAGCTTGCTGGTGCGGAAAATAAACTTCTTTGAGAAAATTTGGTATGAATGTATGATTTTATGGAAAAATAAAGACAATTATATCGGGCAGAAAATTAGTGAGAAGTAATACCTAAGTGAACCCAAATATAGAAAATGATTTTGACATGAAGATAGATAGAAGAAGCGGGATACAAATCATTATTTATTGAATCCAAATATGGATATGAGTACCATTTTCAAAATCTCTATACCATGCATTTAATTATACTTTTATGAAGATAAATATCATCTTTTAGTCTGTACAACGTGTTATATTTAATTATAATTTCTAATACTTGCAAGGCCTTTAAGGTAAGATTCTTTATAATATACTATCTATATATATATTTGTTGACAACACAAGAAAATCATTAAGAGCTAAGAAAATAGCAACCAATGAAAGAAGGAAATGAGAAAACATTATCCCACCTATCAAATAAAAAAGAGAAAACCATATCCTAAAAGCATGTTTGCGGTATCTTATATCAATATTGTATTGGGTTAATGCTGGCTTGTTAAACAATCTGAAGTATCTAGGTATTCTTGAGTGAAACTCACCATTTACGTTAAAATTAAGAAAACTTAGCCACTACTATCTTGAACTTGTTGTGTTGTGCTCTCTATAAATGTTATATGTTTTTTTTAATTGTTCAAAAAATATCAATAAGCTTGAATTTATAGAATTATGTTTATTTTAAGAGAATGAGCATAGTATATGTTTCTTAGAAATGACCTCATTTTCCCTTTTGCTTTCAAAATAGTTGGTAAAATACATGTCTTAGCTGAATATCATGACGTGAATTACGAGCATCTCAGTCCTCTTTATTCATATTGATCAACTAATACTTTTGATTGTAATTGACAACAGATTAAAGTATACTAACAGTTCAATTTTTGGTGATGTTGATGCAGGAAGCTCTTAAATTGTGTAAACGCCGTTTGGTGCTTTTCGATAACAAGACCAAGGATGAAAGTAAGCGGATCGAACAAGTCCAAGAACTACTCTCCCTTGTAAATAGGGTCATGGCGGAGAATGGTGGACAGCCATACTCAGACGAGTTCTTTGTTGAATTGAAGGTGAAGCTGCTTCCCTTGTGGTAGTTTTTTTATCAGTATTAATAGAAGTTTTTCTTTATTGAGAAAAAAGAGAGAAACTAGGTCTGTCGTCCTCGATATACAAATACAAGAGAAGTCTGACTATTCTCTTTTTCAACTTCCTCATTGGTACTCCTTAATCTATAATTAAAGAAAGTGAATGATGGCATGGAATTTTCCTCGGTCTTCCAAAAAATCATGAAAATGCATTTAGGCATAAAATTCACCACATAAGCATGGGGGGGAATCTTGAACTACACCACCTTTTCTCTCCCCCTCAAACTTCCTTTGCTTAGCCCTTCCCTCATTCTCTCTTTCTCTCTAAATAGTGCTCTCCCTCCTACATTCTCTCTCCATAAAAAATCTCTCCCTCTTATTTCTCCTGCGGCCTTCACTCTCCCTCCACCCTCCCTCCTACCCTCACTTTTCTGCTGTAATAACTGTTATGCCCCAATCCCGGGGTCAAGTTCTGACTCACGATCCATGGGCCGACCCGAAACCCAAGGTCAAGGCATGAGGATAAAACGTTAATAATATCATTTCACACTTAATAAGCTAATCATTCACTATCCAACCCAAAAGTATAGTCAACTTAGGTCAATCACAATCAAAGGTTCCATTAGTCAAAGTCAAGTCAAAGAAAAAGTCAATGGGTCAAATCAAGGTCAATAAGTGAAATCGTATGAAAATCTTTTACTTGAATCAAAACCCTAATTTTGAAAAGAAAGTATAAAATTCAAGATTTTTATTCTGGACAGAAACAACACATCTAGATTCAAAAAAATTTAATTAAGTCTATTTAAATCCGATATGAGTAAAACTTAATGTTCTGAAAAGAAAAAAAGTGTTAAAATAAAATAGCAATGAAATTTTTTCAGAAATCATACAGTTTGTGGGGTACTCAACAAAAAACCCTATGTACTGTAGTCTGTATGTCAGAAATTAAAACCGTTGAGTTTTAGAAAAATAATTTTATCTTTCTGAATTCTCAATGAAAAAGGGTGAATCTAAGTTTACTAGAATCCAAACAAGATGAGGATTCTAGATATAATTTTTGGGGATTTTTCCCTGCTTGGTAACATGCTTTCGTTTGCAAACAGATGTTACCCCTTGTGTTTTCAGGGTGTGCAGTTAACTGTCGGTGCACCCTAATAACACAATTGGGAAAAATAATAGTCGATGTCTGAAAATTTTGAAAATCTTCAAAGGTCAAAATTTATATGTTATCTAACTAACGTCGTTGATTTTATCCCAATTAGAATTATACAGAGAAAGTTATGATTATTTTACTTGTGATTGTAGATAGAATTCCATCACCTAGAAACCATAAAATTAATCCGAAAATCATCAAATAACATTAAACTAAACCCAATTATCATCCATCATGAATGTAAATTAAAAATTAAGTTCCAACAAAAATACGAAGAGTTTTACAATCTTCAAAATAATTAAGTTCAATAAATAACTGAAATCTTCTCTAAGCACCCTAAAGCTTGGCTCGTGCTCGCCTTCACATGAAATCTGAAAGACAGTAAGTTGAGTGAGTTGTGAAGCGCAATAGGTACATCATTATCCTCTCATATCAATATGGGGGATACAACGTTAAAGCAAAACGCGATTTTTGAAAGGTTCAATTTTATTAAACGATAAACTTGAGCGCATATCCAATAAACCCGAAAATAATGTTTCAAAAATCACCATTAATACAACCACTTCATGTTATACCAGAAACCCAACCAATGTATGCATGCTCGACACATCTGGGGTCAAATAACCCAACAACATGCCAAACTAGCAATTCCACCATAAGGATCTAAAGGGGTTTAGGGCCTTTCACCCAAGGGCGCCAGACTTGTCTTGTTTACCTTTGGCGTTTGTTAGTATCTCACCCTCCATGTCAAAGGCGTTGGTTAGGACCTCACCCTCCATGTTCAGAGAGCCCATCCATTCCAAGGTTTTTCTTCCAATTCCAATCTCGACCATGAACCAATCATGATAGAGTATATGTACCAAAATTTTAGTAGTAAAACATATACAACCTGCTTGAAAACATGAATCACAAAAATTGATTTAAAGAGATAAATACCTACACATCCATAAAAAGTTGATTTTGAAAAACATCATGCATAACCACATCTAAATTGATTTTCAGAAGAAATACGCATGCACTCAAAGTTTTAACACGAGAAATATCTTTGAAAATATAGAGAAGAACATGGATTTAAAAGCATGCAAAAATTACCACAAACATAAGAAAGGATGAGTAACCTACCTTATTTCTTGCGCTTTCCTTATGCTTTAATGTTTTCTCTTCTTCTTCGTCTTTTCTATTACTTTTCCTCCCCTATTCTCTTGCTTTTTCTCTTCTAAATCTCCTCTCCAAAGTTGCTAAATTTTCTCTTAGGTTTCGCCAAAGTGAGGACTCATGCGAGAAAAGAGTGATTTTATATTGCTAGGGAGAGGCTCTCCCTATAGCCAATGATATACTAGTGAGGGGGGAATCTCTCTCCCTAAAAAGGTTTTGCTAGGGTAGAGTGGGGTCCACCTCACCCCTTCCAACATTTTTGCTTGATGCTCCATGTTTTATTTGGTTTTCTAAATTTCTTTCTTTTGCACTAGGTTTCCTTTCTCAAGTCAAACTATCCTAGGTGTACAAGTTTCTTAATTAATTTTAATATTTATCATTTTAAGTTGCTAAAGTTGAGAAGTTCTCTACATTTTATTATGCATCTAACGATTTCACCTAGGGTAGGGTCCGCCCAAACATTAATAATTTTCCAACATTTGATATTAAGTGGGTCCCACATTCCTCATTAATTTTCCCAATGATTTTTCCAAAAAGTTCTAATTAAAATACTGAAATTATTCTCCAATGCAACATTCCTAATTTACCCCTCCAGAATGAAATTACCAAAATAACCTATGTAGTGAATTTACCAAACTACCCTCTAATTATTATTTTGAAGCTAATACCTTATGAAGTTACCAAATTATCTCTACTAATTATCATTAAATGTCAATGAAATGGTGAAATCACTAGATTATGCCTATAGAGTAGAATTTACCAAAATGCCCTTATATGTAAAATTAGCATTTTACCCCTACATGTAAAATTATTAACAAACAAATAAACATGCTCATAAATTTATCGATATGGCTTCTACACTATCAATGCTTGGCCCATAAAAGTTTTAGGTTACTTAAAATCTAGAGTATAACCCTAATGGGCTTCAAACAAGATAACAATATGGGCCGACTTAAAGGTCGGGTCTAGAAAAATCTGGGATATTACAATAACTCTCTCTATCTTCTTATATTCACTTTGATTGAATTGTGCAAAATGGAGAGTATTCTCCACAATCCCTATCAAACTCTTTGATTTCTTTCCAAAGACTGTCTTTACTATGAAGGGATTTTTTGACATACCCCCCATGTTATCTTTGAAATTTGACATACCCCCCCACAATTTGAAAAAATTGACTTACCCCGCTGACCCGGCCCACTGTTAGTTGACCTCGTTTGACTAACATAATTTTTTTGAATGGACAAAAATGTCCCTTTCTTCACCCTTGAATCACAATATTGGAAAACCCTAACTCCCAAAATCAGATGTCTTTGGTGGCCGACCAGCTACGATACTTCAGTATGTTGGTCGCCGGAGAGAGGCGGCACTCCGGCGAGCCGTATAACATGGTTAAATGGCAAAATCACATGATCAATGGCTGGTTCAGTTTACTCTTGCGTCCATCCCACCGTGACCATAATTTTGTTATTTGAGTTCTAATTCATTAGATTCTATTAAGAGCAAAGAGTTCCAGCCACAAGCATTAATCATATTTCACGTACCTTAATCTACAACTAGGGCTTCAATGGATTGGGTCACCCGGTGATCTGATCTGAATCAATAACATCAGGTCTGGATCAAAGTGTTGGGGGTTCATTTAATTGGGTCCAGATCTGGAAATTGAATCCAGTAAGGTCTCAGTTCGGTTTGGATCAACACTTATCCAATATGGTTATGAACTATCTACAGCCTACCAACAACTGGTGGAAAATTGGTAAAAATAGACGCACAGCTTCAAGCCCCACGCTGAGACAATGTTTCAAGCATTTCCTTTCCCCTTTGTCTTTGTGTCCATATTCATAAGTTATGATAGGGAAAGAGCGTAGGAAAACAATGGCTTCACTTTATTTACAAGCACCAAGTAACAGACGTGGTTTTGCAATTTTCCATCTTCAACGCTGTCTTCTTTACTTGTAGTAGTCGATTAAGCTAACCCAGACTTTCACATTTAACTCACAGTGAGAAACTAATTAATATATATTATTTTAGAATATCAAGAGGTCCATTTATCCACGGTTTACGACTCGCCGGAGTACCAACATAATGGACTCTTGTGGCTGGCTGACCACCAAAGACGTCCGATTTGAGAGTTTGGGTTTCGGCCAAAACCCTCCACATGTGATCCAACTCATCCAAGGTTGAAGAAAAGGGCATTTTTGTCCATTCAAACAGGTTATGTTAGTCAGACGAGGTCAACGACAGTCAACTAACAGCGGGCTGGGTCATAGGGGGTTAAGTCAGTTTTTTCAAATTGTGGGGGAGGGGAGGGGTATGTCAAATTTCAAAGATAACATGGGGGGATATGTAAAAATTCCCTACTAAGAAATAATCTCACCCTAATTGTTCTCTTTATTTATACATTTCTTAAACCCCCACCCACACACACAAATAAAATCTCTTGTTTCTAGTTTACCCTGTTCAATTAAACATCAAAACCTCTCATTACTCTCTCTTCTCTCCTAATTTTTCTTTCTTAATGGAGTTTACTAATTCTCCACAGTACTTCTCTTTTAAGATCTCCGACAATCCATAGCAAGATAACATTATCAAGTATAGTAAAATCCGACCTTCTTTTGAACTGTAAATAAAGTTCATGAGTTTTAAAATGGGTTTGGATGTCTGGATCAAGATAAAAATCTCCCAATTCTTGTTTGGAGGTTTTTTTTTTTTGTGATCCATGAATAGAAAAAGGAAGAACTTATCACCAAAACCCATCATCAGGCAATAACTTGAGTCCAAGTCAATTGTCACTCGTCTTGATGGCTAGCCCTTGGCATGGACATACTTGCTCGGGAAAAATTTAAAAAGATATTAATATTAATCACATGTGCTAAGTTATGTTTTAAAACTTGTGGTAATTATAAGTAGCGAACCTTTAGGCAACCAATGCCCACTTGTAGTGGGTATATAGCCTATAAAGAGTTGTAAGGGACACCATGAAATTCGTATCGCCTTGCCAAGCCAACCCCAAGACATCGACTTGACCCACTTGTGTGCTTAAACCATGGACATAAATGTATGTGATCACCCATGATAAAGGGATTTTCCTATTCCAATGAATTTTCAGCTCACCATGCACCTTAGATCTTAAAATTTCTAGGTACCAAGCCTAACTCAAAACTCATTTGATGAATCATAATGAAATAATTTATCTAATAAAAATCAAGTTTGATTCTCATGTAAATTTGTGATGGATATATATTGTTATCTATTTAATATTTTCCATATATAGTGTTGTAACTTTTAACCACTAAGATTTATTTGTACATACAAAATCAAAAACATATGTATTTAACTTTGTATATGGAGCATGCATTTCTAATGGATCATGGGTTGCTTTAACTTATGGAACATGCATATTAGTTTATTGACCGTCCATACAATGCACCATTGTTGACTGGATTATTTAGGGGATTTGTTTTAAAATTTTGACAAAGAATTGACCCAATGTTCTTACGAGGTGAGAATATAGTAGTATGAAAAAAGTTTTTAAATAGTTCCTCTAAGAGCACTTGTAATTTCTCTCATCCTCTTTTAATACCTTGCCTCTTTTTTCCCCACAACCCCATGCAATGAATGGGGTTTTGCTAGTGTTTTCCTATACATAACATTCAAGTTATCCACAAGATCTCAAATGGTTTCAACTTGTTAACAAGCCTGCATGAACCCAAGGATTTACCCGTCACACATGAGCCCATGACCAAAACTTCAAACCTTCTAAGAAAGCGTCTCTGGTTCATTGGAAGTTTTAATGCTCACTGGCCTGCAAAATACCTTGAACATGGATCGTTGTTGTCTCTAAAGATCCAGCCAATTATGGCCACTTTGGGATTGCCAAATGGACAACCATTGAAATTGAGTTTAAGTCTTCCCACTTCTGGCTTTGACCAATTAAGATGAACAATGTTTTTCTGTCATTCCACTTTCTTACACTGCTGTCTGGCAATGCTTGAAACCATTATTTTAAACCTCCAAGCTCCTGGAGGATTGTTGCCCATCAAATGTTTTTTTTGTTTTTGTTTTTTTGATAAGTGAAACTATATTAAAGGCAAAGCTAGAAAGAGAGACCATGCAAAACAGCCTGTGAGGTTAATAATAACAAGACAATCACGATTTATCTTGAACAATCTGACAATTCCTCTTGCTTCAAGCACTCCAAGAGAGGGTGAAGGATATTAAATTCCAAAACAATTTATTCCTCTCAAAAGATGTTCAACCACCACTCACAGAGGTCACCGTTTCTTTTTTCCTAGAGAATCCACAAACACCAAGGGGCTTTAGGAAGTGACTCACAAATCCTTCACAAACAAACAATGCAAGACTAGATTCTTGACATACTCTGACTTTGCTGCACATAAAGCATATGTTTAGAAACTTCTGTTGTGGGAAAATGTTATGATTTTATCATAAATACTTAGTAGTGACCACACTGTTTGTTTGACAGAAAGGAGATTTAAAGCTGCGTGATCAAAAAGAACAGGTTGATTCTTTAAAGGGGTACACTAAACAGGAGATATCCGAGTTGAAGGAGCAGATGTATAGGTCACATGAAGAGCAGCTCAAACGAATAACCGAAATGGTAATACTCGGATGGCCATTAATTTCTGCTTGTCACTCACATTTGTATATGCATCTCTCACAACTCTTTGATATACGCTTGAGTAATTAAAAGAAAAATGATTCGCTGATCACAAGGAACTTGACTTAATAAAGGTACAGTTGAAGGGTTTCAGAGAACCTTTAAACTTTGTCTTTTTATGTCTCAAGTTCAAATATTTATAGAAGTTATCAGATAGGATTGTAGTAGGGAATATGATACGGCAAAATACCATACATGTATATTATAATATTAGACATTTGAAACATAAATGCAAGTTGTTCTGCTTTGGTACATAAGCTTGGGTGAGGTATACTGGATCCAAAACATCACTCATCAGTAAGACTCAATCTTGTGAATTGTTGCAATATATATTCTCATGATTTGGATAGCTCTAAATAGGGTTGAATTGCGAATTAGGATTCATGTTTCCCAACTCCAACTACTTGGGATATAAATGATGGTGATGTGACAACGACTGTATTCACATGATATGCCATCTATTGCCAATATCAAAGATTACATAATAATCAAGAAACCTAGATATAGGTGATAACATGGTGGTTAGTTTGCTGGTGTGCTTCTTTTCTTATATTTTTACAACCTTCTAGCAATGCATCTCATGTTTTAGAGAATGCTGTATTGTATTGATTTTGCTTGTTCAATTTGGACAGTTTCTTTTTACTTTGATCTAGTGGTTTGGGTTGCAAACTTGCAATGTAATCTCATAGTTTATACTTCAGAGAAGTGTCGGACTCATTTCGAAAATACATTTGCTTTCCTTTGCAATTTAAATTGTGTGTGGGTGTTTCCCCTAAAAAGCAATATTTGATTCTTGAAGGTGGGATGAATAATTAAAGTATACATACCTTTTGTTTAGTAATCAGAAACTTTTTTAAGAGCTTGTGTTTAGTTCTTTGTCAATGACATTCCCACTTCTCAGCAGAATTACTCTAATCTCTGCTATATTAAGAAATTCCTCGATTCCAAAATCATTTATGATTGACTCCAAATGTTTAAATTCTAAAACATTACCCTTCTTGTGGCCATAATGTTTTGGAGTCACCTTTTTGAGAATAAGTGATAGGAAGCCACCACTGCAACCAAGAGTAAATGTGATAGAATTTTCTTTCATGCAAAATGGAGTTGAACTTTACTCCACTTTTGAACCACACTCACAGCCCGTTCATGGCCCAGCGGACGAACATGCTGGGCTCCGGCTCCGCGCTTGAGATCCAACGGTGAACAGCTGCCCAAAAGAGCACGATCTAATTCAAAAAATTCACCCAATTAATCCTCACTTCACCACCATTTCCTCACAAGTAAGGGCTTCAACCTCATTGTAGAATCTACCACTCCAAAAGGATCTAGCTACTGCTCAAAAGCCTCAAATAACCACCTCCAGAAACTTTATGCAATACTTAAACAAAACCCCTAACAGTTAGCTCACTGAAATTAATCTTGATGTAACCTGTTGGTTGTGGCACTAGATGTCAAGACACTTACCAATCTGTTGATAGAAACTAGGATCAGAGCGTAGGTCAGTGACCTAGAGTCAAAATATGGAACTCAGTCATCATTGATTGTGGCAGCAATCTACCTGGCTATTCTGGTCTCTTCAAAGCTACACAACATAGAAAATGAGAAAAGGTAGCTAATGAAATGAAGTTTCTTTTCTTGGCCACATTGTGAACCATGGGAAAGAGAATAACATGCATGCTGAACGTTGTTGCAGTCTTTCGCAGCAATCCTAGAGGAATGGTTGCTTTAATAATCTCGTGCAGTTTAGATATCTCAGTCAATCAGAATTAAGTTGGCTAAATGATAATCTAGTAGGTAAAAAAGATCATGGTTCATGGAGACTCTCTCTCTCCTCTCTCTGATATGTATATATATATATATGGGGAAGACGTCTTTGCAAGAGGCATCTCTAGGAAATGCTTGTATTGTGGCAAGGAGCTTCTGTTGTAAATTTCTTGTTTATTTATTTATTTATTTATGTGTTTCTTTCTACCCTTTTATATTCTCATTCCCCAATTGTAATAAAGTTTTCTAGCGTTAACGATTAAAACAGAAAAACATTTAAAATGGCCAAACTTTCTACCATAATAACAGTCTAGTAGGTTGTTTTTTTTTTTTCTCTTTGCAAGAATCTTTAGACTTCTATGATGAGGATTTAGGATAAGGAACAATTTGGAGTTGATGTCTAAATGTGGGATATGGTTTAGATGGTTTTGAAGTTCTAAAAAGATGGAACCATACCTCAAATAAGTTGCTGGGCAAAATTCTGGGCAGCCGGGTTTATGTTAGGTCAAATGGGTTTTAGAGCTTTAAATAAAGGGTAAACGAATTAGGGTTTTGGACTGATTTCACGGACTGTTTTTGGTAACTTAGGGGTCCCTTCTAAGGTTAAAAAAAACACAGAAGATGAAACTAACAAAACGAATAAAAATAGAGAGAAAAAGGGAGGATATGAGGTAAATCACTCACCTTTCAGGACGACCAAGGATTAGAATCAGCTTAGTCTTGTATTGGATGGAATCAGTACCTCCCAAGGATGGATTCAACATCACCCAAGCAAGGAATCACTCCTCACACAACAACTTTTACACCGACCAAAATAACTTCAAAACATATCATTTAACTCTATAAATTGGAATAAAATTGTTGGACGGCAACCTTGTTCTATCCTAATTCTATTCTAATTCTACTTAAAATAAAAATTAAAAACTCTCCTAAAAGACCTAGAACTGGACTCTTAAGACTTTTCCTATCTAATTACATTCTCTTTCTAAATAAGAATCATCCTACAAAACAACTGATGAAAATATAGAGTTTCCTAGAATTATCCAAAGGTCAATTCGCTAAGGGGCTCTTCTAACATAACGAAATCTATACCAAAATGTGAAGCCTGGAATGGAATGAGCCAACCCTTTAATTTATCCCCTTCTTTTTTGGGTGGCGGGTGGGGAAGGGCAAGCGAGCAAAAATTACTTAAACTTCTTCAACGATCTTTTAGAACCTCTTGTACCTATCCAGACATAGTAAAACATGATTAATTAAAAATAGTAGTCACAATTAATTAAAATTGTAAAAACATGATTCACTTCATAATGTTACATGTGATCTGAAGGAGGAAAATTAAAATATTTCTTTTGCTACGAAAACATTGAAATTAAGCATTACGTATGCTCTTGTAGATACATTCTCCTTGTTTGCATGCCAATGATAACCCATCAACTTTGAACTGTGCCGATGACTGCGTATGTTTGATTGTTGACTTTTAATGCTCAGTCCACCTCTTCATTATGTTATTGTATAGGTCGAGGTGAAGCTTAGAGAGACCACTCATAAGCTTGAACAACAGTTGGCAGAAGAGCAGACTGCACGATTGAGGGCAGAAGAGATTGCACAAGTGGCCCAGATGAAATCAAACGATGAAATTCGTAAGTTGAGAGAGAGTTTGGAGAGAGCCCAAAAGGAAACTGAGGATCTTCGCAAGCAAGCCGAAAGTGGTCGGTGTGCAATTTTATGAATGCATTCTGGTTGTCTTATTCCAATACATTTCTCTGGTGGAAACCGACATTGTGAGAGTATTTAGTTGTCTCTGTGTATCAAGTTTTCTTTTGTACAAAAAGTTTCCAACTCGATCCGAATACTCTATAATACTTCAGTAAATACTGTATCGATGTAAATGTTTTTATGCTCTTCGAGGTTTATATATATATATATATATATATATTGTGATTTCACATTTTATTTTTATTGGTAGAACGCAGAACTAGATATGCGTTCCGATTTCTGTTATTATTGGGAATAGAAAATATTACTGGTTTTATATTTCTTATGGAGAGTTGGTTGCAGAAATCTTCTACTCTATAGATGCTGCCCCGTTTTGGAATCTCATTCCTGCTCCCACTACCTCACCACCACCCCAAACTGGTATTGCAACTCGATCCTTGTTCACAACAGCCGCTTCCACTGCTGAATCCACTCATGCACCTGCTTCATGGATTCCGAGCCTGTTCAGTTGGACCCCAATCTATGCAATTTGGCAGACCCCACTTTGTGCCTCATTCACACCACCCGCCAAACAGGCCCTAAAACAGCGTTGGTGCCAATTTATGTGGGAGAGATTTTTTTTTTTTTTATTTGTGTAAACGTGGGGGAGAAATATTTATGGCCTTCATTTGGACGATGTGCCCGATATTAATCGGACGATGTGCCCGATACTTATCGTACTCCATGTCATGGTTTAAAAAACGACCATTATAACGAAAATAACGGCCATTCTAATGGAAACGGGCCTCATCCGTTACATACATACCTTTTTAATGTTCAGAAAATACTGTCCGTTATAACAAAATTAACGACCATTATTTTGTGAAAAAAGTTGTTAAAAAAACGCTGTTATTTTCACGTAGAGGTGAGGCAAAACATCTATTGGTATTAAGTGCGCCTGAAGGAGCGTGCGACGTGGTGTTTTGGGAGGGGAACTTCATACTTTGAAGTCCTTGGTGGACAGCAAACTTGTGGAATCAGAGTGGCGCGAGTTGTGAGTTGTGAGTTGTGAGTTGTGAGGCGTGAGGCGTGAGGCGTGAGGCGTCCATTGTTCCTTGGTGTTTAAGATAGCAAAATGATCAGGTCACAACGTTGCTGCGTGGAATAACTAATTGTGTGTTTTATGCTGCCTTCCCTCTTACCCTGTAGTGTTTAGCATGGTTTAAACTAGGGTAATTCTATATGCACCTTACAAATTCCATAAGCACCCAATTTGGGTGCTTTTTGGCCAAAAATGCCCTTACCTGCAAAAAACCCAAGCACCCCATTCGTCCCTCCCTCTCCCTCTCTCTCTCTCTCACCTGCAAAAAAAAAAAAAAAAACAAACAAACACAGGAGAAGAAGAAGAAGAAGGGGGGGGAGGAAGAAGAGGATGCCGTCGCGCTCTCTCTCTCTCTCTCTCTCGTGTCCCACGGCCAGCCCAGCCGTAGGGCCAATAAGAGAGAGAGAGAGAGAGAGACGTACCCTCTCTCTCGTGTCCCACGGCCAGCCCAGCCGTAGGGCCAATAAGAGAGAGAGAGAGAGAGACGTACCTATGGAGGAAGTGGCGGCGACGGCGACAGCATCATCCTCCTCCTCCTTCTTCTTCTTCTTCTTCTTCACAGCCTCCTCCTCCTCCACGGCATCCTCCTCCTCCTCCTCCTTTTTTTTCTATTTTGATTTTTTTTTTTTTTTTTACAGGGTGAGAGAGAGGGACGAAGAGGGGTGCTGGGATTTTTTATTTTTTTTTGTCCCAAGGGCATTTTTGGCCAAAAAGGACCCAAATAGGGTGCTTATGGAATTTGTGGGGTGCAAATAGAATTTCCCTTTAAACTTTTAACAAGGCCATTTTAGCGGTAAATAACGGACTAAAAGGGTCTTGGATCATACTCCATTATAATACTCAATCCCGAATCTAGATTTGGGTCCTGAGTCTTATAAGTCGCTATTTCATGTCCTAACCCCATATGTGTACCCTTGCAACTATTTGGTGATATATATTTTTGTCATTTACATCTTGTCGTAAAATAAATGTGTGAATAAAATGTTTTAAATTAAACGTAAAACCCTAGGATTTTTTTGAGATAAAAAGTATCTTAGGAGATGAGGCACAATATAAGGCAGTTAGATCTTTATTATTAATATAACAAACATCTTTTTCAGTTACAGACTAAGCAGATTTACTTTTAGCTCTAGTGATAGAAATATCAACATTCGTTACAAGTTCAGTGGGATAAGTCTATCCCACTTCAATCGACTCCCAAATTCTCTCATCAAGATTTGGGGAATACCTCATCCTAGCCTTCTAATAGGCATAGCTGGAGCTGTCCAACGAGGGAGATCTAGATACAGAGTTACTCTCTTATCTCATAGTCATATCAAAAGAATATGATTACACTTAGGTGGTTAAACCTTTTGCACAAGTGTTTAAGCTCTTATACCAATTGAAGTTCCCTTGGTATTGATACGAAAAGACCTAGAGAGGGTAGAAAAATTAACTTGAACAAATGCGGAACAAGAATCAACTTAAACAATATAGAGAGATAGAGATAATCAAACTACAATATAAAGATATATAGTGGTTTGGTGTCGCAACACTTATGTCCACTTTCAAAAAGCTCCAACGAGCTAAATACCTTTTTAAATCAATTACTTAAGCAACCTTATAATGATAATAGGGTAAAGGACCCAATGCTCAATCACAATCGAGATAGAACAAAGTCTGGTCCCAACCAAACTCTAACTCAGTTTAGAATCTTCTTGACTTGAGCATATGTAAAAAAGTAGTACCAATTGGAGAGCCTTTTTATAAAAAGCTTTCAACTAACAAACAAAGTTACCTTCCAATGATGATTAAGAGGAACGAATGCTTTGAAGATGAAGTCAAGTCTTTAGTGTACACCAACCATGGGCTCAAACAAATCATCAAAAGGATTTTCGAATCAGAACACGAGGCATAAAGATCTCCTCCAAAAGGCTCAAGAACACAAAAGGAACATAAGAGATTTTCTCACAAAGAAGGCTCTTAAAAGAGGCTCATAGAAAAGAGAAGGATCAGTGAGAGTTAGTGAGAAATAATGGAGTGGATGGGAATTTAGTGTTTGGAGGTCAAAGGGGATTGGAGGATTCACGAGTGCGTGGAGGGACCGATCGATCGTTTCCACCAGTCGACCGATCAAAATGCTATTCGACCTCTCAAGGTCGAAGGACAAATAAGGGTCTAAATAGTCCGAAGAGGGCCTTAGACCCAAACTGAGAAAGCAACCAAGCAAGCTAATGAAATTCAACATCTTTTGCCAAGGCTCTGATCTTCTGCATCATTTCAAAGGTTCTTCCAGACTGAGTGTCTAAACACCAACACAAGTCCACACTTCAAGTCCGAAGCAATCAAACGATTTTCAAAGTACAAAAATAAGTAAAATTTAGAAATTTTCTGGAATTGACGACACAAGGATTTTATCTTTATCAAGCTTGGTGGTCTGAGGTGCATTGATTGGAGGTCGAGTATGTTCGCAGCTTAGTGGAAGAGAGAGAAGAGGTTGCTTGCTATTTTCTATATCCGATTGTGAGGTCACCTAAACCCTAATTCATTAATCTAAATTTTTCATTGATTTTATGCATTATAGAACAATCCTATTGGTTGAAAAACCCGGTTTTGGTTTGCACCCTATGGCATGAATGGGTCATATCTAGGTAAGTTCGAATCTGGATCCAACTATGAACATACCCACCCATTGTGAGGTCACCTAAACCCTAATTCATTAATCTAAATTTTTCATTGATTTTATGCATTATAGAACAATCCTATTGGTTGAAAAACCCGGTTTTGGTTTGCACCCTATGGCATGAATGGGTCATATCTAGGTAAGTTCGAATCTGGATCCAACTATGAACATACCCACCCATATCTGGATATGACTAAGATCCTAACCTTCCCTTTGCGATCCATGTTGTACGATCTTAATCCAATTCATTGGCAAAATTACTGGTTGAATCCTCATTTTTGCTACAAAATCAATATAAGGATCTACTCAGATTCAATGCCCAAATCCAGATCTATCCTGTATGTTACCCAGGTCAAATTCTTTGGATCCATATCTAACCTTTTAAATTTGAACCTCATCTTAAGGATCTAAACTTGCAAAACATAGGTCTAAATTCGGCCAAATCTTGGGTTTGACCCTATCCTACTCTGACGCTCCAAGAGAAAATAATCTCCTACTTTTTACAAGGCAAGTTGTTTACTGCCCTTTTCTCAAACTATAAGGAAATTGCTTCCAGACCCTCAATTTTTCCAGAGAATCAATACATTTAAATAGTCATTTTCTAATAAATCATTTTCTTTTCCACTATTTTCCAACGAACCAAATGCAGTCGAAGTAAAAAAAAAAAAAAAAAAATCCACTTCAAAAAATTGGTAATCTTAGTAATTCACATTTGGCAAAGTTTAAACTTCAAACCCATTTGACAACTGAACATAGGCACGTTTTAATTAGATAAAAAAGACCAAATTGGATCATTGATCGAAGCAGAGGTTATAAAATGCAACATTTAACAGAATACCCAAGCAGATGTTATAAAATGCCACATTTGAGGCCCCGCTGAGAAATATACAGCAGCTATACCTGAAAAGCAGGATGTATATATCCAAACCATCTCATCTCAGCCGTACACACCATAACACCAACCCAACCCCCCCAACAAACAAAATCCAATCAGCCACCTTCCCCCCAAGCCCGTTAGCCAAGCTGCCGACTCAGCAAGCTGACCTGGCAATGAGCTGGTTTCCCCAACTCGAGGTTTCTTCTATCATATTAAGCAAAGCACAAAAACAGCACTTATTTACTAGGACTACTAACCAGGCCTCACCTATCACATATGATGGCTTCTCAACATAAGAGATCTATATAGACTGGGTGAGCAAACAACACTCACTGTTCTAGGTTATATTTACATTTTAAACTGAGAAGAAATCTAGACCGGTATGCATCAGTACCCAGTTGAGTCAGTGGCAGAATGAGTAAAGCTGGGTTTCCATCTTTACATCCCCCGAGAAGAAACCCAGAGCTCTTCACCCAGTGAGTATCATCGGAGACACGCCTTGATGAAAATCGCCATGTCATATATGATGATGATATCTAGTCTTGATTTCTTATCTTCATTGTCATCTTTCGCCGTCCCAAGGATCCAAATTTCTTTAATTCACCAAACTTGCAGTCTCAGTATCTGCTGCATCATTCACATCAACTGATTAGGTTTTTTGGAAAGAAAGATTTCCCTCGCTATAATTCTGCTTACACCTGATCATCTGTCTAGTAAGAAGAGAGTGCCTAGTCCAGGGCTGGACTCGAACCACATCCAGATCTTGAAGACTGGAAAATACAGCAACTCCATACTCCCAACATATAGGACCCAGCAGTTACTGCAAAATGATAGAAGAGACAAAGCCCCTACACCCAAATCAACTTGCCAACTTATGACAAAAGCTGCACCAGGAAACAAGTCATGCTGATGAGTGATGAGCAATGGGAAAAGTCCTATAGTTCACCATGTCAAGTTTGTGCAACTGCAAACCTAGAAAAGGTAAAAATAATACATTCGGACAAGTGAAAAGAATCTCAAACTTACTTTAAAAATAAGGGAACACATCTTATAGTTCGCATGCTAGCTTATAATAAAATGGTTTGACAGTACGAAACAACCAAAAAAGCATTGCTTACACCAGAGATTTAAAATGCTGGGATTGCAAGATCCAGAGTTGGACCTGGAGACGATTTTAATGATAGCTCCCTCACTACCAATTTGGCCCTCTAAAAAAAAATAATATGACCAGATCGAAGATGGAGAATAAAACAAAATCCAAATGTGAGACGAGATGAATCTGTATACATCATATTCCAAACCTAAAATATAACAGTAGCACTTTATAGGACACACATCTCGGCATTTCTTTTGGTTTGTGATGTAAAACAAGATAATCTTCAAAGAAAAAGAACCCTTTGTTTACTCTCAAATTCTTAAACACAACAAATTCTTCGAAAAAGCCAGACAAGTCCAAACACATATCCCTATTTATAAACTCTTCAACCTCTTCTACGCTAAACTGATTAAAACTAAATTAGGACTACTACATCTTATCTCTTTGATCCATTTCAAATGATTATCAAACTTAAGAAAAAAGGATGTCAAAATCAAATCGGATCATAAAATCGTTACGAGTATGATTCAAATTGAATAGGGATACAAATTGTTGGATTGTAAGATTCATTAAGAATTTTCCGAGTTCAAAAAATACAAAATACTATCAGAAAAATCAAAAAGAATTTATAATGTGCCTAACTACTCCATAACATTACATAATAACAAAGTTTTGTACAAAATTACAAATAATGATAAAATCTTTTACGTGGCAATCCCGATATGCACTATAAAGCAACTGTTCTAAACTCATAGTTATACAAATAAGAGATCTTTTCACAAAAAGAAAAATCAAAACCACGTATCGTCAATTTATCATCAAACTAAAAAAGTTTTCATCTCTCATCAATAGTCTCAATTAGCAATCTTTCAAATTGACATGTATGGTCATGCATTTCATGTATTCTGTGTCAGGTGGTGTTCCATGCGAACAATGCTACTATGATACTGATCCCTTTATCCATAAAATACTTGTACAAAAAATCTCATTAATATTCTTGTATCTAACCCTAACCACTTCGGAGGTCTTTATTAAGATCTTTACTAACTTCTTTTTTAATCTTTCAAGGCTCTTTTTAAGTTGAAATATTAAAAAGGAACAACAAAAGTCAAAAAACTAAAAAATGACCCATTGTTGATGGTAGAATTATGTTAAAATGATCTTATGTCTGCGTGAAATGACATAGCAAGAAACATGTTATAATTAGTTTAATTAGTAAAACACGCATAGATTTCTTTTTTATAGGGTTCAATGTTTAAGAAAAACCAAAAGTACAAACATAAGTCATTGTTTTCACCTAAAAATGTGTCCCATGTTTTTATTCAAAATGTAAGATGTAAAAAAATTGTAAGCTTCAAGTAAAGAATCATACTTGAATAAGATTCACATAGAATACGTCAGATTTTTATCTTAAGGGATTCAAATCGTTTGGGTTAAGATTTGATTTGAACTCTATTATTTTAATAACACTGGCAACAACTGTTGTCCCTTCTAAAGACCTTTACTAGGTCCCATTCTAAGAAGCCCATATATGGATACCAATATAGACAAGGTATCAGAATCAGGATATGATTCTTCATTTCCCAAAACCAAGGACATGGACATGAATATGGAGTATTTACATCAACGAAGCTTCTAGTATTGCAAAGCCTTTTCCGCTCGCAGTCGGATTCGGTGGAAGATTATCCCGCTTGCCATTTGCTGGGAGCTTTGGAAGGAAAGAAACCATTGGATCTTCGAAGAGAAGGAGGCTGATTTGGAGGAAATTTTTCTGAACATCAAAGCCACTTTGTATCATTGGGGTTCAGTCATTTCAGAGCTCTGTGGGTTTAGATTCGATGATTATGTATTTAGATGGGATAGGCTGATTTCTTAGGGCTGGCCCTCCTTGAGGGGTTGTCCTTGGGAGAGGAGTCGGTGTTTGTTTTTGTTTTTGTTCTCCCCGCTTTCTTTGTTCGCTGATGTTTTGCTTTTGATGAGGCCATCTCAGCCCTGCCTTAATAAATTTATCTTTACCCATAATAAAAAAACGTATTGCAAAGATTTATTGTATGATTTGTTACAATGTACTACTATCATTTTCTTATTGACAAAATAAATGAAGATAGTGTTATGAGTTAATAAAACAACCAATAGTGAAATAGGAAACAAGAAAATTTTACGATAAGTATCCATGCAGTGTATAGTACCAATGTTGGTACATATCGTATGGATTTCAGTATGCTGGGCGTGTTGAAGTATCCGGGTATAATAGGCCCCGCATGATGTCTCTATGAGGTAGCCAATAGGGTCTAGTTGTGGTGTACTGACATGGCAATCCTTCTGCATCAAACACCTGGGGTTCAAAAAAATCCATTTCCTAGCTTGTTTTGTGGGTGACTCTTCATTGGAAACTCTCTCCTTCAACTTGGTAGGTTTTTTAGAGAACAGGGTATATAATGAATTATTTCCATCTTTCTACATCTTCAGGGGAAATGGATGGTCAACATCATATTGCCATGGTCAACCTAAGAGGATGTCAAGAACATCCATGTCGCTAACATGATACAGGTTGTGATCAAAACACGCACCTTGAAGCCCAACGCATATGATTGATTTTAACTCTTTGCACTCCCACAATTGAATCCCAGGACAATGTATCAATACTTCCCTTTATTCTCTTATAGTTGAAAGCCTTTAATAATCTTTTGACTGGTTGCTTGGATTCTTTTTTCATTTGGCTCCCCAAATGTGATCCTTGATTGCCTGAAAACCTCATTTTTCATCTCCAATTTTGCCAATGATAATTGTTAGTGGTATGCTTCCAGTCAAACCCTTTGGTAACAGCCAACAATATTAAGGGCTCTCCTTCATATTGTCCCAACAAGTTCCACGTGCTTTAATTCAGGCTCTACCAGAGAATTTTCCATTTCCATATTTTTCTCCTCGACGAGGGCAAGATCACATTTCTTTGGTCGAGAAGAGTAAAATGACCTTGACCGCAATTATAGCATTTAATTCCTTTTATATACTTACCTCCCTATAAAAGATCGAAATTCTTCCCTTCTTGATTTTGGAAAAAAATAAGGCATCTCTGATTTCTAAGCATAATGAAACACTTCCTCAACTGTCCGAAATTCAACAAAGACTAGCTCATACCTTATTTCTTGTCCGAGTACAGTCTCATGCACATATTATCATCTTCAAGAAGATTGCATATTTGCATCATAAAGACAGGTTGTAGAATTCTCATGTACACTCCTACACTCATATTTCCCCATCTAAGGACATGGAGCTTCCTAAGAGATCTCTAGAATAATTGACAAGAAGAAACTTCACCCATAGAGCTTCCTTCATTCGAACCCAAGTTTTTTTGGGAAGTATGAAGCATGATTAACAAAAAGGGGGAGAACCCCTCAAAATACAACCTATAAGAGCATCTCCAACCAGCTTCTTCAAATTTCAACTTCCAAAAAACATCTTCTTCAAATTTGAAGATAGAGACGCCCTATAAAAAGTGTTGAACTTCAACTAACCCCGTCTCAAAAAAGCATCTTCTTCAAAAATAACACAAAAGGTATTTAAAAGGACAAAGATGGTAAATATCAAAGTTTTTCAAAATGACACAGAGTATTAAATTTGTTGGTAAAAAGTAGATGCTTTTCAAAAGGACACAAAAGGTATCAAAGTTTTTCCGAATGACACAAAAATGATAAAAATGGAAATTTAGAAAAGTAAAAAGTAGATCTCTATATTTGAAGTCGAGAATTAGATCTCTATATTTGATGTCAGAGCAACTCCAACCGGGCTCTATATCTTCAAATTTGATGTTTTTGCAAAATCTGACTCCAACCAAAGCTATATATCCAACACCTTTTTGTGTCATTTTGAAAAACTTTGATACCTTTTGTGTCATTTTGAAAAGCATCTACTTTTTACCAACAAATTTAAATAGCTCTTGTATCCTTTTGAAAAACTTTGATATTTACCTTCTGTGTCATTTTAAATACCTTTAGTCATTTTTTAATCTGATTAGAGTTTTTAACACTTTTTAGAGGGCGCCTCTATCTTCAAATTTGAAGAAGATGTTTTTTGGAAGTTGAAATTTGAATAAGCTGGTTGGAGATGCTCTCAATAATACAGATATAGAGCCCAACTTCAAATTTGGTGTTGGATATAGAGCCAGGTTGGAGTTGTTCTAAGGACCTCAACATGAGGTTATTTACAACTCAGAAAAAGAAGAGACGTCCAATAATTCCTCCCATCTAAACACAAAAGAATAAAAAAAACGTCTAAACTCCAAAGAGATAGAAGACCAAAGATACATGTAAGCTTTGACTCTTAATACCACCTTAGGAATTTCTTCTTCTTTTCCTTAAAAAATACGCAAGTTCCTCTCTTTCCAAACTGCCGACATCATAATGAACATAAGAATGCTCCAAAGGTGCTTTGGGCCCTCTCAGCCCTTCTTAATACATCTCTTTTACCGATCAAAAAAAAAAAAAGAATGCTCCAAAGGTATCAGCCTTTCCCTTGAAAAATGTTCTACTTACTTACTTCGACTACATTGATCACATGTTCTAGAATCACATACTCTAAATAGAGAAAAGAAAACTAGCCAAATCACAAAAGTGAATGAGCAATGTATTAGCATATGGTCGACTGACTCTGTACTTGATTTGCAGAAGGAGCATCTATTCGACAGCATCATCCCCCTACTGTTCAAGTGGTCCACAGTCAAAATCTTGTCTAGATTAGCAGTCCAAAAAAAGAAAGAACTCTGGACGGTATTGGAACCCCCCAAACGAGTCACTGGAAAATACTTTAATCCCCTCAAGTTCATAAGAGAAAAAAGGACCTAACTAAGAAAAGACCCTTCGGATCCCATCTCCATAACTGCCTATCCGACTCAGAGGCCAACAAAGGACCTTCACCAACTTTGGACAAAAGAGAAACAAGGCTGTCCACCTCCCAGTCATTGATGTTTCTTCTAAAACCAAAGTTCCAAGAGGCAACACCCTCTACGTTTACCACACAATCTTGAATCTTCGCACCTTGTAGATCCGAGATTGATAGAGTAGGAAAAGCTAACCTCAAGGGTTCTTCCCCACACCAAAGATCCTCCCAAAAACGAACCAAATCTCCTCTCCATGCTTTGTAATGAATGCCTGACTTGAATTTCTCTCTTATCCTCGAGACGCCCTTCCGCATACTAATCCCATAGGGATATGAAACAGAATTGCCTACCCGCCCATCCCGCCAATCCCCATATTTTCCTTCAATGACTGTCCTCCATAAGTTTTTACTTCCTCCCCAAATCTCCATGACCATTTCCCAAGAAGCTCCTCATTCATATCTTTCAAGTGATGAAACCCCAAGCCTCCTCTCCTCGGATTTGCAAATTTTGTCCCACTCCACCAAGTGGAATTTGTGTCCCGCTTCCCTTCCCACAAGAAGTTTCTCATCGCTTTTTCCAGGTCATGAGCTACCCTGGGTGGGATGGAAAATAAAGATAAGAAATGGATCGAAAGACTAGAGTACTCTTAATAAGAGTGACCCTACCTTCTTTTGAAAGATAGTTCCAAGACAACAAACATCCCCCAAACCTTTCCACTACTAGATCCCAAATAGCCTTATCCTTATATTTAGCTCCCAAAGGTAGCCCAAGGTAGCCTTGAGTTTCTATTTTTCCTTGGGAGTTCTCTCCCTCTTTAATGAAATATACATACTTATCAATAAATAAAATAAATAAAAAATAAAAAAGGTAGCCCAAGGTATAAGTAGACAGACAACCTACCTTACACTCCAAGCAATGCCAAACCATTCAAATTAATCATCTCTCTCACCCCAAACACCTCACTTTTGGCAAAATTAATCTTCAATCCCGAGACTACCTCAAAACACCTCAAAATATATCTAAGGTATCTCAACTGTCTATACGAAGCCTGAGTGAAGAAAATCATATCACCTGCAAACTGAAAATGGGATATCATGGGGCCTTGTCTGCTAGTTCGAAAACCTTCTACTATTTCTCCTTCAACTGCTTTACTAGTCATTCTCCCCAAAGCCTTGACCACAATAACAAACGATGATGGAGATAACAGATTACCTTATCTCAAGCCCCTCAAACTAAAAAAAAACATGCTGGAGAGCCATTCACCAAAATAGAAAACCATGTCGACGAAAAACAAGCCTTCATCCACGCCCTCCATCTATACTCGAATCCCATCCTCCCCAACATATAATCTAGAAAATCTCATCACACATGATCATATTCTTTCTCCATATCGATCTTGCACATAATGCCTTGCTTCCCTTCTCCCACAATTAGCCCACAGTTAAGGGGTTCATTATAATTTTAGTTAGTTACTTTAAGTTATATTTTTTTATAGCCATTAGATGGATGGCTGAGATTATATTATAGTGTTTTGAGTTATTATATAAACTTTTTCAATTGTAATCTTTCATTAATGATGAAATATATTGACTTTTGATCTTGAGAAATCTCTTGTGGATTGCTCTTTTCTTCCTTGGTGCGAATCCAAGCTATTCGGTGCAAATTCAGAAGGTATCATCTCTTATCTCTTATTCTCATATCTTTCTCCATCTTTATTTTCTTTATGGATCAAGTTTGACCTAAAAAACCCAAACCGTACCCCTTCCATCTCTAAACCCTAACCATTAAACACAACTGTGAATAGTAACCTCCTTACACCAATTCTCCCTACAGCACCCTAAACCCTTCCCAAAACACTTACGATGCAAGATGAATGTGATAGCCTAAAATTAAAGGCTAAGATTAAAAGAAAATTATTAAGAATAACAAAATAATAAATTCTCATGCTAATCACACGCAAATAATCAGATTCAAGCAAATAAATTCATTAAAATTCAAGGCCTTCAAACAATCCCACAATATTAGACCCGTTGCTTTAACGACGAGGATCTAACGGAAAGTGGAACTCCCAACAAGCTTAGAGAATCAGTTAAGGGCTGAAACAGATCTAAAATGGGTGTTGAAAGGATTGGAATGGGTAGAGAAGAGTTATAGGGGTTATAGGGTTTCAAAAGGATAGGGTACGGCTAGGGTTTTGGGTGCCGCATGGAGAGAAGTTACTATTCACGCGACACTATTCATAGTGTTGTTCAATGGTTAAGGTTTAGAGATGGAAGAGATATGGGTGGGTTTTCTAGGTCAAACTTGATTATAAAAGAAAATAAAGATGGAGAAAGATAAGAGAATACGAGAGAAGAGATAGAGATAGAAGTTACCTTCGGATTTGCACCGAGTAGCTTGGATTCACACCAAGGAAGAAGAGAGCACTCCACAAGAGAATTCTCAATAGCAAGATTCAATATATTTCTTCATTAATGAAAGATTACAATTAAAAGAGTTTATATAATAACTCAAAACAACCTAATTTAATCTCAACCATCCATCTAATCTAATGGCTATAAAAAAATACAGCAACTTAAAACTAAAAGCAAAATCCCAATGAGATCCCTAAACTTTGGGCTAATTGCAAAGACAATCAAAACTCTAAAAAATATCAAAATAAGCCTAAAAAGCAAAACTCTAAAAATTCCTTACCTAACCTACATGCACCTTTCCAATGTAGAGTCTTCATGATGCATAAGATGTGGGGTCTTCAAAATCTTCTTCCTTGTCTTCCATTGGTAGAACCCATGTGATGCTTTGATGTCCACATCAACTTACCACAACCCCCAAACACTCCCAGATCCATGCGGTAACCATAGAAACCCCTAACCCCTTCTCAAACCCTAATTTTCCACAGTTCTCCTTTCTCCCGAAACCCGACTAAAATATGATTCTTGTCAAAAAAAACTCCGAAATTTGCCAGAAACCTTCCTGAACTTCAAATAACTTAATCTATTGGAAAATGAACCATTTCCGACCTGTTTCAACCCTTAACTGATTCTCTAAGATTGTTGGAAGTTCCACCTTCCATTAGGTCCTCATCGTTAAAGCATCGAGTCTAATATTGTGGGATTGTGTGAAGGCCTTGAATTTTAATAAATTTTATTTGCTTAAATTTGATTATTTGTGTGATTAGCATGGAAATTCACTATTTCATTGTCCTTAATAATTTTCTATTAACTCAGAATTAGTTTAAGGCCATCACATTTCGTCCTGGATCAACTTGGTATCAGAGCAATAAGTTAGCTTAAGGAGTTTGAGTCTTACACTTAGGATATTATTTTGTTTTATTTTATTTTAGATTAATCTTGCATTAGTTTTGCATACTAGTTAGATCACCTTTAGGAACTATTAGAGCCATGGATATTTCTACACTGGTCCAAAGGGCTCCAACTTTCAATGCTTAATCTGACTCAACAACCATCAATAATTGGTTATCTGACATGGACTACTACTTTAAGCGGTATGTCATGTTCGAAGAGTGTAAGGTTAAGTTCGCCAAGTGAAAATTGGTGGGACTAGCCAAGATCCATTGGGATAATGTGGAGCGCCAACTTGAAAGAGTGGGACACGCACCCATTACCTCCTGGGATGTTATGAAGGAGAAATTGAGAGACAAATACCTCCCTATATCCAACCAAGGGCGAGTCATGAGAAATCTATATGTAGAAAAACAGAGAGTTAGAAAAAGAAATCGTAGAAGGTTGGAAGCTAATAGACGACTTACTGAATCAATTGAAACAAACTGTGAAGTCTTCTAAGCCCATTGTTGACCCTACTGAGTCTCTCAAAGAGTCTCCTAATGAACCCACCAAGTCTCAAGTTGAGTCTCATATTAAGCACCACATTAAGTCTATTAAGTCAATTCCTGAACTCATTGTTGAGCTTATTGTTGAATCTACAGATAAGTCCACTGAGCTTGTTATTGAGTCCATTGTTGAGCTTATTGTTGAATCTACAGATGAGTCCACTGAGCCTGTTATTGAGTCCATTGTTGAGTACAAGTCTAGGATTCTTGTAGATTCCAATCCCGTAGCAGCTTTACATAGTCTTCATGACTTGCATGCTGAGACTAATAAGGAGATTATTTTGAATAATGAACATAAATTTCCTACTGATTCATATTGCATTTCTGAGGATTTTCAGCTGAATAAATTTGTTATGGTTCATGTGAGTGACATACAACCCTATAGTATTGGACACCATATAGCTTTGAAGTGTGTTGGATCTAATGTACATGTTCTGGAACTTCCACTTTGATGGCCTTATCCTTTCTCTAGGTCTAGCAGTTGCATCTATTGCCCCTCTTTGTGTTCCTAGTGTTCTACCTAACCATAGACTTAATCCATGCTTATGACCTCCTCCTACACCATTGCCCTATGATAGCCCATTTTATGGTCAGACCACCATGCCATACCTATTACCACCACCATGGCCTCCTCCCCTATTCACACCATATCCCAACAGATATCAATTTCACAGGAGAGGCATAGTTTCACTCATGCCACATTACAATGATGGTATCTTGGTTCACATTGGCTACATCATGGGTGAGAGATTGTATTCCTCTAGACTAGAAAGTTGCTATAAACCCTTCCCAAAACCTTACCAAAACCCCCAAACACTCCCAGATCCATGCGGTATCCATAGTAACCCCCAACCCCCTCTCAAACCCTAACTTTCCACAGTTCTTTTTTTCCCAAAACCAACTAAAATCTGATACTTGTCAAAATGCCCCGAAACTTGCCAGAAACCTTCTTGAACTTCAAATAAATTATAATCTCTTGGAAAAGAAAACCATTTCAGATCTATTTCAGCCCTTCATTGATTCTCTAAGCTTGTTGGAAGTTCCACCTTCCATTAGATCCTCGTCGTTAAAGCAACGGGTCTAATATTGTGGGATTGTGTGAAGACATAGCATTCTAATAAATTTATTTGCTTAAATCTGATTATTTGCTTGTGATTAGCGTGAAAATTTACTATTTCATTGTTCTTAATAATTTTTCGTTATTCTCAGCCTTTAGTTTGAGGCTATCACATTCGCCCTGCGTCAGACACCTTACTAGTCCGGTTAATGGCCTACGCTTGCTGGTCTTTATTCGCCATTCCCTGTTTTATTGGTAAGGATGGCTGTAGTAGCAATTGCGCAGTAAGTTCCCCACTGTGATTCTTTTTTTCTTTTTCACAGTGAAAAAGAGTTGCAATAGAAGCCACTACTCTATGAGTACTGCATGGGAAACCCATGCCCTATTTGTTGGGAACAGCACGAAAAAGCCTTGTACTATTCAGGATCCATTCCTCAAAAAGGATATAATTAATGAGTGAATCCTAAGGAAGAGCAAGTGAATGTGAAGAATTATATTGACGGTTTGAGTTTGACGAATAAATGAATGCTAGGAGCATCGAACTCGCTCTGGTACCAAAGCTGATGTAGAACAAGAGCTTTACACGAATAATCTTCAGAGAAGGAAGAGTTTTCATTCTCTCTTCAATTCTTAAACATAAAATAAATACTTCGAAAAAACCAAAGACATCTACACTGTATGTCTATTTATAAACTCTTCAACCAATTCTACTGTAGTCTAATTCTACACTGTATGTCTATTTAGGGATACTCCTGGTAGGAGTCCAGAATTGAGTGCGAAAAATGGAATATTAAACTCCGCCAGCATAGAGGTTTCTTTTCGTAAGATTGAAAAATTTACTATTCCAGGTAAGAGCTTCTTTGGCAGCAAGGTGCATTGAACCCATATGGCCATAACCACATGGCTGCAACACACATACATACATATGGGCAAATGACCAAACCTGATTTCAGAGAAGGTCTGATTACTTAACTCCAATATTCTCTGAGAGCCATCAAGCACATCACAGCAATTAGGATATTATACAATTAACAATACTGTTGTCTGTCTGTCAGAAGTGAAGCATTCGGACCATGTTGGGTAACAGAAATCCAATATATATTCACACTTTAAAGTGAATAGTTCAATATAGTGACCATTTCAATGCATTTGCTCGAGTTTGTTAGGCACTCTTGCTGCATGGTTCTCTTCAGAAATAAAAAATATAAAGCTATCATTTCCTTCATCATATAAGAGGAAAAGAAAATGCAACTCACAAAGAATAAAGGGCTTACCAGTTTAAGAAATTCTAAGAACCAGCACCCGACTTCTGAACCCATACTTGTTTCTGCAGATGCATTGTGAAAAATAAACTAATTAACAAAAGATGCAGGAGTAAACATAGAACATGGCACCAATGCAGGTTTGACTGAAAAATTAAAAGCACAAATAACATAAAGCTCCCCTGAGGTTCCTGAAATAACACAATCCTCTTCTGTCCAGATTGGGCCATAGACAATAGAAATAGCTTTATTTCTTCAAGGAACAATTACCATTATAACCTTCATTAAGGTGTTTATGTGTCATCACTGAGGATGGCCCACTCAACCTGTCCACATATGGGCCCCATTTCCGCCCCACATAATATGCACATGTAACAAGGAGATGGACCCATGTATTACTAGTGGTTTTGTAATACCGAGTCTCGTCACCTGAAGTGGGGTCGTTCATATCCATTTCTGGTTCACTATTCTTGTTACGAAAGAACAGAAGAATAGAGTAGAAGCAAATGGGAACCCGGAAACTTGGACTTCAAGTTCTTCCTGTGCAAAAAGAGCACCAATATTTCCTTCCCTTTCTCCCAGTTTCTATTTTCTTCAATAATGGAGACCCTCCCTATCCACCCCTTTTTTAAGCTCTCCTCTCTTCATCCAATCTCTGAAAACCTACAATTATGACTCTCCAACCATAGAAAAACAGAGTACATAAAACAGAGAATCACAAAAAAACACATTGGCAGCTCTAAAATGAATTGATGTAGCATGAGAAAACATCAATCTATCGAGATCTTATCACGACGAAATTCTAGGTGAAGATAGCGGGTCTTCAATTGGACTAAAAAAAAGAGTAAAGTTTCATCAAGGTCATTTTGGCAGATAAAAGTTTGGATACAGTTGTGGAAGTTGAGGTGGTTGTTGACTAAAACGGAGACAAAGTCGGGGATCTGTAGGAGCTTAAAGGTTAAGGTTAGAATTTTGGGGTTTGTGTTGACGTTGGGAAAGGCAAATTGAGAGGGATTTGATTTGCGTAATATTGAGTTGACTTTTTTCTTTTTGAAATATAAAACAAATGATCAAACAAGATCTTTTGAAGAATCTAACCTGTCTCTTTTGTGTTTATTTAATCAAAAGCTTGATTCTTTTATTCAAACACATCCGGTCATTCTCGCAAAGTTTGTGTTGCTGTGAGCCCCTGAAAGACCAATCCCTCGGTAACTAACATTTCCAAGTACTTGGAAGGAGGTGTAGATTCGTTGCACTCGTGCTTGTTTCATAACTCATATTTTGCAAAAAGTGCAATACTCATGTTTCGAGCTCAGATGGGGCCTCTTCAGTAGGAGAGAGAGAGAGAGAGAGAGAGAGGAATTTGTCATGGTTTTAAGGTGGAGAGAACCATGTGTTCAGTGTAAAAGACAAAGAACATAAGACTTCTTCAGGTAAGCCACCAAATAACTAGACTTAGTTAGGCTTCTACGTTTGAAAGATGAAATAACAGCAAATAGTCATTTTGCTTTGTTAACTTCTTGGGAGTAAAACTATCTTTTACCATCACTAAAGTAATGCTCCATCTCTCAAAGTGATGGGAAGTTGTGTGTGTAGGTGGGAGGGAGGACATTGATAATGGAAATTAAAACTCAGTGGAGGTCAGTATCATTTCAAAAACCTTTGGGCTAGTAATAACGACATGGCACGTTTAGGTCAGTGTTGATATGGATACACATGTCGACACGCCCAGATATAAAAAAAAAAGATTTCTAAAAGAGGGCTTGTGTATTCTATCCACTACATTATTAAGTTTTTAAACACAACTATGGTTGTTGGATGGACTTTCCTCTCATAAAGCTTATTATGTTTATTAAGTTATTTTATAGCTCTTTAGGGTATCGAAATGTTTTTCTATTTATTTTAATTTAAAACCAAATAAAATAAAACCATATAAAATAAAATATTATATTATAATACATGTATATAGACGTGTGCATTTCGGACTTCTTTAAGACATCAAGTCAAACACCTTGTATTTTTTTTTTTTTGAGAAGTAAACACCTCGTATTTGTGTCCGACACTGATACACTAAGTTACCCGGACACTTCAAAATGTATGCCGCAACCATGTCGGACACTTCATATTTTTAAGAACAAATGATGTGTCCATGACGTATCCTAGCAGTGTCTCTACCATACCCGGGTAACATAGCCGACAGCATTCTGTCATTGTTAATAACCTCAGGGGAAGTGTAATTTGCCCAAATTAAAAATTACAAGCACACCTCATGGGAACCATGGCCGATAGCAACTCCTCTTTTGGAAGGCTTCACCTCACTCAGATTCAGGGAACCATCGACATCCTTCACTCCATGTGCTGGTCCACGACGACTGTGTCTATGGGAACCTAAAAAGAAAAAATAGGGACCCTTGAGTTGCAGAACAGAAATCACATATTTCATGTATAGTTCAAAAATAATCAAAACATATCAATTCTAGTTTTGGTAGAAAGCTGACCATTCTCTACAGAGGAAAAATTACTCCGTCCACTTCCAAGGGTTTTAACTTCCCCACTCCTGCTTGCATTAGGCAAGTCAACTTTGATTTCCCCATGACTTAATGGAATATCATAAGAAGATGGTGAATTACCACCACGTCCTAATCGAGAATTGTTTACAGCTGTATCCAGGTTACGAAGTTTCCCACTGGTGAATGATGATTTATTACTAGATTCAATGTTCTCAACTACATCACCCCCAAGTTTACTAGCACCAGCAGAGGCTACATGTGGAGTGATGGTCATGCCTTCCAAAGAATCAGACAGGAACTTTGTAGCTAAAGAAGGGGAAGAGGACAAGGACTCGTCACTTGCATGTGATCCATCTGAACGACGAAGAGGAGTCCAAACACCACGATCAGGTCTATCCTTATTTCTGGTGCGTTTTTCTTGCTTCTCGTTGATAGAACCAAAACTATGTAGATCATTCCCAACAACCTTATCATCTGAAGCCATTTTTGTATCACAATCCAAACTACATGCAGCCTGTGAACTACTAGAAAGGTGATCCTTCAAAACTGAACGAATGTTGGACCGAGGTGGTCGTTTGTCCTTCTCTAAATTCAGGGTCTGGATTTGCTGCTCAGACTGGACCACTGTAGATGATTGACTCGGACGTGCATCCTTGTTTAAAAGTATGCTTTTGACCATCCTTCCACTAGCCTCACGTCGCTGGTTCTGTTTGAAAGCAGTTGAACCTGGCGAGTTCCTCATTGGAGATGTTATATTTTGTTGCTGTGACACACCCCCAGACGCCTGTACAAGGTATCACAACAAGAAGTTTCTAAGAAATTTGCACCTAATTGTAATAAAAAGATTTCCATAGTGAATAAGTTACATCTAGAATGAAAATCCTTATCCATGATCATAACAAATAAAGGAAAAAAGCAGAGCCAGAAGCTGAGAAAGAATAAACCTTCAGTAAAGGAAAGAAGGAAAAGAAATTTGAAAAGCTTACATGAGCAAATTCTCGCTCTTTCCCCCTGATAAGCAGGACTTTCTTCTTTCCGGACTCAACAGCTCCAAAGTATCCTGAAATAGTTCCATCGCTGCAAGAGACTGCAAACAGGTAAATAAATATTTAGCACAGGAAAAAATTTTACGCTGCCAGAGAAGGAAAAAAACTGCCGAGAACGAACCTAGAATAATGTATAATACTCTTTAGAGTCAAAGAAAAACAGTTTACTCTCAAGTCTCAACTTCCTTTATTTGCCAAGGCAAGCCCATATAGGTGAGAACACGCACAGATTCCATGCCCAAATGACATGACCATATGCGTACTTCAACCCAACAGATAATTTAATCATTTGGGTGTTCCAGAACATTTTAGTAATTCTGAGGTGAAGGTTTATTCAAAATATCATCGACCTTGAAGTCAATTGCTATGAAGTAACTTTTGGTCACTATCTGAAAACGTTATCAGGGAAGTTCCGTTATGAAAAACAAAAACATCTTCTGGAAATATCAAGGATGCTCAAGCCTTCAATGTGTTAAGCACACTTGGTTAGAAAATTAACTCTAGACATTATTAAAATAAAAGGAGAGAAATAAGAATTTGTCTCGCCTAAATCTTGACACTGCAACTTTAGCTATCCTTTAACTTTTTCAATTGAATACAAGCTTCACTTGCAGATAAAATCTATAGGAAAGAAGTCAGGCTTACGGAAGATGGCGCATCTTCCAAAGAACAGAATTTGCACTAAAAGGATGAAAACTCTGGAGATCAGAAGACTTGCAACTCTTAATTTGGCCATACAAGGGAAATAGTAGACGATAATACATTTCGGAACATAAGCACTCCAAGTACGATTGGAGGAAAGCATTAAGAAGGAGTTTGGGATGATATAGATGGATTAATACTACAAATTTTAGATGCAGAGAAGGTATTCATTGAAAGTTATTTAAAGGGGTTATTAATACTGAACCTGCAGTTTGCGATGGCACGTGATATTGCAATTGTTAGTGACATTTAAGACCGGATAAAATGGTAGCAACATAGACTGTTTCCTCCTAAGGAGGAGCAATCGACGTGCAAGGATTGTAATGTTATCCTATGGAAGGTATGACCAAAGCTAATAAGAGAAGAAAGTGAGGGAGAATAAAATTTGCCCATGAATAAGGTGGCGAACACTAAAAGGGAAAAAAGATGGCCATTTTGAGAAAAATCAAAATGGGACGCAAAAGTTTTTTTTTTTGATAAGTGTGTATATTTCATTAACAAGGGAAAAAATCCCAAAAAAACAAAAGAAAGGCAGAACTACCTCCTAGAAGAGGGAGGAAGTTCCCCTAGTCCATCTATATACAAAGGAATCAAAAAAGCATCCTCTAAAGAGAGGAGAGACAGAAGACCAAAGAAAGAGAGAGGCTTTCACATGCAGAATGACATTTTGAAGGCTTTCCTCTTTGCCCTCAAAGATCCTACGGTTTCTTTCCTTCCAAACCATTGCAAAGGGAAGAAATCTCCACAAAAGGCGACCCTTCTCGGCGGAAGACTCATACGCTACCCTGTGGAATGAGTCTCTCACATGCAGAGGAACGATGAAGGATATACCGGAGAGAAAAGAACGTCTGCCAAATGTCGAACGCGAACACCAAAAGAGATAAAAAGAGGGTTGAAAGCACTTGGTCTTATAAGAGTAGCAAAAGAGGTTCCTAAGGAGCCTACGGGGAAAAGTCACTCTCATAAAGAATGTTTGAGTGTTGAGGTTCAGAAGGCCATGAGTAAAACGAGGTCTTGCTACAAGGCTTAGCAAGGAGCTAATAATGAGGAAATCTTTGTAAGGTATGTAAGTGCTAATAAGGAATGGCAAGGCCAAGCAAGCACCAGGAGCACGATGACCACTACAATTAGGAATAGAAGAGGCTGAGGAAGTATAAATTAGCAAAAATGAAACCAAATAACGTAAAGGCCTAACCATATTAGATGCATAAAGAGTGACCGGAGGATTTAAGAAAAGGATGACAAGACTAAAGATGGATGTGCTATTTTCAGGAATTAGTAAATCAAGACAAGGTAAAGGGCTTAAGACTAGGAGGAGATGCTAACTCTAAGGCAACCAAGTCACATATATAGGGTCAGAAAATTGGAGTAACACAATTGAAAAGAAACTCTGGTAAGATGAAGACAAGAAAGGCTTCAAGCGAGATGGCAATCCAATATAGGTTTGAAATGCAAGAGAGAAATTTAGTTTTCATGGCTTACTAAGATTTACAACAAGATTTGAAGATAGGGAAGATGACAGACGGATGAAGTATTGAAAGTACCGATGTAAAGAATAAAATAGAAGTATAAAGTTGCACTAACCGTCATGATATCAAACTTAGCCAAATTATGAAACTGTTGGAGTATGATGGAGCAAAGATTAAAACGATAAACAAGGATATCAAAAAACTAATTTGGCTTTATGCCAGTAAGGTCAACCACAAGTCCTCTTGACTTATTAAATTGAAGAAATTGAAAGAGAATACGAAGAATCTTGAGATTTTAATTGACCTTGGAGAAAGCTATTAAGTTCAACACATCTATTTTGTCAATTCCATGCCAAGAGTATGTCTTCATGATATAATATGTCTTAATCCTTATGCAAGTTTTGTAATATCTGAAAGTGATAAAGAATGAAGACCAAGGTTGCATTGGATGAAGCTTCATTGATAGATCGTCTGATCAAGATCAAGGCAAAAATTGAAGATTGGAGAGCTCAAGATCTAAGAGAAATATACTATAATAGTATATAAGTTGAACCCCATGTCCATTGGTGAAATTTCCCTAGTCTTTAGTGCTTACTGGTAAATCAGATCAGTCAGTCAGATATGGTTGGTTGACTGCCCAGCTTGGCCGGTCAACACAACAGCAAGTTGGGCGACCGACAGAACAATAGTTTCTGTTCTTTGTCTGATCGGTCGACTATCCTTGTTGGTCGGTTGATCGCCTAGAACAAATGGTCTAGACTCTATCTAATTAGTCAGCCAGCCTTTCAGGGCAGTCAACCGCGCCACCTCAAATATTAAAACTTGACCATTAGATTGAGTGATTTCGCACCATGAGAGAGATTTCCCAAAGGAGAAAATATCAAATTTCATTAATCAAGTCATTCCTTTAAATCAAAGCTTACAAGCTTATTTATAAACTCCCTAATGTAACTTTCCTAATTCTAATCTAATTGAACTTTCCCAATTCTAAGCAAACTGAAATAAGCAACCCCTACTACAAATCCACTAATTGAAAATTAAGTCTCTCAAAATCCTAATTCTATTACACCTCAAAGAACTAATTTCTAAACAACTAGAACTCTATCTAAAAATAGTAAAATCGAAATTTACTACAAATAGTAAAAATGAGAATTTACAAAAATCGGGGCATGATGGAACTTGGGTATGGGCGCGACACACCAATTACCTTTCCTTTGCTTCGTTTGAAAATAGGTGGGAAGTTTCAAGACGATGAGTTGGAGGCTAAATATCTTTCGAGTTATTCTTATTGTGGGGTCACCCATATTAACCCCTATAAAGCTATCATTATTGTCGACAAGGATGGCCGTCAGATGGGGAGGAACTTGAATAAGGACATGATTGGCAATGCTAGCAAAGGTAGAGGGAAGTTGTCGGAGCGACTCCATACGGTATGAGAAAGCTGGTGTTAATTATCATACTTCGAGGGAATGTTCAAAGAGTGCTTATGGGGGGTTTGAGAAACCGCTAATATCAGAGATGGAGGAGATAGCGGAGGTTACTCAGGTTGGGAGGTCTGGCTCAGACACCGGTCACCCGTTTGTAGCAAACTGTGGATCTCAAGTAACATCTTCTCCGGCGAGGTCTCCGTTCAACGAAGTAGCTGTAGATGGGAATCAGGTTTGTTCTTCTCTAGTTATTCTTGTCTCATCTCACCACGATCTTATTTCTTCGTCGCCGCCTCCTAGCGATCCCATAGGTGATAGTGGGGTGGCTTCATAGCTGAATATCGACCGACCAATTGGTGTTTTTGGTCTCGATCGAGTGACCAAATCTCCTCAACAACGCTCGTATTCCCATAAATTGGAGGATAGAAAGACAACTTCATGGGTAGCATCTGTAGAGGTTGAGCAGAGTCAGAATGAAAGGCTTATTGTTGTTAGGGCTGATAATGATAATAGCCACAATGTGCCTCTTTCAGTGGAGAGGATTAGGTTCAGCTAGACGAAGCTTTTGTTCAGTGTTCTAGGGTTTCAGGTTGGGTGATGGACAAGGTTATAGGATTTGGGTCTTTCTTGGGATTGTCCTATCATGGTCACGAAAGGGAGGTTATGGATTTGTTTCGTGCCACTGAGAAGGATTGCCTTGATAAAGTTCCAGATGACAAGGGTGGATTAGCTATAGAAAAATTAATAGACGGGAGGCTGATTGAAGGAAACTAGGAGTCAAACAGAGTCTTGGAGGAATCCCAAATGCTTTGCTCGTCTTCGAGTTTGGAAAAGGGTATCATGGGGTGTTCTGGACTAGCATTGGGGGAGCAAAATGATGGGGGTGAGGAGGATGTTGATAGGTGGAATCGTGAGGATGATGACAGTCTCGTTAGGTGTATAGCTAGTCCCATCAAAAGGTAGGTTAAGTTGTCCCGCGAGATCAACAACCTATCAGAGTCTAGCTTCTTGTCG
Source organism: Euptelea pleiosperma (assembly GCA_035048495.1). Taxonomy (NCBI): domain Eukaryota; kingdom Viridiplantae; phylum Streptophyta; class Magnoliopsida; order Ranunculales; family Eupteleaceae; genus Euptelea; species Euptelea pleiosperma. The sequence continues at coordinate 4,042,304 of CM068542.1, read as the reverse complement.
GAAGGTGTAGGGGGGGAGAGGAAGTAAAAGGAAAGGGAAGGGAGGGGGACCTACCTTGTAAGTTCATGAATTTAAACATAATGTCACAGACTGTTAGGGGGTTGGGAGGGGGGAGAAGAAGGTGGCCTGTAAAAGATTCATTCGTAAATGGACAATCAATTTGGTAAATCTTCAGGAGACGAAGATGGAGGTACTTAAAAAAAAAATACGATGGAGGTAGTGGGAGACGGGGATGTGGAAGAGACTTGGGATAACATTGACATTGAGTGGATCACCCTTCCGGCGAAAGGGCCAACTAGAGGCATCATGTTGATGTGGGGTCCTTCTAGAGTTCGCATGGAAGATTCTTATGTGGGTGAGTTCTCAGTGCCTGTGATATGTAGAAACATTGTTGATCAACAAAAGTGGGTGATGACTTGTGTTTATGGGCCTTCTAGAGGTAACTACGATCGGACTTTTGGGCAGAACTGGACATCATTAGAAATGGGCTCTACCATGGTGTATAGGGGGTGATTTTAATGTCATTAGATTCTCCTATGAGAAGAAAGGTGGTAGTCAGGTTACGAGAAGTATGAAGGAGTTTGAAGCTTTGGAGGGGCGGCTTTCCTTGATAGATCTCCCTTTTATACGAGGGAACTTTACTTGGTCTAATAACCAAGTGCGGCCTACTATGACCCGGTTGGACAAATTCTTGATAACGGATAGTTGGGCCCGATTGTGGAAGGACATCACCCAAGTTATTCTAATTTCTACCTAAACCAGTGTCAAATCATCATCCGGTTATACTTTGATGTGGCTGTATGTCGAGAAAATCCTCCTATATCCCAATTTTGTCAATTTAGTTAACAATTGGTGGGAATCTTCTCACTTTGAAGGGAAGGCCAATTTTGTTTTTAGGAGCAAACTTAAAGTGTTGAAGAGTAATATTATAGAGTGGAGCAAGGAAGTCTTTGGCAAGGTTGATAAGAAGATGGGGGTGCTTATGGACGAGATTGTAGATCTTGACATTAGAGAAGAGAATGGTGAGTTATCGGAGAAGGAAATAGGAGGAAAATTGATGCTAAAAAGGAATACCTTAAATGGGCTTGTATGAATGGAAATTTGTTGGAGGCAAAAGTCGAGAGTTAGATGGCTGAAAGAAGGAGATAGCAATATGAAGTTTTTCCACCAGATAGCCAATGCCAGAAGGAGAACATCACCAATCTTACAATGGGAGAAGAGAGAGTGGTAGAGGATAATGCCATTAGAGATAACATTGTACAGTTCTATTCCAAATTGTGCACCGAGCCCTCTTGTTTTCGGCCGACGGTAAACGGGTTGCAATTTGATTGCCTTAGTCAGGAACATATGGAGAGGTTAGAGAGGCCGATGGTGGAAGAGGATGTTGTAGCTATCATTTAGAGTCTTGTTGGTGATCGGGCCTCGGGTCCGGACGGCTTCACATTGGCTTTCTATAAGAAATGTTGGAGCATTATTAGAAAAGACTTCATGAGGGTTGTTGAAGAATTTGAGGCAAATGCTCACATTGATAAGTACTCAAACAGTACTTTTTTGACGCTTATTCCTAAGAAGGGACAGTCTCTTTAAGGGATTATCGTCCCATCAGCCTTGTCAGCAACTCTTATAAGATTATCTCCAAGGTGTTGGCAGCCAAGACGAAGGAGGGGCTGAGCGAGATCATCTCTCCGGTACAAGGGGCTTTTGTTTAGGGGCAGCAGATCCTAGATGGGCCTTTGATCGCTAATGAATGTATTGATTCCAGAGTTAGAGAAGGGAAGAGAGGAATTTTGTGCAAGATCGACATGGAGAAAGCCTACGAGCTTATGACCATGTATGTTGGAACTTCCTTGATCATATCATATCATGCTAAGGATGGGCTTTGGGGAGAAGTGGAGGAGGTGGATCAAGGTATGTATATCTACAACTTCCTTTTCCATACTTGTTAATGGGTCCCCGGCGTAGTATTTTAACAATTCAAGGGGGTTGAGAAAAGGAGATCCCCTATCTCCTTTACTTTTTGTGGTGGTGGTGGAAGCCTTGAGCAGGATGACTAGTAAGGCTGTAGAAGGCAGACTTGTCAAAGGATTCAGGGTGGGTGGCTCGGGTCCTATGATCTCTCATCTCTAGTTCGCTGATGATACGGTTTTCTTTGTGGATGCTTCTTACGGACAGATTAGATAGCTCAGGTGCATCTTGAGATGTTTGAGGCGGTTTCGGGCCTTCGCGTCAACATTTCCAAAAGTGAGATGTTTGGGATTGGTGATGTACCAAATTTGAGGGGTATGGCTCAATGCTTGGGATGTAAAATTGGGAGATTGCCTACCATTTATCTTGGTCTTCCTTTGGGTGCCAGGTATAAGGACAAAGCTAGATGGGCCCCTGGCATGGACCGCTTTGGTAGAAAACTAGCTAGTTGGAAGAAGAGGTATCTCTCTAAGGGTGGTAAGATTACTCTGATTAAGAGCACTCTATCTAGCCTCCCTATTCACTTTCTATGTCTATTCTCCTTATCTACTAGCATTGCCAATAGCATGGAGATGTATATGAGAGATTTCTTATGAAGTGGGAAAGGGGAATCTCACAAGTTTCATCTAATAGAGTGGGGTAATATTTGTATGCCTAAAGAATTCGGTGGCCTCAGCTTCCGGCATCTTAGGGATATGAATAGGGCTCTGCTGGGTAAGCGGTTGTGGAGAATTGGGGAAGAAAATGATAGTTTATGCGGCAATGTGATTGGTAGCAAGTTTGAACTCAGTCAGTCTAGATGAGATATTCATTCGGTGCTTTCTTCCTATGTGGTTAGTATGTGGAGTGGTATATTGAGTATCCAAGATAACTTTGGCAAGGGTACTCTTTATAAAGTGGGGCGAGGAGATAGAGTGCGCTTCTGGGAAGACCCGTGATGTGGAGAAGAGCGACTTAGAGTCATATTCCCTTCTCTTTATGGCCTTTACAATCGGAAAGGGGCTACTGTTTCTGAGTGAGTTGAGTTTCATGATGGTTCGACATCTTGGAAAATTTTGGCTTTCGTCGTAATGTCTATGACTGGGAGTTAGATTGCCTTGCCTCTTTCCACCATGTGGTTGGCGATAACCCGGCATTATCCTTGGTGGATAACAGGAGACTTTGGAAATGGGACCCTAAAGGAACTTTTTTGTCAAATCCTCTTCTATGAGCATTGTTCTTCGTTAGGACCGGAATTTCCCACAGGTCCTATCATTTGGAAGGCTCTTGTTCCTTCTAAAGTGAAGCTCTTTGTTTGGACTATTAGTCTAGACAAGATTCAAACAATTGACCACTTGATAAAGAAGGGGATGCTATTGCCTAACATGTGTGCCTTGTGCAAATTAGTCGTTGAATCAGTGGATCATGTGTTGATTCACTGTAGCTTTACTTTTGAGGTATGGCAAACATTTTTTTCTCTTTGGCATTAGCTTTATGACCCCAGAGCATGTGGGGGGATGATACTAGGTACTTCTAAGAAAAGGAGGTTCCTCTGGAAGGTCCTTCCTTTTGCTTTGATGTGGGCAGTCTGGAAGGAAAGGAACTAGGATCTTTGAGGGAAGGAAGCTTCCATTTCAGATTTGATTCTGGATATCAAAGCCCTGATGTATTTATGGTCTTCTATCACTCCTAAGTTTGCTTGAGTTTTTTTTCGAATCTTTTGTATTTAGATGGAATGAGCTTCTAGGGGATTCCTCCTGATCTGTAGAGTGAGGGATCTTCCTTTTTTTGTTTTCTTTCTTAGGATTCGTCCCTTTTAATGATATTTACTACTTATCAAAAAAAAAAAAAGAATTTACTATAAATTGTAAAAACAAGAAATTAATTACTATAAATAATAAAAACAAAATTTTACTAAAAATAGTAAAACGAGAATTTACTAAAAATAGTAAAAACGAGAATTTACTATAAATAGTAAAATGAGAATTTACTATAAATAATAAAAACGGGAATTTAATATAAATAGTAAAAACGACACGACTATGAGCAATGCTCCTGCATCAAACTCTCCAAGTTGAAAAAAAATCGTCATCGAATTCAAGTTGAGATATTGCAATTGGCTTTTCCAGCATAAGAGATATTTAAAGTGCTTTCCTTTCAATTTCTTCTTTTGCATCTTTGACAAGTGAAATTTTCTAAAACATGGTATGTGTCATCAACTCTGGCCTTCTTTGATAAGAAATCCCTGCTTGTTCCATCCGATTCATTTTCAGTCGGTTTTGAAATAACAGAAACATCTAGTTTCGAACCGTTATCTTCTGTACTTTTTAGGCCATCTTCAGTTGGAGCATCGGAACCAAGGGAATCATCAACCTTTTCATTCTCCACAACTGTAGGCGGATCAATCTGCTTATCCTCCGTATTTTCTTCTGATTCAACTACAAGAGCTTCGTCAGGCTCATCCTATAGGGTTTCGAGAGACTTTTCTTGCTTTGAGACCTCTTTAGGAGGAGTTTTTGTCGTGAAACCTTCCAATAGCTCGCCAGAAAGAGGTGGAAAAGCCGATGGTGGTGGTGGCGTTAATCTAAGACGGCTGCGGTGGTTGATCAACATCTTATGAACATCGATCTGCTCCTCTAGTTTTCTCTCAATATGATTTATCAAGTCATTACTAGGCTACTAGCATCATGTTGGCTCTCCAAACAAGTTATCACATAGTTTAGTTTAGCTAACACAACTGCCAACGATCGCGAACCAATCTGCGACATCTTTCAGAAACACACTCAAGAATTTCGAACTTGCTATGATACCAAATTTGACGCAGAACAAGAGAACCGCTCTGCGATTAGAGAAAGGACCTTCGGCTTCGCACCAAAATAGTTTGGATACGCACCAAGATAGTGATTTCGCACCACAAGAGAGATTTCCTAAAGGAAAAAATATCAAATTTCATTAATCAAGTCATTCCTTTAAATCGAAGCTTACAAGCCTATTTATAAACTCCCTAATATACCTTTCCTAATTCTAATCTAATTGAACTTTCCTAATTCCAAGCAAACTGAAATAAGTAACTCCTACTACAAATCTACTAATTGGAAATAAAATCTCTCAAAATCCTAATACTATTATAACTCAAAGTACAAATTTCTAAACAACTAAAACTCTATTTAAAATAGTAAAATCGAAATTTACTAAAAATAGTAGAAACAAGAATTTACTAAAGATAGTAAAAACGGGAATTTACTAAAATAGTAAAATGAGAATTTACTAGAAAAAGTAAAAAAGAGAATTTAATAAAAATATTAAAACAAGAATTTACTATAAATAGTAAAAACGAAACCATTATGCACAATACTCCTGCATCAGATTTGCGTCTTCTATGTTACTTTCTTGGCCTTGAGGTTGCTCGTTCCAAAACTAGTATTAGCCTTTCTGAGCGCATGTGTTGGACCTCTTATCTGAGACAGGTACGCTAGGCTCTAAGCCGGTTGATACTCCTATGGACTCCACTGTTAAGCTTGATGCTGGACAGAGGGAGGTTTATGCTAATGCTGGTCGTTATCGTCGGTTATTTGGTAAGCTGATTTACCTTATTGTCACTTATCCAGACATCACATTTTTTGTTGGCGTAGTTAGTCAATTTATGCATGCCACACGACAGCCACATTGGGATGCAATTTTTTGGATTCTATGTTATTTAGTCTCCAGACAAACGGTTATTGTATCGACCATCGCAGACTTTAGTTATTACTGGTTTCTCTGATGTTGATTGGGCTGGTAGCCGTACAAATCGTCGGACCACTTCAAGTTATTGTACATTTGTTGGTAGTAATTTGATGACTTGGCGTAGTAAGAAGCACAATGTTGTCACTCACTCCAGTTCCGAAGCAGAATACAGGTTATGGCCCACACTGCGTGTGAGATGTTATGGGCTCAGCCCCTTCTCCTATGCCTATGTATTATGATAATCAGGTTGCTAGCTATATTGCCAACAATCCAGTGTTTCATGACCGTCCAAAGCACATTGACGTTGATTGTCATTTTATCCGTGACATAGTGTTACACAAACGGATCATCACTCATTATATCAAGTCAGTAGATCAACTGGGAGATGTTCTTACAAAAGCCTTGCCTAGGAATCCCTTTTCTACTTTATGTACCAAGTTGGGCATGTTTGATTTGTATGCTCCAGCTTGAGGGGAGTGTTAGAGTTCTTAATTTATTTCATTTATGTTTATATTACAAAGTTGGCATTTATGTAAAGTGTTGGGCCCATATGTTCTATTAATGTAAGTAGGCCCACACCACTTAAGTGGCTATTATATATCACAATGAGAGGCCAAACTAATCTAGTTTGTGACTCTCTTTCTCTCTTATCTTATCTTCTCTTTCTTCTCCCAACCCTAGGACTTTACTTTTAACATCATTTATAGAATATCCTTACTTGTTATTACTTCTAACCATAGTCACAAAGTCGGGATTCGGCAATAAATCGGCAAGGGGTCAAGTCGGGAAAATTCGGATAAATTCGGTAAAAATCGGCTGAAATCGGCAAAAATAAACAAGTATATTATGTTATTTTTCAAGTTAGAAAGGTTGTTTTTAACAAAACACATCTATATGATGAAAAACACATCTATAATTCCATAATAATAAGTCATAACTCATAAGCATCATATATCATTCATAATTCCAAAAATTGGCAAAATCGGAATCAAAAGAGGCAAAAAATGGGTCTCAGTCGATTAATTGGCAAAATTCGGCAAAATCGCTGATTAATCGCCTAGTTTTTTTATTAATCGGAGATTTTACCGTTTTTGCCGATTATTCGGCGACTGATTCGTGAATTCAAAAAATCTGAGATTTTTGGAGATTTTTTAAAAAATTCGGAGATTTTTGTGACTAGGCTTCTAACAACCTTATGCTTAACACCACATGTGCTAAAAGTACAATGTCATTACTTGAGCATCACGCGCACCCACTAGTGGTCGTTTATGAGTGTGTTATCATGCTTGTTTTATCATTTCCCAAAATTTCAATGCATATTTCCATAACACGACTAAAATATTTCAATTTCCAAGCTGACCGAAATAAAAATACAAAACCATGTCTGAGAGTCCAGACTCTACTACTCAACAACCAAACCACTAGCCACGTCCCTTGTCATCCAACCAGACCGTTGCAGAAATCCCACCATACAACGCTGTCAGAATGATTGCATACTCAGGGACAGCTAATGGGCCTACATGTCCCCACTAAGCCTTGTCCACTCATACACGGGTACACCAAGAACCCACACCAATTTATGATAAAAAAACAGACCTAAACTTGCATAAACTCAATTCTTAATATTCTCCTAAAAAACGGTCATTGGAAGCAAAGCAATGTCTGGTAGGTGATGTTAAACCTAAGCAAATCAAAGGATTCAACGTCAACCTTTAGTTATCTAAGACAAAATTGTGTCTACACAAAAAAGATCATTCCCTCGAAAAGACTTACCCAATATGCAGGGCACCAGACATTAAAAGTAAAATTCCAAACTAAAACGATACAGTACGAAAACTACTACATCCAATCTAAATTTTAGCTTTGCCAAAGAGCAATAATGGTGTAAAGGCCAATAAGTAGGAATGAGCAAGTAATCCATGCAAAGCATATTTATACCACATATTTGGATTCAATCAACTACAAATCAGCCTAATATGGTGTAACTAAAGAATGTTTGTATCAATGCTACTGAATGATTCAGAATTCATTTGCGCATACCAGTTTCATCTTCTATTATTTCTGTTGCAACAGCTACAGAAACAGACTTATCTGAAAGCTGCTTATCCTCTCGCCTTGGCACTAGAATGCAGACTGATTTCTCCTTGCCATTTGTATTCTTTGCTCTGTCCCTTTGAACATACTGTCGATCAAACAGGCAAATGAGTAAGAAACCTTATTCCATCACCATACCCTGTCATTAATTAGGCATTTGCACATAGGCAAACACAACTAAGAGTTGAGGGAGGATCAATTGAAGTAACTAGGAAAGAATCCGAGCATGCATGTGCAAATAAGAAGTAATATAAGATCAACCAAACTCATGGATAAGAAGAGAAGGTCCAGCAGGGAAAGGGTGGGTGATGTTAGAAGCATAAAAACTGAGAAGTTTATCAACGATCTGCTTCAACTTTTTTCTTACCCAAAGATTTAGAATGAAAAGGCCCATAATGGATTGATCTAGTGCAATTCAAAATAGAGTAAGATACACTGATCAACAAATAAGATCCATGCTCCAACAAAAACCTGTCATGGTGATCATTAGCGAGGCCCCTTAGTTACTCCAACATGGTATGCAGTGCCAAGCATCAAAAGCTTAATGGGAGCAATATTCACAGACTAGATCGAACTGTATGCACCAATTTTGTGCTTCTCTCCCAACCCAGAAAAGCGAGTAATAATTTAGCCATCTAAAATGGACAAATATGGATACAAGTACAAAAAGCTTATACAAATACAAGCCAGTTATATCAAATACACAAGTACAAAAAGTTTGCTTGAATTTTGTGCTAGTTCAAAAATGAGGAAGTGACTTTGGGGTTCTAGTCCTGTCAACAGGATAGCCTTGACTCGTGGTTCAAAACATGGTCAAAATTAGCTGAAGTTTTGGCGCAGTTTGACAAATTATGACCTTTCAAAGTGAAGCTTACATGTAATATTTTGGCGAATTAAACTATTCAGGACCGAAACTTTAAAATAGGTGACAAGTGTTTGAAATTTTTTCCACGCTTCCCCTATTTTTTCCACATTTCCTTGCTTTTGAGACGTTCTTGGGGGAAAAAGATCACTCTATTAAGAGTTTTCAAGTCAAAAACAACTTGTAGGGATTAAATTCAAGATCAAATGCTCATCGGGTTGCTTATTTTCAATTTGTTCATATCCATAAAAACTATTTTTTTCTGTAATTTCATGTTCCTTCAATACATTTAAGCTACACTATTACAAATGTGTAAAATATCATATCTCCAAACTTCTCTATGCTGACAAATTTTTCACAAAACTTCATGTAGAATAACTTCTTTGAATTAATTCTGAATTTTAACTAAGCGGAGTTTAGGGCGAAGGCGACGTTTTATACCTTGGTTGAAAATAGTGGAAATTCAAATGTAAGTCCCTAACGTTATCATGAAAAGCCGAGAACCAAGTGGGTTTAAGGCAACAGTTGCGCTCATCTCAGACTTGGGGCCAAACTAGAATGATGAATGTGTATTTAGTTACTACATAGAAGTGTGATTCAATAAAAATGATACCAAACCAACACAAGTCAGTGATGTTCCATGTGATTCTAGAGTAATGGGAATATTTTAAATCAGGCAACCAAAAAATCATCTAATATGGAAACCAGTGATACCTTTCTTGCTAGAGCAGTTAAGGCTGTCAACGGATATAATTCAAATCAAATATAAGCATATTCGAATCAAAATCCAAAAAAATATCCAATATCCGAATATAATTTAGAAATCCGACGGATATTTTGAATCAATATTCGAATATAATTATTTTTATATAATATGTCAGATCAAATATTATCGAAGCGGATATATCAATATCCGAAAAGTATTCGAATATAAAAAATTATCCGAATCCGTATCCAATATCCAAATTTTTTGTATAATATCTGATTATTTACTTATAAAAAAAAAGATAATATCCGATTATCCAATTCGAATTCTGATTTTCAACTATCCATTGACACTCCTAAAAGCAGTCTATTATGCAGCACTACAGTTGGTGCAAACTCCACAGGAAAATAAAGTCTTCAGAGTTAACTTGAGGACTTATTACTCAGTGTCACTTGCTGGAGGAGGATTAGCAGCAATCCAAATAAGATCTTAAAACAATTTAACATGATCCAGCAACAAGTTTGACCATGCTCAAAAGCGCACAGATGAGGTGGAAAATAGAGATGATGTTTAGCTTATCGAAATGACGAAATATTACGAAGCACAACAAAGAAAATAACCAAAAGGAGGCTGTACCACAAACAACGACAACCAATAGCACCTAAAAGCTATGACAAGCACTTTGTGCAACAAGGATTGGTTCGTTAAGTATTTGAAAAATGAGGATGCTATCGCATATGTTGACCAACCTTGATGACTTACCAATCATGATGTAATGACCCTTTTTCTAGTAGTATTATAGTAGACTTTTTATAATACTTTGAGCATTATATGTATGTCTTTTTAAAGGTCTCAACAATAGCTTTCTATCGGTATCAAGTTTGTCCAAATCGGACTTGCGAGTCAAAAGTTATTGTGTTTAGTTCTGGACAACATTTTAAGTTTTTATATGCTTTGATTTGATATCAAAATATAAAATTTAAAAAAAAAAAAGACAATGTTCAAAATTATAGTCCCACATTGGAAATGAGTGAAAATTTCTAAGTTTTGAACCTCTATAAATAGAGGTGATACCCTAAACTAAATACATAAGTTTTAGGTATTTGCATTCTAACCCCCGAGGTAAGAATATTTGCAAAAAAAAACCCTCAACTAGAAGAAATTCTAGAAAATTCCTAGGAATTCCTGAAAATATTCAGGTCATTTGAAAAGTTTTTTGTGGGGCCTACTGTCTCGAGATACACGCTACCTCGAGATCCATGCCGTACGAGGTTCAAGGATTTAGGATTTTAGCGTATTCACGGGTAAGTACATAGTTATTTATTTTATGCATTTATTTATTTAATTAATTATTATTTATTATATTTAATAAATAATTTAATTATTTATAAATATTATTTTATTTTTTGAAAATAGTAGAAATTTCTCAGAATATTGTAGAAAAATTCTAGAAAATTTTATTATTTTTGGGAAAAATGTCTAAAAATTTTATTCTTGTTCTGTTAATTTTAGCAAGGAAAAATCTTTATTCTTGTATTTTCCACATGATGTGTAAATGCATTGATGATTTCTTGTACTCTTAAAAGCATGAAATTATGATATAGATGGGAACATGTGTAATCTTGTTTAGTTAGATGAATATGTGTTTTTCATCCGTTTTCTATGTGTACTTATTTTCTAGAATATTAGCAGGGCTTAAATGTTCATATTTTTAGTTTAAAAAATGCTAGAATATGAATGTTATGCATATAAAGATATTTCTACAAACATTAATATTTTATGCGTATAAATACGATTGAGAGCATGAATAAGAACGCGATCAGGAATATAGAATATCAGATTAGTTAGAATCAAGCGTTGTCTCATTGCTTTGAGACCCCTTGGGGTTCCAGTCCCCTAAAGAATCAGGCATTGTCTCATTGCTTTGAGACCCCTTGGGGTTCCGAGCCCCTATAGTATCAGGCGTTGTCTTACTTCTTTAATACCCCTTGGGGTTCCAGTCCCCTAAAGTATCGGGCGTTGTCTTACTTCTTTAAGACCCATTGGGGTTCCAATCCCCTAAAGGAGAGGCTTTGTCTCATTCATGTGACCCCTCGAGTATTTATACCTAAAAAAAAAATGACGGAATTATAAAGAGGATACCTAATGAAACAATTAGTGTGCACATTAGGGAGTCTATTTGTAGGCTAAAAATGTTGACATCGTACACTAGAACCGATGAAATGTTGGTACCAAATACATCATAATCGATAGTTTGACTATATAGAAATGGTCACAGGCATTCTGATAAGATAAATGTTAACTGTTACGTGAGAGGTCATCCTTGTATTCGGAGTTATACGTAAGTAATTGATGGAGAATTAAATTTTATCGAATTACATGTAAAACTCATTTGCAAATCGTACTCGTTTTAAAATAGACAAAAGTAGTTGATTTAAGTGGTTTTACACATGAGGAATGTACTTACTGGGCCCTAGCTCATTGTTTAAAATGTTTTGTTTTCAGGAAGGGATAAGGGAAAGTTGGTCTGATGCTTCTAGCATTTCTGTTGATAGACTTGTACTAGAGACGATGTTATATTTTGTTTAATTCTTCCATCTTGTAAAAGGATACATAAGTTATATAGGTCTTTTGACAGTTTAGTAATATGTATTTGGGAATACGATATATATACAATGTTTTCTTTTGGACGAGCATAATACGATTTTGTTTGAGGTGAGAGATACTCTGATATTATTAATATGTCAATGAAGTACGTTTCATCTTATGGATTGTTTTAACAAAATGAAAAATTATCCGGTGTATTTCCGCTGCATCGTGATGCCAGTTTTGCTTAACTGCGCATTTGTATAATTAGATCATGCCTCAAGATACGAGAAAGTTAGACATGACCAGATATCGGATTTGGGGGCGTGACACATGCCCACTGAAATTATCCTTATATGAGTATGAAACTAATGCCTTTGAAAGCTCTAAAACCCTTCTCAAGTTGGGAGTAGTGTTGTCCTTGAAACCCAAGAAGGTCAAAGATAACTGGAAGGGCCTAGGCAAAGCATCATGGACATGGTACACTGTGGCTCGTTAATGTACCCAGGCCACGGATTTTGTGCCACGTGCAAACAAATATATGTGTCCTCTATCACACACAAATACCTTGATATTTTTAATATCATACTGTAGTTTATGAGATTTCAGAAAATGATAAAAACTTCTCTCGAGGAAGTAGATATCCTATAAGAAACCAAAATTGTTTCATTTTCTTGCAAAACCCTCTTGAATATACTGAAATTTTTTGTGATATTTTGACGTTAATTAGTAATGAATAAAATTATCACTATCATCATTGCCTTATCCCATAGGGATCGGCAGCACGAAACCTATTCCACCATTCAATTCTATCTACAACCATATCTTCTATTAAAGCATAAGTATTTTCAAATGCTTTCAAATCTCAATCTACATCCTTTTTTTCTATCAATAAAGAGTATTAATGAAAAAAAAGTTCAAGAAAGCCCTCAAAAAGAAAAGAAAGAAAGCTAATGGGAGGGCAGTCACATTAGCTCGAGAAAAGAAACTACATTAATCTACGTCCTTGTCAGCCTTCCTCTCACCCTACTATAAACCCTTTAACATGCATTGAAGCACTGCTACAAATTTGAGCCATCATTGGTTTCGTTATAAATGACCAAACCATTTCAATTGCCCATTAGGGCTACTCCATTCTCTCAGTTGTGCTTGTTATGATTTTGTTTCCTAGCCTTTTTACTCATCCATCTCAATATCCTTATCTATGTTATATTCATTCCATGAGCATGTTGTTTCTCAAATGCCCAACATTCTGCTCCATAAAGCATATGCAGTAAACTTTTTAGTTTGAAAATTTCCCTTAACTGTTTAGTAATTCACACATCTTCCAACGTTTTCTTTGTAGCTTGAAAAAAAAATCAGCACTCAATTCAATGATATAAAGATGTCACAGAGATGCAACAAAGTTATGCAAGCACTCAATTCAATGATATAAAGATGTCACTGAGATGCAACAAATTTATGCAACTCGACTGCAACAATGCTTTTAACCATATGCACGTGTATCGGAGTTGAAAGCATTTTTTTTCTTCCATTACTTTTCTTGATATCTTGCTGGCTAAACAAGACTACAATTGTTACAGGAAATGAATTCTGTAAAAGACTAAAAAGGGACCATGTGCATTACATTAAAGGAAAAAAGTCTAACCACGATTACAAAATAAAGTCACTAAGAACAATCACACGAGCATCAAATTTGATATATATATATATATACTATTTAACTTAAAATTCAACTAAAGCCATTAGATTTTTTTATAAGTGTAAAGCCATTAAAATCACTCAAGCCACCAGGAATTCAGCTGTATATGAACCTAGGACAAAGATTGAAGCAACCATAACTACAAAATAATAATTTAAAGAAACAAGCAAAAAGTATTTACAACCAAGTCAATGAGTTAACTAGTTTTGCTCACTTAATATATACCATTAAAGAGGACATCACATGACCATCAAATTTGGAATAGGACTTATCCTTTGAAAAATGGTTACAGCATTAATGTTTGAGAATATATATATTCTATTGAACTTAAAATTCCATGAAAACCATTAAAATACTCAACCTAAGACAAAGATTGAAGCAACCACAACTACAAAATAATAATTCAAAGAAACAAGCACGAAGTTTTTTTTTTTTTTGATAAGTACAAGCACGAAGTTTTTACAACCAAGTTGACTAGTTTTGCTCGCTTGACGAAGCCAAGTATCTGAAGAAACATATATACCATTGAAGAAGACATTCTTCTCTTCTCAGAACCCCGTTTGGTGGAAGCTGAATTAGAATTGACTGATAAAGCTCCCAAAGCTCTTCTACTAAGCTTCCCATTAGATGATGACCTCTGTCATAAATCATGAAACAAAAATTCAGGAAATGCCATTTATAGAATGTAGAAAAAAACGTGGCACTTAATTTACAAAGAGAAAATGATTATTGGTTGCGAACAAAGATCTGATATGGGCAATCATGATAATTCTACTTTGCGCATATAAAAATTATGGCAACTCGGATCTCAAGTATATTCATGACCACAAGATATACACCTAAATAGGCACACACATCTATACATATGAAACAATCAAGAACGAAATGCATGGCCTAGTTAATATGTGATAGAGCCCAGATATACACCTGACATGACTTCTAAAATAAAACTGAACACTCAGGCATTTATAAATTTTTAACCTACAACTTAAAAAGTTGACTATCAAAAAATCTTTTTTCAAGCCCTACATAAAACAAATAAACCAAGAATAGCACAGCATAGATCTGCTTACTCGCATTTTAGCCAGACTCACTCTATTCATGTTTGCATTGCGTAATTTGGGCTTGATAGAAAACTAATCTAATAAGCTCTCCAACGGTACCACAACTGAGGCATTTGGGAATTTTTTAACCTTACAAAACTATGGTAGAAAACTGACGAGATTAGACTTATTCATGGATATCCCAAAAGAAGACTAAAATATTCCTGAAAATAATGGAGACATTCGCAACAGTTGCATATCATATCTGGAGATTTTTTTTTTTTGATAAGTGAAAATATATTAAAAGGCCTAAGCCAAAGGATACAGCCAGCCAGAGGGAGGCAGGTCGAGATGACCTACACAAAGCCCCAGCAAAGACACAAAAAAACCAACCCCCATTCACTCCCTTCCCTAGTACATATGCTCTCCCATCGGAACACAAAGTCTTCGAAAAATAAGCCCCTACACTCCAAGACCACCTTAGACCACAAATACATCAACCCCTTAATGTTAAGGATCATAGACTGCACTTTCATTTCTTTGTCTTCAAAAGCCCTCTGATTCCTTTCCCTCCAAATGCCCCATATGATCGCTAGAGGAGCCATTTTCCAAAGCGCATTCCCTCTAGCTGAAAACGCTTTAGACTTCCAACTCAAGAGAAGCTCCATAAGAGAAGCCGGCATAACCCAGTACACCCCGAAGTCTAACAAGAAAGCGCTCCAAATCTTTGTGGCTATCTCACAATGGAGCAGAAGATGGTCCACCGACTCCCCGTTGGATTTGCACATCCAGCAATAATGAACCAAGTTAAGACCTCTAGCCATCAAGTGGTCTATGGTTAGGATCTTATCCAGAGAAGCCTCCCAAGCAAAGAAAGCAACTTTAGAGAGGGTCTTGGATTTCCAAACCGAGGACACTGGAAAAGTAGCTCCCTCAGATCTGTGAAGTTCCACATAAAAAGATTTCACTGTAAAGGACTTCCCTTTATTCCAGGTCCACACTCTTCTGTCCTGCACCGAGGGCCTTAGGATAACTTCCTGCAGTCTCGATATAAGACCAGAAAATGGTTCAATCTCCCAATCATTCAGGTTCCTTCTGAAACCCAAATTCCACCATCCTGTCTCTCCCTCATGTCTATAGCAAGCAAGAATCGATCCTCCTTTCTTCTCCGATATCGAATACAACTCCGGGTACTCTTCCTTCAGAGGTTTATCACCACACCAAGTGTCATCCCAAAAACTGATTCTGTCCGATATCTGGAGATTTTACTCGGGACATAAACGAATATTCCCAAGTATGGTTGTTAATACATTTAAGCAGTAGCGCCTCTTCTAAGGTTCCAGCTACAAATTGTATATAGAGCCTAATATAATAGAGAGGACGAATCTCATATTCAATGATTGATAAAACTCCCCCTTTAACCTATGTTTCCTGGATTCTTCTAAATGGGTAAAGTAAACGGGTCAGACATGTGTTAGAGTCCAACACAACAAAGATTCTGGTGCAACACTTCAAATTTCTATCTTTATCTCTTTTTTTTATAAGTCTTTCTTTATCTTACAAGATACTAATTAACATTTTTCAGAAGTGGAGTTCTACCTTTTACAATAAAGTTTTCTGTTCAACAAATGTAGCATCACATATATGTATTCTCTAGTCTATAAGTATATGATAAAAATCATAAGATACTCTATCAGATTATCCACTATTATCCTCATTATTATATAAGAAACACTTACTTTGTTTTACAATCATTATTATATACAAAACAATTACTTTGTTTGCGTTATTCAAAGTATATTGTCGAGTCCACGAATCCTATTTTTCAAGGTTCACCAAATCAGGCACTCCACACTTGTGTCGGACTCCGACACATGTACCCGTATCAATGCAACATAGCAACACAACCCCCCTTGAGGCATGGTTGCAACAACTTGCCATTCACCATGTGGAGACTCTTAGATGTTGTTTCCAAAAAATACCCTTAGATATTGCATGCCTCTCCTTTTAGATCCAAAATATGTTCAGATAACACATCAAATGACCTTACTCAAAGAATCTCAAAGAGTTTGCAGAAGTGCAAGGCACGCAAGACAAGGAGACCAAGCCTCCGGTTCCCCTCCATGGTGATGGACTCTTATGAAGTTTGAGTTTGTCGAAATTAGTAAAGTTCCACTTCGACAGGTATGGGGAGCTTTTAAGTGGCAAAAAGAAGATTGCATGGGGTTATGTAGCTTTTTAGGCTATACCAACACTGTCTTGTATCAGTGAAGGCCCTTCAAAATGGTTAAAGATTTGGATTTGTTTTCCCGTTAAAGCCGTCTTTGATCAAAGGAAACATCTTAAACACAAAAACATGAACAAAATTGATGACTTGGACTGATGGAGGTAGTGATATTTAGTATCTTGAATCTTGAGCAATATGATCTATGCTAAGGGTGTCTGATTTTAAAGCTTATTTACGTATGCTTATGGGAGGAGGAGAATTCAAACTTTAAAGTATTCATTTTTGGAACCTTCATACATAGTCAATCTCTATGGACTTACCTTTGGAGGAGGAGAATTCAAGCTTGAAAGTATTTTCATCTTCGGAACTTCATACATAGTCAATCTCTATGGACTTACATTGGCTATTAGTGTTATGCTTATCTTTTGACATATGCGTCATTAAATATTGTGCTTACAAAAATCTACATACGATATCATGTACCAGTTGTCTAATTATTACCTCTATAACTACAGATACATATAAACTGTTACATATGTGCTGCCAATTCAATCATATGCTCAAATATGTTGTTGTGCAATAATTCAAGGTATTCCTAAAACATGTGACAAGCACGTTTATAACAGTATGAAATTACGAATAAATTGACATTATGCCCTTCACTGATCACTTTTTTATCTACAGTTTCTACTTGAAGGAATCGGTCTAGAGAATCCAGTTATAACTACCATGTTAATTGATCGACTGCATCTATTATAAAAGCAAAAAAAACAAAAAAAATTAAATAAAGATTTTGCGGGTACCTGAGATCCACCCTTAGTAGCTCTTTTCTGACGAACAAAATCCATTAGAGGTGTAACTACGGGAGTTTCCTTAGCAGCACCTGGAGAAGGAAAAGTGAAAAAGACCATCTTAAAAACCCTAATTTCATGCAAGTTTATTTGTTGCTTTCTATTTTCTAAGAATATTATTGGTATACTGATCAGATGATGTGTGCATATAGATTTCACAAGTATTAAAACTAACCAGCTCGCTCTGCTTCTCTTCTTTCCAATTGTATCTCTGCACTAGGAAGATTCTCAACAGGCTTTGCAAGAAATTCGAGGAAGTCCACATACTCAGGATCTAGTTATTCATCAAAGAACTGTTTGTCATTAAAACAGAAAACAGCTGACATGTATGAGTCAGCATTCACACTAGGACTACATACAAATTTTAATTTCCCTAAAGAATATATAACCAAATGAACAAGAAAAAACCTTTAAATATGGTCCCTTCACGACCATCTTTTTTGGACCATGACTTTGGAACGCGTTGTGAAGGGGCATATTCTACGATAGTCTTAAACTGAGCACCTGAAAAAAAGACTAATGTTGTTAAGAATCACAAAATTTATAAAAGCATCAACCTGTATAGACCTTTAAATCTTGTCATTGGATCAAATCAAACATCTAGTTACAAAGCTTTTTGCAACGTGATTGATGTGCCTAGCCCATCCTTTCAAACAATGTAGTTGAGACCCTTATTTGTAATCTGGCATATAGCAAAAATACGATACAAGAAAAAAAATTATAGCAAAATTTAGATTTAAAATTCAAAAATTTGGTCAAAGAAAGAGGAACAACAAAATAGGGAGAGGGATATCCATGTTTAATATCTTTTTCCTTTAAAAATTCAGGAGAAAAATTAGGCATATCTTAAGGATCTAGGTCTTAGGGGTAGCTTAGTCAAGTCTCTGTGTTTGTTTGTGCATGTGTGTGTATATATATATATGGATCATATACAAATACATTATATATATATATATATGGCACTGGAAAACTTCATGTATAAGACGCCTATTTTATGTTTTAACAGAAACATGTATTTCCGTATCTTTGATAATATGGCCAAATTATACGTTTTCTTTTCTAAAAAATTCGTAACATTTCATGTTATGCAAATTTACTAACAACCATAGAAGAGCCTTGCAACTTCTCAAAACTTCTGCAAGAGTTCAAAATTTTGTGAAGTAGAGAAGAGTACATATATTTAATTAAAAGGGAACATTATTTCAAAAATTCAGAAAATTGCGAAGCAGAGAAGAATATAACTATTTATTTAAAAGAAATTACCCTTCTCGTTAACGAACACGTGCCCGTCAAAGAACTCGGCGAACTCCACAACATCCTCTGGCCTTTTGAAATCAATGTAGGCTCGAGAATATCGATAATGCTTCTGGCTGCAAAATCATTTTAGTAGTGTGAAGTGAATCGCTGCTTCAATTTGCCCAAAAAATCGCTACATACTGTTCGAAGATTTTCACAGAAGTAGTTCAAGATTTTTAAAACCCTAAAGTACTTCTGATTCACTAATTAGAGTGTTGCATGAAGATGTTCGAATCCGTTCGTTCGGAGAATAGTTTATAATTTATAATCCCTAATAACAATTTGATGCGAAGCAAACAAAGAACAAAAATGGTTGTGAAAATATCATCCAAAGAACGAACCCTTGTAATATAACAAAACCAGAGATTCTCAAGAAAGAGAGGAATTGAAGGGAAACCAACCTGATCTTGCCGGGGCGAAAACAAACCCACTTGTAACGATCGGCGAAGCGTACGTCGATTTGGTCCATCAGTGCAGACTGAGAAAGGACCGGAGGCAAGTGACGCAGCACCACTTTGGTTCGATCGAAGGGTTCCTTCATGTGTGAAATTTCTCAACAAAAACAAAAAATACCCAAATCAATTGACGAAGATGAAACCTCTGCAGATTGGATGGACCGCTTCGATTTTTTCTTGCAATTAGACGCAAAATCCGCGATTGTTAGTGGATTTTGCCCTAATTTTGGGTTTAGGAGAGGAACAGTATGTATCAGTCAGAGAGAGAGACAGAGAGGGAAGGGTAATATATATAGGAAAAATGAGAGAAAATGAAGTTAGAAGGGGAGAGGATTTTGAGTTTGGCATATGGGTACGTACGTATGTGTGTACAGAGATAGCGTTTACATTGGAGATGGGAGCACGTAAATGTATATATATTTAGATGAGAAAAGGTAATTACTGCAGTGTCAGCTGTAGTTGGGCGCAAAATGGGTCACCACCAATAAGATTGTGCCATGTGTAAGCTCTTAATGTGTAAAATGGGTCACCACCAATAAGATTGTGCCATGTGTAAGCTCTTAATGCGTAATCATGCTCTTACATCCGCTTTCATCTTAGGCTCTATATGGTTGCCATGAATAAGTTTTCTAGAAATGATTTTTGCGTATAAGTATCAACACTCTCAAACATACAAATCCTTTTTTTGTAGAACTTTTTGTTGATCTCTCTCTCTCTCTCTCTCCTCAAGATCTCAAACCGAACACAGTAATGGTAACAATGTAGTGACAACAGAGTTGTGATAAGTGGCAGAGCTAGGATTTTGTTCTAGGGAGGGCACAATCAATTGAGTAGAACCGCCTACAATACGAGCCATGTGGCATGTTTTGACCATATGGATGTTTGGCCCAACCCTAAATGGACATACAAACCAAAAATTAGCCTGATCAATCTAAACGTTAGACTAATGTCGTTTTCATGGGTTGATTTTTAACCGTGGAATTTGAGCATTATTGACCATTATTTTTGGTACAAAGATCCAAAGGTTCATGTATAGTTTCTAAAATATCCCAAGCATATTTAGCAGATTTACATGAAACAATCCGTTTAAACTCATTTAGAGATAAAAGAATAGTAAATTATATTTAAGGCCCTATTGTTCCTATTATATGTATTTTTATCTACAATAAACCAAGTATTTTTATTCTTAATTCTAACTGTGTATTTATCGCCAACAGTGATTTTTTTAGTTGGCAAAGTCCAGCCCACTTCGATGGATTTCCAAATCTTTCCATCAAGTGATTTTAGGAATATACTCATCCTAGCATTCTAGTAAGTGTAGTTTGAGCCATCGAACAATTGAGGTCGAGAAACAGAGTTACCCTCTTCTCTCATAGTCATATCAAGGAAAATGATCTCATTTAAGTGTTTAAACCTTTGCACAAGTGTTAGGCTCCGATACCAATTGAAGTTCCCTTAATAGTGACACAAGAGGACCTAGAGGACGGTGAATAGGTCTATTAATTTTAACCTAAGACGGTTACTAATATGCTTAAATAGACTAATCAATTAAAACAGTAAAAATAAATAGACAATTATCTGCAACACAATTATTTATAGTGGTTCGGTGAATCAACACCTACGTCCACTTTTCAAATGGCTCCATTGAGCCTAGTACCTTTTTAATTACATATTTAAGAACACTTACAATATTGAATAGGATAATGGACCCTATCTCGATCGCAATCGATATGTAACGAAGTAAGGTCTCAACCAAACTCCAGCTCAGTTATGTTCACCCGTGATTCAAGCAAGGTAACAGTATAGATGTAGAATTACTATGTGAGCATTTCTAAATAGAAAGCCCCCAACAAACAAAGCTACACATCAACACAAATTAATGCAGATTCGATGTTGTGAAAGCTGATCAATCGAGACTGTAACCCAGAGCTATAGTGCATGCCAATCAATCACTCGAGTCGATATAAAATTGAAGAATGCGGATCACCGAAGCTGATCTCCCACAAAGGACTGTGTGAGAACAGTCAAGTTAAGCACAATAGCAAATGAGCAAGAACAATTCTCTCGGAGATGAAGAACTCAAGATAAGGCTAAGTGAATTGGTAAGTACGAAAGGTAGGGGAGTGGTATTTGTAGTCGAATGGGGAGGGGGATGCGCGCTCGTGATTCGTGGATCCCTCAGACTAATCGACCGAGGGTCCCTTTCCCACCGGTCCCCCCGTCTTGGAGCTCGATCGACCCTTCTGATGTTTTAACATATTTAGGGGTTTTGTTCAAGGGGGTATTTTATGATAGGCTGGGGGTTCCAATTATATCAAAGTGGACTTCAGATGGTCTTTTCCAAATCCACTAATCTTCAATCCCCGTTGCGCATCATGAACCACTTCATTACCCATCTCGGAATCATCGAGACACACTCTCACAAGTTCATGGCAATTGACCAATAGAGGTTGCGTAAATACCTAAGGTTGTTCTGGAATTGACAACACAAAGAGTATATTTATCAAGGCCACCGCCGATCATCAATCTGGACCATTAATTGGTGGAACAACGAATTAGATTGTCACTACCACACCGATTATATGGTCCTAACCATTTGATCTACACCCAAAAAAGATATACAAATCGGGTGAATAATATGATGACTTTTGTACTTTAATGGTTAATTTTTTATGATTGATGTATATGAAATTTCACCGGTCCGTTCTCTTTAACTCAATATACCTATAAGGGGGGGGGGGGGGGTTGATTAGGTATTTAAAATTATTTATACATACACAGTTTTACTGGTCTATGGTAAGGGAATAAAATCACATGCCTTAGTTGTTTGATGAAAGATTATCACAACCGACTCAAATCGAATATACCTCCGTAGTATATTTTCTTTTCGTTGTTTAATCTAATCAGAATAGATTGCGGAATACAAACAAACAATTACACAAGACAAAGATTTTTACGTGGAAACCTTAGCCAAGGAAAAACCACGGGACCACGTCCAGACAGAAAGTATCACTAACTAAAAAGTTAAATGAAACAAAGGTTACCTACGCAGCATCGTTGCAAATATAGCTTCCAACCTTAGCCAAGGCCTACTGCCGATGCGTCCACGTCCTCTGAATCAACGCTACGAATCTACGCGCGCCATTCTAGCCAAGAAGCCTTGTCCGCTTGTTCAGTTTGGTACACCCCAAACTTACCGTCAATCGGCTCCTCCAATCTTAATTCTCAACACTCCCGCCTTTGTAGAAGGTAAAGAATTCAGTATACCCTGAACCCTAGGTTGCTCAAATGGTGTTGAGCCACACTGGTACACTCAGGCTATTAGGTCGAATATAGAAGTGGAAGACGTAAGCTGAGGAAAAGATCAAGCACTTGGCTTTGATAAAAAAGAGAACAAGCTCACAAAATATGAATGGAAAATAAGCTTCTTGTTCTTCGAATGAACACCCTAATAAATAAAACCTTTACTTCTCTCTCTTGAAGATTGAGTCACTCTGTGTCTCTGTGTGTATTTAGAGAATGCATAGAAGGGTAGTATTTATAGAATTCTAAGACCCTGAGTCGTGCAGAACGTGGGATAATGGAACCAAGAATTTCAATTCTGTGCATGGTCCAATTGATTGTACATTGGGTCCAATCGATTGGGTGGGAATAAGTGTCCAATCGATTGGGCTCAATGAGTTTTCTGTTCCGAAGGCATCAATCGATTGCACATGTTTCTCCAATCGATTTGACATATATAACTTTCTGCCTCGTAGCTTCCAATCGATTACACAGTGTCTCCAATTGATTGGGCTATGTCCAATCGATTGGGGATAAGTTTCCAATCGATTGGACTATCCCATTAGTCAATTTTATTGACTTAGACTCGGGTCAGTCCAATGACAAAGTTTGACAATTATATTTTATTCATTTTAACCAATTCCTATGGCAACTAAGTCGCTTACCTTCCTAATCGAGCATATACGATCGTTAACTAACAAATCAGCAGTTACTCAAATGACTCTTATCGTCAACCGTCTGATTCTTGCTATCTCTGTCTTTTAGTCTTCACTTAGTTGGCGAAGTATGCGTACCACGACATCTTCACACTACACTAGTGCTCGTAGGAATAGTTACAATAATGTTTTTATGTCAAACAGAATCTTTGCCAAATTGAATATAAAAATATTCCTTACAGTGTATACTTTCCTTGGAGTTTATTTCCTAGTTTGTAGTGTGTTTACTTGTCCATTATTCAATGCATTCTTGTTGATATAAAGAGAAAATATCTATTGTCCTCACTATTATTGTACTTGAATAAATTCAATCTTTTACAGTTTTTAGGGGTATTGGCGCCTACAAATTGGATTCTTAACCGAAACCATAGTCCATACTAGTGTTTTTAAAGGCGTACACCTCAGGGCGAAACCCCTAAAAAACTCATTGAGGCGATGTAGAGAGTCGGTAGCACAGTGGAGGCGTAAGCCTCAGACCAAGAGGTGTTGTCAAGGCGTGCGTTTCAAAGAGAGGCGTACACCTCGTCCACGCCTTTTTGTAAAGGTGCGCGCCTCCATGGTAATTAGAAACTAATGCATGGAAAAAAAATTCTAGGTGTCCCTTTTATACAACGTGTCTTCTTTTACAAATACAACTTCTAAATATAAAACAAAAAAACCCTAGTTTATTAATTCTTTATCAAAAGAAGTAGGGACCCTTTGTCTTCTTCTACTATTCGTCTCCAGCTAGCAGCACAAAGGGCCCCTCCAACAGCCAACATCAGCATCCACTCTCCAGCAACCAACGACGACATCAGCAACTCCCTCCCACCTTTAGCATCTAACGGTAACATCTCCAACACCCGTGTGACAGGTACGTACATGACTGCATGATCTTCTTCTTCTTCTTCTCTTTTATGTTTAACCTTTATAGTTCACATTTCTGTTCACGTGTTTTTCTGCAACTTCTTCTTCTTCTTCTTTTTCTTTGCTATACACGTGTTTTTTTTTCTGCAAATCTATTTTTTCGTTTTTTCCTTCGAATTTCATTCCACAATTAACTTCTGTAATTTGTCTTCTTTGCTATTAACGTGTTTTTCTACAACAATATTATCATTTTTTCCTTGGATTAATTTCTACAACTCTTCTTCTTTGCTATTCACGTATTTTTTTGCAACTCTATTTTTCATTTTTCCTTTGAAATTCATTCCACATTTTATTTCTTTGTTTTCTTCATCCTTTTCTATTTTCTAAAAATCAATTCACTTTTTTTTATTCTTCTTCAATTTCAGTTCCACGTTACTGTGATCCCACGACTTCTTTCAGTCTATATTTTGGACTGTCTTTGTTTATTTTTTGTTTTAGAAAATAAATAAAATCAGAAAGTAATTAGTAATTATAATATTATATATAAAAAATATTCATTATCCAATTTAAATGAACAGAAAACAGAGATTTAACATAATATCCTACAAAAGAAAAATCAGACTCTAGTCTAGTCCATGTTTTTAAGCTTGTCTTTGTTTATTTTCTATTTCAAAAATTCGGATAATAGAAAAATTAGAAAGTAATTAGTAATATCCTAGAAACCGATATTATGTATCCTAGAAACAGAAAAATCATGTCTTTCGATTTCAAAAACGAAGAATAACATGTTCTTCTGTTTTACTCAGTTCATCATAACTTTATAATAGTTTCTAATTTTCTTCTTTTTATGAAGAAAAATCATGTATTTCAATTTCTATTTTATTTTCTTCGTCTTATTTTTATTTTCTGTAATATCAGTTCTTAGTTTTTATTTTTAATTTTGTTTGTATTTCGTATTTTTTTTTAATTTGTTGACTTGTATTGCAATTTTATTTATGTTATAATTTCTTTTATATTTTATTCTATTGTAGGATACTAGGATGAGTAAAAAAGATTTTGCATGGGAATATGTAAGAGAGGATGAAGGTAAACTGAGGGGGTACATGTATTTCAAGTTTTGCAATAAGCTATGTACCGGGTGATGAATCTTTTGAAAAATCATTTGGCTGGGACTCATCATGGAGTAGGGCCATGTATAAAATGCCATGAAGAAGTAAAGTTACGATGCAAGAATGTATTAGAAAATTATGTGAATGAGAAGAAGAAATCTGAAGAGTTAACATAATATTGGGTGGGCTGGTAGCAGGACTTTTTCCATGTGTGAAGATTAGGAAGTTGAAGACCCAAGTAGTTTCGTCCCTCCATCTCAAGTGTCACGAGCGAGAAGCCCAATGGATCAATTTGTAAATGTTGAACATAGCCGATTGATTTTAAATTCGAAGAAAAAAAAGAATGAGAGGCAATAAGTGTGTAAGTCAATTGGAAGGTGCATTTATACAAATGCACTGTCTTTTAATTTGGAGAACAGTCCATATTTTAAAATTATGTTGGAGGATGTTAGTGGATTTGGGCTAGGACTTAAGTTCCCATCGATCCACAAAATAAGAACGCAGATATTGAAAGATGAAGTAAAGAATGTAGATGAAATTATGGAAGAGTACAAGAAATCATAAAAGCAATATGGTTGCATTATTATGTTATATGGTTGGAGTGATGGAAAGGGTTGATGTCACATCAAATTTTTGGTTAATAATCTTAATGGCACTATATTTTATAAGTCTGTTGATGCAACAACAATAAAGGATGTAGAGCGTCAGATATTTAGATGGTGTTGTGGAAGAGATTGGTGAAGAATACATTGTCTAAGTCGTCGTTACAGATAATGCTTCTAATTATGTTTTGGCTTGGAAAAAATTGATGGAGAAGAGAAAAATGCTCTTTTGGACTCCTTGTACAGCTCATTGCATAGATTTAACGTTGGAGTTGATTGAAAAGTTAAAGATTTACCATGAAACAATTACAAAAGCAAGACAAGTTAACAAATTTATCTATCGGCATGCATGAGTTTTGAGTTTGATGATGAGTTTTACAAATAATCGTGAGCTCCTACGACCAATTGTGACACGTTTTGCTACTGCCTATCTCATATTATAGAGTCTTTATAAGCAAAAGCAACCTATTCAGGCCATGTTTAATTTACACCAGAGAAGTGGAACATTAGTTATTGGTCAAAGAGTACTGAGGGGCATAAAGCAAAAAAGACAATACTTTTTTTATCAAAATTTTTGATATAATGTTGCATTTTGCGTTAAAACAACATTGCCTCTAGTCACGGTTTTAAGAGAGGTAGACTCTGATCGGAGGCCTTCAATGCCTTTCCTTTACGAGGTGATGGATCCAACAAAAGAAAAGATTGCAGATGTATGTAGTGGTATAGAAATGAAATATAAGTCTATTTGGAAGAAAATAAATGAAAGATGGACTCCTCAACTCCACCGCCCTCTTTATGCAGCTGGATATTACCTAAATCCATGTTTCCACTACGAAGACAACTTCAATGCAGATGGCGAAATAAGAAAATGATTATATAAATGCATAAAGAGAATGATCGCAGAAGAAAATGAACGAGAAGCTGCAAATCTTCAATTGGATGATTTTGATCAAGCCAGAGGAGATTTCAGCCTTGATATGGCCATTAGGACAAGGAAGAAATAAAATCTTGGTAGGTAATTTGTTTCTTAACATCTTTGATATTAGTTTAATTGTATTGACTATTGACAATTTGTTGTGATTGTAATTGATTGGTGGATACATTTTGGAAACAAAACTTCTGAGTTGACGAAATTTGCAATTTGGGTTTTGAGCCTTACATGTAGTTCTTCAGGACGTGATTGGAACTGGAGTACTTTTGATCAGGTATTTATGAGAGTTAATTAGTAACTTGAAAATTAAAAATTTTGATTTTTAAAAACTAATATTATCAAATATCGATTCATGTTTATATTCCGATCTAATATATTATATTTTTTGATAGGTGCATACAAAGAAGAGAAATCAATTAGAGCAACAAAGGTTAAATGCTCTTATTTTTATTATGTACAATCTGAAGTCGAGGAAAAGAAACAAGAGAAGAAAAGCGAACCTGAATTTTGATCCGATCTTAAAAGAATACGTAGACTCTGATGACGAGTGGATCATCGATGAACAAGAACCATTACTTCTTGCTAGAACAAAATAGTTAGAGGAAGATAGTCTACTTGTCGATGTTCTATCAATAACTCAACTTGAAACTAAAGTTGTTGAAGAGTCCATTACTAATATTGGAGGTGGACCATGTGTTGGCTCTAGATCTAGTGCTCAAAGAAGAATGTGAAAGACTTCATAATCACAAACCACAACTCAGAAGAACCAAAGTAAGCACCAACTACTAAGTAGTAAAGCATTGGATTATTGAATGATTGATTTCTAATTTTAAGTTCACTTATTTTTAATTAAAATAGTATTGATAATACTTTTTATGTCTAGGACATGCTAGTATTGATAAAGGCAAGAGTGTTAATCTATAATTGATTGACGAGGAGGAGGATTTTGACTTGGACTATCAAGAAGAGGATGTTGTTATTCATATAGTTGAAGAAAATGCATTTAATTTAGTAGAAGATTGAATATTTGATTGATGTTGTGTTTTTTTTTTGTTAGATTTGTTGAAACTTGGAACTTGAAATTAGAAATATGAACTTAGAATTAGAAGTAAGCTTTATTTTTTAATTTTTACTATTTATATTTAACATTTTAAATACTTTTCTACCTAAAAAATATGTGCACGTGAGGCTTATGCCTTACGCCTCGCCTCAAGGCTTTGACTAGTGAAACGCCTCGCCTCATGCCTTAGCGTTTAAAAACATTGGTCCATACAGTAGACATTTATCAAATATTTTTGTAGGTATGATGCTTTTACCTGTTTGTAATATCTTTTGACCGAGTAGATGACATGGGTTTGGCGCAAATCATTATTTCTGAGAGAAGTCGTTTGCCTCTTTAAGGGCTCTAATGGATTTTTTAAATTGCTCGCCAAAGTTGTTGACAACCCGGCCACAAAAATCTTGTAGGTAGGTTGCTAGTGATGGATGGCCAACCCACCAGAATCTCATGACCGGCCATCCACCACATCAGTTTGATTTTGGTTAGCTGTGGTGGGTTTTAGGCCAAACCCATATGTTTTTTCCAAGGTTGAAGAAAGGGACATTTTTGTCCTTTTCAAAAAAAATTGTTAGTCAACAAAGGTCTTAAACAATGGACCGGGTCATAGGGGGGTATGTCAGCTTTTTCAAACTGTGGGAGTTTATGTCAAATTTGGAAGATAACTTGAGGGGTATATAAAAAATTCCCAAAAAATATTAAAAAGTCATAAACTAAAATATGATCTACTATCATTTTTTGACAAAAATACTTTAAATTAAATGAACACCATTTTTTGACTTACATTCAAGTTGAGTCGAACTGACTAAGTTATGTTTCAAATTTACTCATAGAGTAGTGTAGCTGCATAAAAATGATAATCAATTTTGATTGATTAAGCTATATACAAACTCCATCTTTTAGACTTATATTACATGCTTAAGCATAATCATCCTACAGTTAAACACAATCATCCCACGGTTAAACACAATCAATCCACGGAGAAGAAATTAATTACAAGAGGCACTAAATCGAGGTCGTCCCAACCCACTACCTAGCATCTACCAACTGGGGCTTCGACTTAAGTAGACCTATAGCAACACAACTACTAGTGTTTCTCCAACAAAATTTGGATAAAATACTAAAATCAAAAATATAATTAGCCCAAAAGATAAAGCTTTTAGTAAACGAAAATAAGCAGTGTTTTAAAAATTGGACCGGACAGGATGGTGTGACCATGTCCAACTGAATTTTCATAAATATCGGTTCACCTGAAGTTTGAAGAGAATCTGTGGTTTTTCAAAATCAGTGATTCGACCGTCAAACCAATTGAACCAACGGTTCTTATGCACCGTTTCCCCTACATATGATATCTTAAAATTTTGGAGATTTTATCCACGATCAAAGAGAATATTTTAGAAAAGTGAGTATGGTTTCCAAATTTGAAACGATTTCTCCAAAATTCTAATTAAATCTTCAAAATTTGTATTATATATCTATGCAAAATAAGAAATAAATTTAATGCTATAAAAAACTCTTCATTCTTGAATCTTAATCTTAAACGTATCCTTGGAGAAAAAAAAATAAGGGCATTGACTTTAAATTTTCACATTTTTTACGACCTCTTTCTTTTATTATCTCATATATTTTTAAAATTTTTAAATGATATATTTTTTTAAATTATTCTATAAATACAAACCAGTCTAACCACAATCCGACCAATTTGTCAAAATTTTGGTTTGATTATCGGTTCAAATATTAAAACATTGAAAATAAGAGTTACATGTCAATAAACTCGATCTAGCCTGGCTAGTCGAACTAGTGACCCGATCACAAAATCGAATTGGATTGATCATGACCGCCCAACAATCTGTAAAAAAATGTTCACATTCTTGTAACCCTCTTGACTCGACTGGTTGAATGTCACTCCCTGAATTTCGGCATCCGAATCTGACTCGAATGACTGTGGATCGACCCGTTTACTCGAAATCTAGGGTGTGAAAATAATAAAGGAAAAATAGAATCTCACAGTTTACAACAAGATATCTATAGTTTAAAATTTAATAAGATCTCAAAATCATAATCTTTGGTAGCTAACGTCATTTGTGACATACAAAAATTGAAAAAGAACCCTAATATTAAAAGAACAAACAATTTATTAATCATGATTCACCAAAGAGACTCATTTATCCCATGATCCAAATAATATAAAGTAATGATTTTATATGCTTATAAAATCAAAGTCTCTAATAATATTCTTTTTCAAGTTTCAGCTCATGCTCCTAAGGTTTGCGTGTCTCATCGTCTATTCCGTTCACTGATTGTAGTTCTTCATACCCTTCTTTATACGTCTTGGTTTCATCCAAATTTAAAAATGGTGGTTGTAGAAGTGAGCCAAACGCTCACTTAGGTTTTTCACCCAAAAACATGATTCAAATAATACAAGATATACAGACATGTTTGTATAAATTAAATTGTTAGACAGTAATATCATGGTTATAATGATGCATGAACAATTAATCAAAAATAATACACAACCCACATAGGGGGTCTTATTCTTTACCCGTACAGAGGGTCTTCCATAGGTTTTTGAGTCTTTCACCCTGGAAAACTTACTTTTTAACTTACTTTATTGCTTCTGAATCGAAAATACAATGCATGGCTTCATATATACAAGAAATTACTGAAATGTAAATATCCATGCAGGGGATCTCTAATACGAAACAAATAGAATCCAAATTAGGAATCTCTAACATGGAATAGATGAAATCCACACAAGGGATCTCTAATATAAAACGGACTATCAATTACAGTTTAATAATAAATACATGCTCACGAGGTAATGACTGATATTAAAAGAATCGTGAGAAGAACACCTACCTTTGATCGCTTCCCCTAATCTTCTAATTGTCCATCTTCATATAATTTCAACCCAAATTTATTGAACCTCTAATTTTCACGTTTTAGTTAAGTGTCAATAAAAATAATTCTTGAATCATAGAAATGGATTTTAGATGGTTATAAAAGTTTGAGTAGTGTAAATCTCGAGGACCGCGGTTGTCTGGACCTAGAGACGACAATAAGAGATAATGCCCACTAGGGGTGATGACAAATAATATGTGGGCATTGTTTGGCAATGGAAAGAGGTGTGGTTGCAGTCGTTGACCGTAGTGTGTAGATGAGATGATCACAGTTAAGCTAGTGTGCAAGGTGCAAAGAATATAACTATATTGGATCAAATCGATTGGAGCCTTCGGGATAGAAAGTTATCTAAGTCAAATCGTTTGGAGAACCTTGTGTAATCGATTGGTGTCTTCGGAACAGAAATCTTATTGAGCCCGATCGATTGGACACTTATCCCCAATCGATTGGACCCAGTGTATAATCAATTGGACCATGCACAGAATTGATCTTTCTCAGATCTGAAATTCATGGTTCCATTATCCCACGTTTTGCATGACTCAGAGTGTTGGAATTCTATAAATACAACCCTTTTATGCTTTTTCTAAACACACAGACACAGAGTGACTCAATCTTAGAGAGAGAGAAGAAAATATTATATTTATTAGAGTGTCCATTCGAAGAGCAAGAAGCTTATTTTCCATTCACATCTTGTGAGCTTGTTCTCTTCTTGATCAAAGCCAATAGCTTGATCCTTTCCTCAGCTTAGGTCTTCCACTTCTATATTTGACCTAGTAGCCTGAGTGTACCAGTGTAACTCAACACCATTTGAGCAACTTAGGATTCAGGGTGTACTGAATCCTTTATGTTCTGCAAAGGCGAGAGTGTTGAGAATTAAAATCAGAAGAGCCGATCGATGGTAGGTTTGGGGTGTACCAAATTGAACAAGCGGATAAGGTTTCTTGACTAGAAGGGCGCGCGTGGATTCGTAGCGTTGATTCAAAGGACGTGGACGCATTGGCAGTAGGCCTTGGCTAAGGTTGGAAGCTGTATTTGCAACGGTGCCGCGTAGATAACCTTTGTTTCATTTAACTTTTCAGTTAGTGATACTTTCCGTCTGGATGTAGTCCCGTGGTTTTTCTTTGGCTAAGGTTTCCATGTAAAAATCTTTTATCTTGTGTTATTGTTTGTTTGTATTCCACAATTAGATCAAACGACGAAAAGAAAATATACAACGGAGGTATATTCGATTTGAGTCGGTTGTGATAATTTTTTATCAAACAACTAAGACATACGATTTTATTCCCTTACCATAGATCAGTAAAACTGTGTAGGTATAAATAATTTTAAATACTTAATCAACTCCCCCTTCTAGGTATATTGAGTTAAAGAGAACAGACCGGTGAAATTTCAATTAGTATCAGAGCAGGTTATTCTATTAAAGGTTTAGTCACCTGAATTTAGATTCTGCAAAACCAGTTCATTCTTTTCATTTATAAAGATGCTTAAAGAAGGGTTCACTGTCAATAGCTGTAGTGACTCAGATAGTGAAGATCAAGATGATCTTTATACTACTTATCAAAAGCTATATAAAGAAAGTTTTAGACTGATCAAAGCAAATAAGAAATTGACTAATAGAGTTGAATTTCTTGACTCTAAAAATTCTGCTTATAAACTAGACAATAATGAATTATCTGTAGTAATTGGTCAGCTTAGGGAAGAGAAGAAATCTTTTCAAGAAAGAAATAAGTTCTTGGAATGCGAGTTCGAAACTTGTACGGATGCTAAAATGTCTTTTGAAAATGAGCATGAAAAATATGAAACTATTTTTAGACAACATGAAGAAGAGAAAGCTAGCCTCCAAGGCAAAGTTAAATTTCTTGAAACTGAGTATCAAGAATGTTTGGAGAAGAGGAAGTCACTTGAACTTGATCTAGTTCAACTAAAAAAGGACTTGCCTTATATTTCTCAAAGCACTGAGAAATTAAATGAGATTCTTAGTGTGGGACAAAGATGTAGAGACAAGCGGGAACTTGGATATATTGATACTACTAATATTCTATTGTCTTCAGGAATTGAATTTGTAAATGCCAAAGTTCCTTTCACATCACAGGTTGATCAACCTAGACCTAGATCAGTTATACATGCACCTATTTGTAATTACTGTAGGGGTAAAGGTCACCTAAGCAAGAATTGCTTTCAAAAGAGGAGATATACTATGGTTCATCCCAAGAGAAAATCATATGGGAACTAAGGAGATCTACTCCATAAAATGATAGCTTTGCATCAAAAGTTGGATGCTTTGAGAATAGAGATTGCAAACCTTATGAAACTCAAGGGCACCTAAACTCAAAGGGCTCAGAATAAGAGGACAAATAAAAAGAGAAATGTTGATCCTCATTCATCGCTTAAACAAATGGCGAAGAAAAAGAACCCACCTAAAAGGTATAAAACCATATGGGTGAGAAAGGAAGGACCGATAAATCTAGATTCTATTTGAAATGAATTCCTTATGAAGTCTAGTGGCACTTGTCCCATTGATTAATAAATGTGGTTCTTTACATTATTCTCTATTCTATGATTGTATATCTTTTGTGAGTTAGGTGTGTAGTTTTGTTTTAGATTTTTATTTTCTTCATAGTTTTTCATTTGTTTTAGATCTTTGTTTATTTGTATTGTTTTGAATTCATGTATTCAAAAACAAAATAGAAAATTTGAAAATAAAAAATTATTTTGTGTCATGTTTAGGATTTTATTTTAGAGTTGTGCATTGCATAAGTGTTTTTAATATGATGGGCATTAACTCTAAAAAATTCTAGAACTAGGACTTGACACAAGGTAAATTGAGACTAGATCATTGTAGAAAACTCTAGAATATTTAGAAGATTAGTCTATTTTACTAATTCTCAGTTAGTGGATGTTCATAAGTTTTAACTTGTTATTCACATGCACACTGACTGATACTGGCTGGGACTGATTTGATTGAGGTAATAAATTTAGTACTCAATGGGAATCAGGAATAAACTTCTACTTTTCATGACTTCAAATTAGTTGTGTTTATGCTTTCAGTTGATTTCAAAATTACAATATAATCGACTGATGGCCTCCTTGTGTGATAGTTCTCTATGGAAAGAGCTACCTCAAGTGGATGTGGTAAAATTTGTATGGCCTCGATCGATACAAAAATTTGATTACTTAATGTTGCAGAGTATACCATATC
This sequence comes from Euptelea pleiosperma, assembly GCA_035048495.1. Lineage (NCBI taxonomy): Eukaryota > Viridiplantae > Streptophyta > Magnoliopsida > Ranunculales > Eupteleaceae > Euptelea > Euptelea pleiosperma. The sequence continues at coordinate 4,008,169 of CM068542.1, read as the reverse complement.
GATCGAGTGTGAAAGCTACCAAATCGATCAAATATCAAAAGATGAGAATTTAAAAAATAAAATTTTGATTAAACAAGTGAGTGAGAAATAGCAATGTTTGTTATAAAAGTAATGTGAAATCACATTAGCAAATACACTTATAAATAGAGAGTTAGTGAGAACCTATTAGCTCTAATGAGGATTTCATGATTAGATACAGGATACCTCCAAATTTTGAGTAAAGTATATAGATTTTTACTAACATCCGTCTTGTATCCTATGAAGTGGAAAGTCATATCACAGTACACCCAAGTGAAAGAAATTAAAAATTCAACTGAAGTGAACTAGTTTGACTGACTGGCTCTAATAAATGGCCTAGATTGACTGCATTTGAACTATTTAAGATTAAACTGAGTAGTTAGCTCTAAAATCCTAGGTTTAATATTTGTTAGTGCCAATCACATTGAAACTCATTATGCATTGCATTTTAACTTGACTTTTCATGCATTTTAGCATACTTCAGATTTGACCTTTTTCCGGATTGATCTGATTTGAGTTCTGTGAGTTGGAAATTTTTCAGAGATGATTTAAAAAATTTAAAATTCCTTTGAAAAAGATTTATGATTGGTTAAATAGTTTCACCAAAATTTAAACCATTAATGTATTTAGACTATGCGCCATACTTATCTTTTAGTCTTTATACATGTTATCATGTTGCACTAATGCACTTGTTCATCATGATGATATTCATTACATGCTTGTTATTTGTTTATATTTCTGTACCTTTATCAATTTGTGACAAAAAGGGAGAGAGAAAATCATAGCGGTAAAAATAAGTTGATGCATGAGATAGGGCGAGAAAAATTTAGGAGAAAAAAAGTTGTCATTATTTTTTTTTAATTTCTCTACTTGTGATGTGCATAAATAGCTCACTGATTTTAATGATTTATTGATTGCCGATGATGTTATATAGTATATATTGTTGGTAGAATGTGCAGGGAACATATCAAAAGCCATTACATTATATCTGTTCGATTATCTCCGAGAGAGTATGAGATAGTAAGTAAATCATGTAAGTGATTGTATTTTTCTATTTTTTACCTTCTATATGATTAAATGTTTTTTGTCACGGAATTGCCAAAAGGGGAAATTGTAAGGAATATTTTCATATTCAATTTGACAAAGATTCCATTTGACATAAAAATATTCTTGTAACCGTTCCTACGAGCACTAGTGTAGCGTGGAGATGTCGTGGTACGCATACTTCACCAACTATGTGAAGACTAAAAGACAGACAGCAAGAATCAGATGGTTGACGACATGAGTCATCTGAATAACTGCTGTTTTGTCAGTTAACCATCGTGTACGCTCGATTAAGAAGGTAAGTAACTTAGTGGCCATATGAGTTGGTTAAAATGAACAAAATATAATTGTCAAACTTAGTCATTGGACTGACCCGAGTCTAAGTCAATTAAATTAACTAAAGGGATAGTCGAATCGATTGGATACTTATCCCCAATCGATTAGACATAGACCAATCGATTGGAGACTCTGTGTAATCGATTGGAAGCTACGAACCAGAAACTTATCTGAGTCAAATCGATTGAAGACTCTGTGAAATCGATTGGAGCCTTCGGGACAGAAAGTTATCTGAGTCAAATCAATTGGAGAACCCTATGTAATCGATTGGTGCCTTCGAAATAGAAATCTTATTGAGCCCAATCGATTGGACACTTATCCCCAATCGATTGGACATGGCCCAATCGATTGGACCTAGTGTACAATCGATTGGACCATGCACAGAATTGGTATTTCTCAGATCCGAAATTCATGGTTCCATTATCCCACGTTCTGCATGACTCAAGGTCTTGGACTTCTATAAATACAACCCTTCTATGCCTTCTTTAAACACACACAGAGACACAGAGTGACTCAATCTTAGAGAGAGAGAAGAAAATGTTATATTTATTAGAGTGTCCATTCGAAGAGCAAGAAGTTTGTTTTCCATTCACATCTTATGAGCTTGTTTTCTTCTTGATCAAAGCCAAGAGCTTGACCCTTTCCTCAGCTTAAGTTTTTCACTTCTATATTCGATCTAGTAGCCTGAGTGTACCAGTGTGACTCAACACCATTTGAGCAACTTAGGGTTTAGGTTGTCCTGAATCCTTTACCTTCTACAAAAGCGGGAGTGTTGAGAATTAAGATCGGAGGAGCCGATCGACGGTAGGTTTGGGGTGTACCAAACTGAACAAGCAGACAAAGCTTCTTGACTGGAAGGGCGCGCGTGGATTCGTAGCGTTGATTTAGAGGACGTGGATGCATCGGCAGTAGGCCTTGGCTAAGGTTGGAAGCTGTATTTGCAACGGTGCTGCGTAGGTAACTTTTGTTTCGTTTAACTTTTCAGTTAGTGATACTTTTCGTCTGGACGTGGTCCCGTGGTTTTTCCTTGGCTAAGGTTTCCACGTAAAAATCTCCTGTCTTGTGTGATTGTTTGTTTGTATTCCGCAATCTATTCTGATTAGATCAAACGACGAAAAGAAAATATACCACGGAGGTATATTCGATTTGAGTTGGTTGTGATAATCTTTTATCAAACAACTAAGGCATGCGATTTTATTTTCTTACCATAGATCAGTAAAACTGTGTAGGTATAAATAATTTTAAATACCTAATCAACTCCTCCTTCTAGGTATATTGAGTTAAAAAGGATGGACCGGTGAAATTTCACGAACACCATGGTCATTAATGGCCAAAACCTTACGCTCTCAAACATGAATTGAAAAATACAATTACTACTAAGAACCACTAATAATAATACACATAAGAGAAAGGAGCCATAACATGGTGGTTTGAACGTTGGTAGTATGAGCATATATGGGTTTGAATGATGGGTTGGAGTAGTTGTTGGTTTTAGTTTCATCGTTGGGTTGGGATTATAATCGTTGGATCAAGATCATATATGGGTTGATTATCGGTTTTAGAAGTCCTTTAATTGATTAACTATGGGGTGCAAAATGAAACAAGAGAAGAATTAAGAAAGATAAAAGATGATCTTACCTGAGAAAAGTGGTTGTCGATCGAAAGATTTCCGATCAAGGTGGAAGAGACTGATCACACGGTGTAGATTTGCTTCAAGGCCACATGGTGGATGGGACTGTAGCTTCTCGATTAACCACAAGATGGGAGATGGAGGCAAGAGGAGGGGAGTCTTGCTATTGGATGGGAGGTGCTTGACGATTGAAAGCGTGAAGAAGTCGATCCTATGATGGAGGTGTTCAATGTTGCTATAAGAGAGAGATGCCTTGCACCCCTTTCTTTTGTCTAAATAAAATAAAAAGAAAAGAATGAGAGGTTGCAGGGGAGATGTCTCAGCTATCTCAACTGAAGGTTTGGGTAGTGATGAGAGTCCCACTAGGTTTTGAGGTTTTAGGATCCTAGTTGGAGAAGAGACGCCTATCAAATGATGCTGGAACACTATTGGGCAGCAACACTTCTACATGTGATGAAGGAATGGAGGACTTTTGTGGCTGAATTTTCATATGAGGCAGATGTCCAAGAGTTGGAAGAGGATTTGGCTGAGCAACAATCACGAGCAGTTCTTGATGTTCAAGAAGTGGTGGATGGTGACTCAACTGCTCTGTTGGTGAATGCTTCGGGCGGTAGAAGAGTTTCAAAGAACTGAACCACATTGTTGAAAGATGGAGGCGTGTTGGAGTGGGAATAGGGTTAGGTTGGGTAGGGTTTGTTATTGTGTCTTGTAAAACACCAAAAGATTTATACAAGGGTTGGGTTGGACAGTTATGCATATGGGAGTCTTTGTTTAAAGTAAAAACTATTAGAAAATTATAAAATAAAAATATGGTGGTTGTGGGATAGAATTGAGGCCGTATGCCAATTGCCAAAGAATGGGTTTGTAGTTTGTTATATTATATATTATTTGTTTTTACAATATACCCATTTATTTTATTATGGTAAGATGTGCATATATTTGTTTTTGACTTATATTAATATATTAATAAAGGCATACTTGTAAACTAAAGGCGATATGTTATTTAGTTAATCTATTTGCTTAATAGTTAAGTCTATGTTATTTCAATAGTTAAGTGAAATTAATTATCTTAATAGTCAGGTATTTCATAATATGGATTTATTTGTGCTGATCATTCTTTAATCTATTTAATACATATCTTATATAATAATTATAACATATCCTAAAAAATAAACATAGATGTCGGGTGCGATGTACATAAGAACTATTTGTATGCATGATGCGTACATATTATAAACACGTACATTAATGAAGGAAAAGCCTAAATAAGAAAATTTATAAAACTCAAAATAATTCACCAATCGCATTTAAATAACGTGCTGTGTGTGGGACTCAAACAGTCCATAAAAATGTGTGGGCCTACTGAGTCCATGTGGGCCTGCAAGAGACGACCCAGAAGCCCTGAAAATTTATCCGTCTTGGAATTGGCCGAATACTGATAATCTGACAATTAAATGATTGCGTTTCATGAAGAAAAATACGCGAAAGTGGGTCGTAAAAATTAAAATGGAATCAATTACCCTTTATTTTTTTATGATTTTCGGTGTTTTACATTGAACCAGTGACCTAGAAATGGGTTAACTGAATCGGTGACCCAAGGTGGTCCACCAAAGGGTGGGCAAAACATTACTGACCCCAAAGAGTTACCATGTGATGGGTTGACCCAGTCGACCCGACAGTTGAATCAGTAAGCTAATGAACCGGTCCCTTGACTGGTACGATAACCAGTCTGGGTATGAAAAAATTGAGTTACATCGCCAAATGTCTAAAGAGGAGGTGAATTGGGATGAGAATGAAAAAAGTTGAAGAGGTCAGCATCGGATATCATTCAAAAGTTTGGGATCCCACCGTACTGATAGCTGAAATGTGCAATGGAAGAATACAATTTGGACTCATCCTTAGCAGTCCTTAGACTAAACTTCGAAAGTGCTCAGATTCATCCTCAAAAGTGCTTAGATTCATCCTAAAAAAAGGTTGGACTCTTCCTCAAAAGTGTTAAATAGGATTTATCCTAAAAAATATTCATACTCATCTACAGTAATTCTCAAGCTCCTAAAAATTCTTAACTTTATCATCTATAGTCATTGGACGTTCATAGCAATACTTAGCCTCCCACACTTTCAACGAGCTCTTTAACTCGTGCATATTCTTTCTCGGTCTAAGATGCATTTCCGAAAAAGAAAATAGATGTAGAGGATTTTGGATACAGAGGACTCTCGTGGCCCCACTTAGTGCATTTTTTGGCCCACTAACCGCATGGATGTTTGTACACCCCTTAGTGGATATACACACCAAAAATCAACTTGATTGAAAACTTTTGTATGTTAGTGTTAGTACCCTAAAGGGTCGCTCTACAGGCACCCACGTCTTTAAGCTGGGCACCCCACTTGGACCAAAATGCTCCTCCCTTCAGCTGGGCACCCACTCCTTCCCCTTTCCTTCTCCTTCTCTCTCCCTTCCTCTCTCTCTACTGTAACTCTCCTCTCCCCACTCTCTCTCTACTGTAACTCCTCTCTCTCTCTCTCACTCTACCCTCTACCCTCTCCCCTCTCTCTCTCACTTTCCCCCCTCTCTCTCACTTTACCCTCTCCCTCTCTCTCACTTCCCCCCCTCTTTCTCTACTGTAACTCTCTCTGGCTTTAGCCTTCATGGTGCTGCACTACCGTGGGGGCTATGTAGCCCACGGTCAGGCTGGCTATGGTCTACATAGTCCCCATAGTAATTCAACGCCGTGGGAGCTAAAAGCTTAGGGAGAGAGAGAGAGGGGATTGAGAGAGAGAGAGGGTAGAGTGAGAGAGAGGAGGGGAGTTATAGTAGAGAGAGAGAGAAGGAGAAGGGACGGGGAAGAAGTGGGTGCCCAGCTGAAGGGAGGGGCATTTTGGTCCAAGTGGGGTGCTCGGCTTAAAGACGTGGGTGCCCGTAGAGCGACCCTACCCAAAAACCATGCTTAAATCCGACAATTATAATAAATTTTAAAAAAGTGCTAAACTAATGGCTAAATATAACCAATCATATTTTTGTATGTACATCTATTGAAATTAAAGGTTGAAAACAAGTAGCGGAGCTAGGATTTTTTTAGGGGGGGGGGGGATCGCAAAAAATTGATGAAGGGGGGGCAAAATCGTAAAAAAAAAAAAAACTAAGGGGGCAAACCAAAGGAAAATGGCAGATTGGGAAGTAAAATTTTTTTGAAAGAGTTTTCTAAAGTTGAAGGGGAGGGGGGGTCAACTTCCCCCCTGGCCCCTTCTTGGCTTCGCCACCATTGAAAACCATTTTCTGCAAAAATAACCAAAAGCAAGATAATAACAAGATATTAAATCTTAGCTAGAGGCGAGATATCCGAAATTCCCTTTCACTATGACAAGTCCTAGAGGGGGGTCAATAGGATAATTAAAATTTCTTTACAGTTTACATGATGTAGATCCAAATTAGCAAGTAATTTCATGCAAAAATGATTAAGGCATTAAACATGTTAACAATAACCACAAATAAGATTGATAATAAAATCTATTTGAGACGAAAAAAACAGATTCAGAATCGCACGACACAATGATTTATAGTGGTTCAGTGTTTTTGCATCCACGTCCACTCTCAAATACTCAACACGAGCAATATGTTATTCACTCAATCATGCATTACAACACTTATCAATTGAATGAACTAACCGATTAAGAACCCACTCAACCTAACACATGAAAATCAATCTCGAAGCACCTAATGAGTCAACTAAGTTAGCAGAATCAAGGAGCACCTCGATTCCTAAAGGATATTCAATCCTTAACTCGATCACAGTGAGTAACCACTCACCAAGAGTATAAGCAAATAAGGGTTCACATATTTTGATAATCTTCTAAATTAATGAATCCAAACCAAATGGGTTGAATCTTCGAGAAACATTTCAATATGAATGCACCACTCATAAATATTATCCTCCATCGGTAGAAGAATGATTAAGATGATGGAGTAGAAGCTATCAAGTCTTGAAAGTCTCCACGAAATGATGAAGCTAGGGCAACTCAGGTGAGACTCGCAATGAACCAAACTCTTTTAATCTTCACAAGATTTCAAAGGAGATTTTTGGGTAAAAGACTGTATTTTTAAAACTAGGGTAAAGCCCATATATATAAAAAGGCTAAAGGAGGAGAAAAATGAACTAAAATATACCTGTTGGGGAGAGCCAACACAAAGCAAAAATTGCGTGGTGGCACAAATAATTGACCGAGTCAAGATCCATAATTCCAGGGGTGGTCGACTACTCAAAGACATATGGATCTCTATGGGGTGATCGGTCTTACATTTTGGGTGGTCGATTGCTCAGATTGATTCCAGAAACCAAAAGAGAAGAGGGCAGTCAACCGCACTTTTTGGGCGGTCGACCACTCAGGGTCAGGAGGGTTCTATCAACACCTTTTGGGCAGTCGGCTGGTCAGGCTAGACTGAAGGCAAAAGGATTCAGGCTGAATGAGAAGGGGTCTGGTCTGCTGCTCTAATCGCACAGTCGACCCCTTGACAACGAATGCTGATCGCACGTGAATGTCCGCTGAGTTGAGTTCCATTCTTCATTGCTGATACGACTTTCACTAACTTCTGATCCTTTCTATCTTTAACGTTGATAAGTCTTTACTGAATGCTCAGGTGATCTTTATCTAACTTTGCTTTAGTCTTCTCCAATGAGCTCATGAAGACCACATGTTTTGCTGATGTTGAGTCTTCAAAAGACAAATGATACACGTGACTATAAACGAACTAACATAAGATCCTTGAATTGACAACATAGACTTTTCAATCTCATCATTTGTCAATGTCAGAACAAAAATTACAAACAATTATATCAATCTCCCAAACAAAATAATACACCTCTCCCCTATGTACAAGCCCCCCAATAAATAAATACTAGCAATCTTCAGATTCTATAAGAGCAGGCTTCAAAGGCTTCAAATTCCATGACTTCAAAAAGTAGCAGGCTTCAGATTCCATGGGCGTGGCGCTTCGGATTCTATAGGCGCTCTCAACACATCCATGTAAGCCAAATAACCAAACAAACAACTTTTTCCCATAAAGAGACTAGAGGATTATTCCCCCTTAGTACAATAATCCAACAAGATATAAAGTCCATATCAAATAATACCAGAATCAATCAAATAATACCTCCATATATGACAGATAAAGTAAGATAATTTTCTCCCTTTTTGTCATGACTTGACAATGGGAATGCAAGATATATCAACATGTAAGCATAATAAAATTCATCACAACATCGCAGATAGATAAGAACATAGTAATATCTAAATGAAACAAGTCCATTCATCAACATAACCAAAGGTAATAAGTCATAGTATAACCCAAAAGAACAAGCCATAAAGTCTACATGACAAAAACATAAACTCAACTACAAACACCATATCAAGTGTCCAAATAGATCTAATCTTCTTCATCTTCTTCTTCTTCTTCTTTTTCTTCTTGTGGCTGGAGCTAGAGTATCCTCAGGTGGCGAGTCAGGAAATTCTAGATACTAAGACCGAAAGAAGGTCGTCATATGTTGTTGACACCGTGAGATCTTTGCTTTAGTTATTAAAAAATCATAATACTAGACGTCTTTGCTTCAGTGATTAAAAAATAAATCTTTGCTTGTATGTACTTGGTGATCAGGTATGTTTGAATAATTCATTTGATCGTCTAAGTTTAATAAAGTTCCTTACTCTATTATAGTCAAGAAAATACTACTGATTCACATTTCAACCAAAAATTATATACACCCAAATTATTTTTTTCATGTTGAGCTAGTAAAGCATGTGCTTAGAGTAAAGATACCAGACCCATATGTAGAATGGACCATATCGGCAAGAAGGGGAAACTGCAAGAAGGCAAATAAGGTGATTGGAATACAAGCGACCAAAGCACTTGGGATGACAACCCATGCTCATCGATGGCCAAGTACCATAAAAAGGTTGCAATAAAAGCTATGAGCATGGTTACTATAGAAAAAAAGAGGGTTCCAAGACCTATAATCAGCCTATTGGGCAAGGACTCAAGGAAATCTTCTTCTGCGTAGCGTGAAGTGAGGATGGACACAAACATTAGTATAGAAGTGATAGAAGAGAATAGTGCGAGTGCATCTGATATAGAAAAAATTATGAAAGAGTTGGTTTGGAGAAAAATGGGGATTCCTTTGTCATTGGTATTGCCACCTGGTATGGTAAAAATTGCAGCGAACATCACTGTGGAAATAAGTGTGGCAACAAGCATGCATGATGTTGCAGTATCTTTCATCCACTTTCCCCCTTCTTTTACTATGCCATTGTTCTCCTTAGTAAACAAAACTTGAGGTGTTCTCCCGTCTTAGTTTCTCATTTCCGTAAATAAAGGTTGTATGACCTTCTCCACTTCCTACAAAGGTGAGAAGGCAACAATGGAACTTTTAATCACACAAAATGATAATCAATTTGTTTTCTAACAAAAAATAAAAGAGTTGAGATTTGATATAAGGTATTGCTAATTTTTAAGTGAGATATAAATCAATGAAGTGAAGTTTTTCTTGAAGAATATGTGGGAAAGCTAATTTTACCACTTTTATTCAGTCTAAGCTAGAATTCTAGAAAATTTAAAACAATGTTTAGGGAGCAGGAGTAATAACCTTGAACCAAAGTAGTTCTCTTTGCATTTGTAATGTTGCACCAGAGACAATATTGAGCCGATTTAAAGGTGCTAATTTTCCCGCCGAATGCAACATATTGTTATTGTTATCATCTCTAGAGTAGGATGTTCTCAGATCCTTAAGTGCACCAATTTCGCATATGAGATTGAAGATTTTTACTTGGCGATGCACAACTGCAATGTGAAATATGCTCCGGCTCTGGTTGTTGACTTTCCAAATTAGGTCAGGATAAGAGTGAATAAGTTCAGTTATAAATTGAACAATCCCAAATTCTGTGGCAATAAATATATAGTGGCCATGAAGGCTCTCTAAGTAAGTCCCCAATTTGTGAATCATCCAATAAACATAAAATTTGTTCCCGAAGGCGTTTGACTAGTTCAAGGGCTTGGATATGTAGTAACTTTTTATCATGGAGTTTCTTGATACCTATAATTTTGATTAAAATGAAGTTAAAACTCCAACTTGTGAAGAAAAGATCTAAGGGTATTAGGGTTGTTCCATACCTAATAGTTTTGGGAAATGCCAAAGTAGTCCATTCAAACTGGCAACCCCTACATTAGAAAATTGAATTTTTTATATTAGAAACTTAGGTCGATCCTTGTTTGTGTGTGTGTCAGAGAGAGAGAGAGAGAGAGAGAGAGAGAGAGAAAGAGAGAGAGAGAGAGAGAGAGAGAGAGAGAGAGAGAGAGAGAGAGAGAGAGAGAGAGAGAGAGAGAGAGAGACCTTTAGTGATCATATGGGCTTGGTCTCCAAAATTCTTAGGGAAAATGGGAGGTATGTCATCATGGATCCCTTAAAGACAGTTTAGGCACAAAACGTTAGTTTTTTTTTCACAAAATGCTAGCTTTAGAAGTAATTCAGTAGTTAAGGTAGATCTAAACAAAATCTCAAAGACATTACATGATGGTCTCAAGGATTGTCATCCTCAATGCACCCTTACCCCATTCATTGTGGGCAACTCCATGGAGAATTATAGGCTTTATTGCTAAACTTTTAGTGTTTACATAGATCTACTTTAGGCTCTTATATAGAGCATTACAATGATTCAAAACAGGAAAGAAATCCTAAGAATATAAAATCAAATCCTAAGATATTATTCTAATTTTGTGATGAGATACACCAATACACACTATATTTTCTAACATTCCCCCTCAAACTCACGGGGATCGGAAATCGACGATCATTGTGAGTTTGCCGAAATCCAATGCCTTGAAGATTGGGTGCCGTTGAAGTATCGCCATTGTAAGTCCCCTTGATAATTACATCTCCTTGAAGTCCGTGCTCGCTAGTGAATGAAGATGGTTGCCAGCCGAGTGGTGATCTATGATGATCACATGGGATCTTGTCCCAAGAAAACTTTGGTTTAAGCTAGACTGAAACTCGTCAGATTTTAATCCAGAGAAAGGGCCGTAGTTGGCCAAGATGTGTGTGTGGGCATCTGTTTGCCTCACAGGCTTGGGCTCTATGAGACCTCAATCAATAAAGTGTAGGCCTTTTCTGGACCGCACATGAAGACAGTAGGCTTCTCTTTGTGCCCGACTGATGAAGGGTGGGCCTCTTCTGGACCTCACACAAGCTTGGGCTGTAAAAGTCCACAAGGAATTTTTTTTTGGCTGGATCTTTTTTTTTTGAAAACGGTAAATGAAAGAAGAAGACAGGGTTTTGGAAGTGAGGATTTCTCAAAACCAAAGATGAGGGTTCCACCTCCTTGAAGTCTGTGCTCGCTAGTGAATGAAGATGGTTGCCAGTCGAGTGGTGATCCATGATGATCACATGGGATCTTGTCCTAAGAAAACTTCGGTTTAAGCTAGACCAAAACTCGTCGGATTTTAATCCGGAGAAATGGCCATAGTTGGCCAAGATGTGTGTGTGGGCATCTGTTTGCCTCACAGGCTTGGGCTCTATGAGACCTCAAGCAATAAAGTGTGGGCCTCTTCTGGACCGCACATGAAGACAATAGGCATCTCTTTGTGCCTGACTGATGAAGGGTGTGGGCCTCTTCTGGACTTCACACAAGCTTGGGCTGTAAAAGTCCACAAGGAATTTTTTTTGGCTGGATCTTTTTTTTTTCAAAACGGCAAATGAAAGAAGAAGACATGGTTTTGGAAGTGAGGATTTCTCAAAACCAAAGATAAGGGTTCCACATCCTTGAAGTCTGTGCTCGCTAGTGAATGAAGATGGTTGCCAGCCGAGTGGTGATCCATGATGATCACATGGGATCTTGTCCCAAGAAAACTTCGGTTTAAGCTAGATCGAAACTCGTCGGATTTTAATCCGGAGAAAGGGCTGTAGTTAGCCAAGATGTGTGTGTGGGCATCTGTTCGCCTCATAGGCTTGGGCTCTATGAGTCCTCAAGCAATAAAGTGTGGGCCTCTTCTGGACCACACATGAAGACAGTAGGCATCTCTTTGTGCCTGACTGATGAAGGTTGTGGGCCTCTTATAGACCTCACACAAGCTTGGGCTGTAAGAATCCACAAGTAATTTTTTTTTTCAAAACGGCAAATGAAAGAAGATAGGGTTTTGGAAGTGAGGATTTCTCAAAACCAAAGATGAGGGTTCCACCCGAGAAGAGGGTGGCCAAAGATGGAGCGACGACGACAATGGTGATTTATTTTGGTGGCAATGTGGCGATCTGCGGACATCCTTATCCGCTTCCCCCCCCCCCCCCACCCTCGACCTATGACAAAATCTCTTTTTTTTTTTTTTTGAGATGTACCTTGAGTGGCGGTGTGGGAAATGCTCGATGATTTTGGTGAAGTCCAGCATGTGATTTCTGATGTACGAAGGTCGATGGTGGGCAATGACGGCCGGCGGACGATGGCAATGCCGTCCGCCAGAAAGGCGCAGAATCGAGAGCTTGTTGTCAAAACAACAATGGCTCTGATACCATGTAGAATTTTAGGGTTTATTGCTAAACTTTTAGTGTTTACATAGATCTACTTCAGGCTCTTATATAGAGCATTACAATGATTCAAAACAAGAAAGAAATCCTAAGAATATAAAATCAAATCCTAAGATATTATTCTAATTTTGTGATGAGATATACGCCAATAGTGATATGGTGTATCTCACACACTATATTCTCTAACACTCTGATAGGGCATGGTTCAAAAATTTAGATTGTTTGAAGAAACTTAAATTTTTGTTTAAAGCTAGGAGTGTTTGGATTGCCATTTTTAGACTGACTTTTTTTGCTACAAAAAGACTTTTTCTAAAATAATAGATTGTTTGGATGACCATTTTTAAAAAAAGTATTTATTCCATAAAAATATATTTTTTAAGCCAAAAAGTATTTTATAAAAATTATTTGAAAACTGTTTTTCAAGTAAAAAAAAAGACTTTTTTAAGTTTTGCTAGCTCAATGAACATAATAAACAAAGAAACGGTTTTTGGTAGAAGTCCCCTTCCAAAAAAATAAAATAAAGACATTATAGTGGTGGGGCCCACTAAGAGAAGATAAAGACATTTTGCATTAATGATGATCCAAACGACCTTTTTAATACAAATGCATTTTCAAAAATATATTTTCAGAAAAGTCATTTATTTAAAATAAATATTTTTTGAAAAATGGTGATTCAAACTCGCCCCCTAAAACTTCAGGATTGAAGATCGATTTGAGCCAAATGTGTTTTGGGTATCAAACTATGGCACTTAGGTTTGCCTAATCCAAAATTGTAATTGGTGTACCAACGTGTGTGTTCCCTTCAGGATTCACACCTCAGGCTGATCGTATACGTTTAAGGGGTGTTAATTGGCAGTTCCTAGGTCTACTCAACGGCCTAATACGGGCTCGTGAAGCTCTTCCCAAAACTGCCCAAACTGGTGCCATCGTACTTTGTCCGAACCCCGCCCATACAGTCTACAATATCAAGCCTAGAAAAAGACCATATCATCAGCAACATATTGGGCCGGAATCAAGCCCATTTGTAGCCACAAACCCACAAACTCATCTAGGTTCTCAAAGTTAGTTATCACTAAGTAGATTGTTTTTCCTAGTTTAATAACTATGAATGTTATTTTTTAGGACTCCAGCTGCCAGCCCATTTGGACAAAAGGCAATCAAACCTGAGGTTGATACAACAGGCCTACAAGTAAAGTCCATGTAAAGGCCCATAAAGTAAGCCCAAAATGTAGTCCATTAACACCCTTAATATTTTCCGTGTGCCATTATCCTATTTTTTAGTTCGGCTTGCCACACCCATTTGGTTGAGGAGATGCCTCAACCCCCTATCATGTTGTGACATGTGGATGGGAGGGCAAGTGTTACCTAAAGAGTAGGTAACATCTACCCAAGTATTACCAATGACCCAAAACTATTTCTCCCGGTTGCCCTTGACCGTCCCTCCACATGTCACAACATGACAGGGGGTTGAGGCATCTCCTCAACCAAAATGAGTGAGGAAAGATTTTTCACCTTTTTTATAAGCCTGTATCTTAAGGGTCGTTCTACGGGCACCCACAAGCCGAGATGTCGTCATGGGCTATCGCTTGGCCCAGCCAACATGGTGTATCACATGTCACATCCGATGGGCCGACCATAATTTTTTTTTGCCTTATCGGCCCATCAGAGCTGATATGTGATACACCATGTCGGCTGGGCCAGCCAAACCGACATGGTGCCCAGCTTAAAGACAATGGTGCACTGTGGATCATATGTGGCACATGAGCCCCATGTTGTACACAGAACCCACTAATCAATCTGGATTCCAGATGGTTAAATTGTTATTACACGTCTTCTATTGGACCTGGCCCAAAAGTTAGATCAAACAAAAGATCTTAAGAGCTTCACCCCAGCTCCTCCACGAACCTAGTGCGTCTTGACCCAGCAGCAATGTGAGGGGGTCTTTCCCACCCTTTTGTGATCTTGGCGCACACTGCGCCTGGATGAAAACCGAGGAACTGTTGCGCCATTTCCCAATCTCCTTTGAGTGCAGCTTGGTAGAGTGGCACATACATGGTAAGTCCTATGCTTGTTTTATATCCTGCCCAGAGTTCCATATTTGTCATGTGGTGAAATTTAAAAATAAAAATAAAAATAATTTGTACATTTCTTAAATGTAATTAGGGAAAGGAAACTGATGCTGTCGTCTAGAGAGGGACGTTCTCCCTCAGGGTGGCAATTTGGCCCGACTGGCCTGGCTTGGTCTACAGTCCCGGGCCATGCCAAATCCTGGGGTCTAGGCAGGGGCCTGGTCCAACGGAGCCCAGGTCAGGCCCAGTCAATTGTACAAAAAATGAAAAAAATGTAAAACTAGTAGGTTGGTTGGGCCATTTTCGGGCCGAGCCGGCATGTGACTCGATGTTTGGGTATTGTTAAATTATTGGAACAGATCCAGTGCGCTGAATGTGAGCTTGCCTTTGCCAACACTGGACGGAGTTCGTTTTGCAGGACACGTACTCCTACAATTACTCTTAACTCAAATTTAACAAGTGTTTTGTAAACTAGACTGGGCCCAAGGTCGAACCGGGTCTACCCTAAATTTTGAGAATTTTCGGTCTGGTGCTTTAAAAACCAGTAAATGTGATTGAATCGACGGTTTTTTCGAACTCTGCGGTTGAACCATCGACCGAATGAAGTGCCAGTGTTTGTGAGAACCGATTTTGAAATACTTTAAGAAACATATTGGTGCTCTTTAGATAGGACCACATTATGAGCCACGTGGCACACTCTTAGAGATCGCTTACCATATTGATGTTTGGCCCAATCCTAGATGGACCCGGACCAAAAATTAGCCCGATTAGTGATTTTTAAGAGTAGCTTGCATATGGGTTGATTTTCAACCATGGAATTCGAGCACTATGGAATAAATGCAAAAAAGAAATTTTTAAAAGTGACACTTACTGGAAAATCACTTCCAGCGAACCAAACGCAGCATAACTAGAGGAGCATTACTGACCTTCCCCATCCTTTCCTCTCCTGTACTGGAGTAGGGTAGACAGAATTCTCCCAATAACAAGTAGAACACTCATTCGTTTAGCCCACCCTTTGTGGATCTTCATAACGAAAATCAGCTCGATTGATATTTTTTAACCGTTCGATTTGAGCATTTTGTGTCATGGGCTTGAAATCCAATCATGGACCAAGTTCAAATATTGTAAATCGTCCTCCGCTATAGATGGGCCCGTTATTGGTCCCACCACCTCAGCTGCCAGCTCTGAAAACCTGAAAATCCTGTCTTTGTAGGAAGCAAAATCTGTTTTGTCAATGTAGAACATCCCTAATGGATAATACAAGGACGAAATTTCGAAGTCATTAACTCAGAAAGTGAGGCCCAGTTTCTTGGATTGTCCAAATAATGCAATTAAGGATGCGGATTCTTCGTATGAGGACATGTTGACAAGTCCATGAAACATCAATTCTAGAGACAAAATTTCCATAATTGAGAAAGAAAAATTACCATCATATCCATAAAAATTCTTTCACAAAACAAATTTTTTTTTTTTTTTTTTGGGGGTTTATTAGTATTGTCATGAAAAGTATAGGACGTGTTTGATTGCATGGAAAATTTTTCCGAGAAATGCCTTAATGGTTGTTGGATTGCAGAACACATATTTGCCCAAAAATTCTAGGCTACGCTGAGTCGGCCATGGGCCAAATTTACACCCCTAGTTCTCTCTATCGTTCATACTGTTGATGGTCTTCGAGATTTATATGGTGTGAATTCCAAGGAGCATCTAGCCTCGTAATAAAATCTCTCCATAAGAAACTGTTTCATTCTATGGCAGGTCCTCACAAGTGCCTTTCATTGTCACTATTGGTTGCGTTGCAACTAATCCCACTAGACTGCAAGTTGCAGTCTGCAACTCCACCTTTCAATTTAAACGCGATAAGTTTTACTCTTTTCTCCTCCCCGAACCTCTATCATTTCAAAGAATCACTCCACTCCAGAGATCTAATCGAGGAAGTCCTCAATATACATATTACCATTAAAGTGAGAATATCTACTTTCAACTGGTAATCGTATGTTCTCTTTCGCCTCATTGGACGGTTGATACGCATCATGCCCTTCTTCTTATTCGCTTTTAGACTCAACCTTGCTATCAGGATGCTGACGAGGAGTCCTAGAATGTTTTTGTTAGCAAGTTGGTATCGGGAAGCTCATTCGACGCATACCCTGTTAATAGCTGGTTGCCTGTTGTTGGCGAGGTTCATCCCAACAAGCAGTTCCCGAATCTTGTTTAACTGTTGTTCTTAGGTTGTTCAACAGTTGTCGTTGCTCATCCATCACTTTCCACATGGATTCTTCCACAATGAACACCGTCAATAGAGTTCTTGTTTCTTGCTTCGTTATTTGCCATCGACCCAGGCGAATCCTTGCTTGATACCAATTGATGCAACGAGAAACAATAAAGAGATATGACCAACTTAATTAATATCTCGAGGTTTGGAATCCGCCAAAGATAAAAGAACTCTCAAAGGAACTAAATCACAAAATTTTATTGATAAAAAATTGTCATTGCCTTTTGGCTTAATTACAACCTATTTAATGTAAAAATAAAAATAAACAAAATAGAAAAATTGCTAAAAATGACAAAATCGAACTAAGCGTGCATGGAAACTGATAATCCTAGAGCCTAGAAACATGTCAGAATTGACGGCGAGTAATTCTGACTTCTATATTAAAGTTATTGCTAAAATAAAATAGCAAAATTATTGTTTTCATCCACTAAACGATGGAATTTGGTCGAAAAATAACTGACATCAATCCAAAGCAGTGAATATTACGAATCTCGTCGTTTTCGTTCAAGACTGTTCGGCCTTGTGATTCTGAGATTGTTGACAATTCCGTTAATACCCATTGTGTCTCATTTTCTTGGACAATCCCATTAGTGCCCGTTGTGTCCCTTTAGTACCGTTTGAGCTTTTGACGGTTCAAAAGCACCATGAAAGAATCTACTACTTGTTATACACTAGTGGGTGCCCCGTGCCATCGGCACTCCTCGACAAAGAATTTGCCAAAATCTTGTGAGTGGCTGAGATCCACCGTCCATTTGGGGGAGGATTAGATTTCGGCCCCTCTTTGTTGATGCCTATAAGAGGAGGTATAAGTGGGGAGACAACCACTGTGTTTTGTTATATAGAATAGTATATGGCTTGTGCCCATGGCACTCTCCAAAAAATGCATTTGCAAAAAAAAAATGGTTGTTATTTTCGTTATAATGGAAAAATAACAAAAAATACGGCTGTTATTTTCTGAGCGTTAAAACGGTACATAACGTAATGAGGGAGGTCCAAACCTGTTATAACAGCCGCTATTCATAGCATACACCAAATCCAAGTCTGTATAGTGAAATTTCAGATTTCTTTGAAAATCATAACATGAGCGAATAAATGAGTGGGAGTCAGTGGTTGAGATCCACTATCATTTGGGGGATAAGATCTCGGCCATTCTTTGTTGAAACAAATAAGAGGGGGAACAAGTGGGGAGACAACTTCCATGTTTTGTTAAATAGATAGTGGGTGGCCCGTGCCAAAGGCAATATATGACAAAGCATTTGCCAAAATCGGGTGTGAGAGGCTGAGATCCACCGTCATTTGGGGGATAAGATCTCGGCCCTTCTTTAATTGTTGAAACAGATAAGAGGGGGTGGTATAAGTGGGGAGACAATTTTCCTGTTTTGTTATATAGATAGTGGGCCAACAAAGTGTTTGTCAAAGTCGGGTGTGAGTGACTGAGATCCACCGTCTATTTGGGGGAAAAAATCTCAGCCCTTCTTTGTTGAAACAGATAAGAGGGGGTATAAGTGGGTAGACAACTTCCCTGTTTTGTTATATAGATTAGTGTATCTAATATCTCTACTTATGCCTCATACTAATGCCTAGTGGTTCTTCTTCAATATAACCTTGCTTACAAGTATGTAATATATCAATAATATAGTAAATAAACAAATTTTGTATATAAACAAAGGTATGAGATCTAGCAATTTTTATTACTTATGACCGCTGCCATATGGGCCAACTGACGGCATGGATGTTTCGCCCACACCTTGGTGGATATGCACACCAAAAATCGCCATGATTAGTAATTTCTGGCCATTAGTTTTTAGCACTATTTAGCCGTTGGATTCAACCATTCTTTTCGATACGTAACATCAAAAAAAAAAAAAAAAAAAATCAATCAAGCTGATTTTTTATATGAATATCTGCCAAGGGGTGGGCTAAACATCCATGCGGTCAGTCGACCGAGAGGGCGCACAATAGTGATGAGTAACAAAAATGACTTAGATCTCATCTAGGCAACCCACTACTGTATGGGTCGCTCTACGGGCAGCGGCGGAGCCACATAGAGGCCAGGGGGAGCACGTGCCCCCCCTCAGCTTTTGTTAACGAACTGCTGCCATCTGGTCGTTCTGACCGCATGGATGTTTAGCCCACCCCTTGATGGATATGCATACCAAGTATCACTATGATTGGTAGTCTCTAGCCATTAGATTTTAGTACTTTTTAAAGCGTGATTCTATCCGTTGGATTCACCTAATTTTGTGAGTACTAAAACCAATTGCTAAATATTATCAAACAAGCTGATATTTTGTATCCGTTCTAGCAAGTGGTGGGCTAAGCATCCATGCGGTCAGTGGGCCCAGGTGGCAGTGGTAGAGTTACAAATATAGTGCTAGCTCGAAGTTTGAGCTAAAACTGTTACATCGTGACCTTTCAATTACAAAAACCTTCGGTCTTTGCCCTAGAGCCTCGCACAAGATTAAAACTTTGATGACAGCGGCTGTAGCCCACAATATGACCCACGTAGCACATTCTTAGAGGACTCTAACCGTATGGATGTTTTTCCAATCCCTAGGTGGACCTACAAACCAAAAATCAGTCTGATTAGTGATTTCAAACCTTTGGATCTTTGTACCTGGTTAATATCAACCCACGAAAATGACTCCAATATCAAATGTCTAGAAATCATTAATCGTGTTGATTTTTGGTTTGTAGGTTCACTAAAGGATTGGCCAAACATCCATAAGGTCAGCATCCTCTAATAATGTGCCATGTGCCTCATATATTGGGCTGTCATTGGCTTTGTTAATAGCACACTGTCATCAAAGTTTTACTCCCCCCTCCCCCCTATACCACTATCTTTGGTCTACTAGCCATTACCCGGTTACTCTTATGTAGCTCTGGTGCCCCCCTTGAACAAAATCTTGGCTCCGCCGCTGTCTATGGTCACCCACTTCTTTAAGCTGGGCACCCACAAAATAAACTAATTTTTGAGGACCAAATTGCCCTTTCCCATCCCTTTTATTGTTTTGTTTGGACACCCACACTTATTACCTCAATTCGCGCCAAAAACAACGAAGCTACACTCCTCTCTCTCTCTCTCTCTCTCTCTCTCTCTCTCTCTCTCTCCATTTTTCATTTTCTCTTCCTCTTCTTGGTGGTGATGGTGATGGTGAGAGTGGTGATGGTGGTGGTGGTGGTGATGGTGGAGTTGGTGTTGGAGGGGTGGTGATCGATGGTGAAGTTGGTGATTGTAGAGTGGTGATGGTGGTAGTGGTGGTGGTGATGGTGGAGTTGGTGGTAATGATGGCGGAGGTGGTGGTGGTGATGGTAGAGTGGTGGTGGTGTTGATGGTGGAGTTGATGGTAGTGGCGGGGTAAGTGGTGGTTGTGGAGTTAGTAGTGGTGGTAGAGTGGTGGTGGAGTGGTGGTTTGGAGCACCCCACGCTCCCACTGATGGACGGACAATATGCGGCAAGCCCGCAATATTTTTTTTTGCCTCCATTGCCCAGAACTATCGTGGCCACCATAGCACCCACAGCCAATCCAGCTGTGGCCACCAGGTCACCCATTGCCAGGAGCCCAAGTCAGAATATATATATTTTTTTTGGAGTTTAATGTGGGTGCCCAACAAAACGGGGTGCCCAAACAGGGGCTCTCTAATTGGTGTGGGTGCCCATCAAATGTTGGTGCCCAGTTGAAAGAGGTGGGCGCCCTGCGCCCATAGAGCGACCCCTACTCTATAGCTTTTTGCTTGAGAGAGAGAGAGAGGGAGAAAGAGAGAGAGAGATGAATTATGCATGCCAACCATTGTCCGGGTCTAATGGTGGAGCTGTGCAACTGTCTCACGTGCTGCCATCCCCATACAACGCAAACGTGACTCACGTGAGTTAAAAGGAAAATATTCTAAAAAACTAAAAGATTCCATCTACCATGTAAAGGTGACAGCACGTGAGGTGGCTCCACATACAAACCAAAGCGAGCCAAACCGAACCGAACCGAAAGTAAATAAATGAATTCCACGTGGCATAGCATATAAGCAACTATTTTGATTTTGGAAGAGACATCGGAGGATGCCAAAGAAGCATCCTCATTACGACCTTATTAACTAACGAGTGACTCATCACTTCGTTGGATAATGTGAGGTTAATGCGGTCTTATATTCCATGAGTGTATGCTATAAATTAACTCCATTTCATTGAGGAAATTTCGAGTGACGGATGTATGTGTCATGCGACAAACTTTTGGTGATCGAACACCTTTGGTGGACCTACAAACAAAAACTGAAGCCGATTAGTTATTTCTAGCCATTCGATTTTAGTATATCCAATATAATGCTTGAATCCACGGCTTAAAATCAATCCATGAAAAGATTCATAGCTAGGTGATTTGAAATCGTTAATTTGATTTGGCGATTATTTTAGGCCACCTCCGGAGGTGGCCTGCTGCTAGAACTCTCATCCCATGCATGAAAATAACTCCAATCCAACATGTAGAATTGAGTTCCTATAGTCTCTCAATCAAATCTAATCTTAATTGATAGAAGATTAGAAGAGTCCAATAGGATTGAGATCCTATAATCTTTCAATCAAATCTAATCCCCTAATATATTATCCTAATCTTGCGATAAGATACACCAATAATTATATGATGTATCTCACACAACTTATTATGATATATATTCTTTAACAGTACTCAAGATCACTATTACTTGGGTGTTTAGGATCATCTTGTGGGGATGAGAAAATTCTTATGTGGAGCAATTTTCGATGTAGAGGTGTAGACGACCCAATCAGGGACTGCCATCTGCACATGGCAAATCATGTGGACCTCGCCCTACCACGTACTAGCGGCAACAAATTGGGTCCACACAATTCACACAACTCGTTTGAAGTTTGGATCTGATGAGCTCGATCAGTGGATTGGATTGACTCGGGATCGATGATTCCCCGGTCCAAGGCCAACCCAACGCGTTTTCCTGCCATATAATAATATAATATCCATGCTGAAGTGGCTCACCCTACACTATATATTTGTATTTTCCCTTCACCCACCCACCCCCCATTATCCTTGCAAGAGCCTTTTCCCTTTTTTTTCCAACCTGAAAAAAATGGTTGGTTTCATTGAAAGAAAGGCTCTTGGAGATGATCAACGCCTGGACAGACTTGACGACGCGATTTCGGTGTTTTTCGACGAAAATTGCGATGAATTCAATCACTCAATCGACATGGATTGTGGTGACGATGAATCCGACAGCGGATGGCATGATCCAGAAGAGCGTGTCAAATATTGGGAATCACAAGAAGCCTTGCTGCAGGTATTTTGTTTGAAATTATCATTTGGAGAATGGCGAAATGGTATTTCTTGTATCATACTTTTGGCTAAGTGGTTTATTTCTCTCAGGAAATTCTAGCCCACATTAGCTCAATGGGGTCAAAGTTACGGCGAGAAGTTAACGAAGCCGTGGAGATTGCAAGAGAGACAGCTTTGTGTTGCTGCTGCCTCAAGCCAAGCTCCGAGGACTGCGCTAGCTGTTTACGTCGAGCAGTTGTCAACCAGTTTTGTCATAAAGGATTCAACGCAGCTCTGTGTACATCCAAGTGGAAAGTCCACGCGAAAAATCCCGGGAGGTAAAATTTTATTTTCGGATTGTAGATTATCATTGTTATCCTCATCGTTGTTATTTCGTCCAAAAATAATATAAAACATGCACCACCACCCCCACCACCACCACCACCAACAACCATAATAACAATTTTCTTTGTATTATTTGAATTTTCAGGAATTCACGAGTACATAGATGTAATTGTCCGCGGACCAGGGAGAAAGAAGGAAACCAAATTCTTGATTGAATTGGATTTTCGAGCTGAATTCGAGATGATGAAAGCATGCGACGGGTACCAAATGTTGATAAACCAACTGCCAAAAACTTACATTGGGAAATCTGAGCATTTGAATGCAATAGTACGAATCATATGTGATGCAGCTAAGAGATCGATGAAGGAGAAGAAAATTCACATGGATCCTTGGCGAAAAGGAAGCTTCATGCAGATGAAATGGTCTGGTTCGTATCAGAGATGGTCTTCCAATTTACCAATCTTCGCATGAACCGATCTCGTCGAGGCAAGTGCACATGCCCATCCTCAGATTCTCTTTACAGTTCCCTGCAGCTACAGTAGTGGAAGTCACCTGAATAGCCGCCAGAGTCCGGTACAACCCCCTTCGACGCTCTTTTTTGATCTAGCATCTTGTGGTTTGTTTCAGTAGCTATTGTAGGGCCTTGAGAGCACACGATCCACCGTGGCGTAATGTTTGTACACTAGTCGAGAGCATGTTGTTTATATCTTATGAAGGTCTTAATCATTGTCAAAATAATATTAGAGTTAATTGTGTTCGGGAAAAAATGAACAAAAGAATTGAAATGTGTAGGGACAGTTTGGATCATCTTTGTGTGTATTGGTGTGTATTTTTTGCATGAAAATGATTAAAAATGTATATTTTTTGCTCAAAAAATGGCAATCCAAACCAAGGTTTAAAAATCGGCCGTTATAACGAAAATAACGGCCGTTATAAAGGATTCGGACCTACCCCGTTACGTTATGGACCGTTAAAACGCCCAAAAATTAACGCCTGTTATAACGAAAATAACGACTGTTATTTTCTGAAAAATTTTGTGAAAAAATGGCCGTTATTTTCCATTTCTCCCGTTATTTTCCATTAATTCCATTTTTTTCCCGTTATGTTTCCGTTTCTGAAATTTTGAAATTCAAAATTTGAATTTTAGTGCCTTTTTTCCATTTTTTCCTGTTATTTTCCGTTATTTTTCGTCATATATATTCTATTATTTTCCCGTTTTTTCCAGTTTTTGCCCCTGAGCATTTTTTTTGGTTATAACAGCCGTTGTAATGGAAAAAACCGTAACGCCTCCACTCTGTTATACCGTGTCCCCTTTAAACCTTGATCCAGACTACACCTAATTTTTTTTTTTGTAAAACGATATAGAATTAAAGCCGGGACATATATATTTGAATAAGGTTATGCGGCCCTGACACTGTTTCTACATAAAACACCTTCCAGTGGAGCTACAGGATCGATCCATCATGACTTTGTTCATCATTGTGATATTTCTAATAATAATTTGATTCGAATAATCACAGCCACAACATATATATTTGCATAAGGTTAATTAAACAACCTTTTACATTATTTGTGGTAAAGAGGTGATTATAATAAAGTTGAAGTCCACTTGAGATTTTTATCTCATCAAACATTATTAGGCTTCAGAGTTGTCTGAAAAGTGATCTTATATATGGAAGTTAAGAAGGGATTAATTTTAATTCCCTAAAAATATAATACTATTTTAAAGCCAAAACTTGGGTTGCCACGCGACATTCACGAAGGCACCTATTAATTGCGCAATTAAATAAAAAAAATCTAGGAACCCATCAAGATGTATAGGCACTTATTAGTTTACGATTTTTTAGTAGACAACCTATTAGTTCATTAAATTCATTTCTATTGAAAAAAAAGATAAAAAGTTCATTAAATGTCCCTTTCACCGTACTCACCCATTATTAAATCAAGGGCTTTTTAGCTTTACCTCCTTACTTGATTGATGCAATTTGCATCTCACCCAATGTTTTCAAAATATTTGCGTTTCGCCCTTTGACCATAGTCAACGTCGTTGACCATAGACGGTCTTCGGATGGACATCCCAATATTTTTTAAATTACTATAATGACCTTGGGTGAGACGCAAATATTTTAAAAACATTGGGTGCGATGCAAATTGCATCAATAAAGTAAGGGGGACAAGTAAAAGATCCTTTTTTTCGAGGATTTATTTATTTAATTTTTTTCAAGGATCGAGAGCTCAAAACCTTTCTTTATTTGCTTTTGGCCCAACCATAGGTGTCTACATACCAAAAATTAATCTGATTGTTACTTTTTAAGCATTGGGTTAGAGTCATTTTCCTGGGTTGATTTTATTTGTAGAATTTGAACATTATTTAGGGTACAAAGATCCAATGGTTTGAAATCACTAATTAGGCTGATATTTGGTATGTAGCTCCACCTAGCGATGGGCCTAACATCCGTACGGTTAGTGACCTCTAAGAGTGTGACGTGGCTCATATTGAGGGACATTAGTGTGCTTAACATCCTGTGAAGGTGAGTTCCTTTTATAGTTCACAATCCTTAAAAAAAAAAAAAAAAAAAAAAATCTGAAATTGTTTTTTTTGTCCCCCTTACTTTATTGATGCAATTTGCATTGCACCAATGTTCTTTAAATATTTGCATCTCACCCAAGGTCATTATAATAATTTAAAAAATATTGTGATGTCCATCCGAAGACCGTCTATGGTCAACGACATTGACCATGGTCAAAGGGTGAGACACAAATATTTTAAAAACATTGGGTGAGATGCAAATTGCATCAATAAAGTAAGGGGGTAAAGCAAAATAGCCCTTAAATCAAATATTTTTTATTTCAAAAAGCTTACCATTAGAAAAAAGCCCTATTTAATTACTTTATAATTAGTTAATTACTTACCATGTCATTAATTCTATATTTCCAAAACAGTTTCTTAAAAACAATTTAATTTAATTACTTCCTATATCATTTCCTCATTGTTTCCAAAACAACCCCTTAATCACCAATCAGACTGATTTTTGGTGTGTAGGTCTATCGAGGGGTGGACCAATCATTGATGAATTAGTGGACTGAAAGAGTGTGCCAAGTGGCACCTTTTCAAGCCCCTACAACACTGCAATGATACATAACTGTAGCAATTTTTTTTATACATAAAGCACCTTCTAGTGGAGCTACATGATTGATCCACCACGACTTTGGTTATTGTGATTTGGATAATCACAGCAACAACTTATTTGGCTAAGGTTTAAAATAACCTTTTACATTATTTTTGGTCCAGAGGCGATCATAATAAAGTTGATTTCCACTCTTGATTTTTCACTACTCATGAATAATAATGAGCACAAAAAGTGTATTAAAAGCCATGTAAATGTCATTTTACATGTTGGAGCTCTCCTCTCTTGCGTGCATGGATGTTTAGCCCACCCATTGGAAGATATCCTTCTCTCTTCGAAAGCGCTGAACTTAAGGCTGGAGATTGCCAATCAGGGCGATTTTTGGTGTGTGTATCCAACAATGGGTGGGGTAAACATCCATGAAGTAAGTGGGCCGAGAGGGCAGTGGTGAGTAACGAAGATTTCCATAAAGACAAGGGACTGAAGTCCCAATCATTGGAAGTTTCCTTAAATGTCCAAAAAAAATGCTCGACCAAAAATGCCCCTAACACAGGGTTAAATTAGTCAAAAGGCATCATGGTTTTGCAATTGGAGCCAGGTGTAGTTGCAAGCATAATGGGGTTTTATCTTGTCCCGAGGTTATCTAGCATTATACACCCATCTGGACCGACCCAACGAATTTGGCTGCACTTCGAAGTAAATTTTTTTTTTATAGTCCAAGATTATATTAAAAGGGAGATTGAGAAGATGTCAAAAAAGAAACAGGGAAAGAAGCACTAACCTACTAAAGAAAAAGAGAAGAAAAAACTAAAGCAAACACAACCACCTCTCCAAAAGGACCTCAAACATGTACACCATCTCACAAATGAATGTGCCTTTAAACTCGGGAGAAATGCAACTCAACTAAAGAGAAAGGCCTTGATACGAATGATGGTTTCCTGAAGGGTGTATTCCTTTCCTTTGAAAGTTCTCCCATTTCTCTTCAACCATAAACCCTATATATATGACTACATACAGCACCATCCCCCATAACAAACTTCTGGCTGATAGAGCAATCTCGGGCCAATCACCCAGAAGAGCGCCTATGTTACATGAATTATGTCTTTTTGACATTGCAAAACCATCACATTGATCTCTTATGAGCCACGTGACACTCTTTTAGAGATCCTTGACCATATGTTATTGGGTATGTTGATTCCGACTACGTGGAGTATGTGTTTATTATGACTTGTGGTTTTGTGAGTTAGAGGTCTATGTTGCAGCTGATAGTTGCTTTTTCTACTACGAAGGCAGAGTACATGACAGCGACTAAGGCTGTGAAGGCATTATGGCTCCAGGGTTTAGTTGGTGTGACTTGGGGGTCACGTAGGAAAATGTAGATGTACACTGCGACAGTCAAAGTGCCATTCACTTGGCAAAGAACCAAGTTCAATTCATTATGCGAGGACCAAGCACAATGACATACGTTTCACTTCGTTCGGGATATTATCAGTGACGGTGAGATTTTGCGGTAGAAAATTCACACCAAGGATAATCTAGTTGACATAATGGTGAAATTTAAAGTGTTCTAACGGTCAAGTTTGAGCATTACTTGAACTTGATCAATATCCTACATAATTGAGCGCCTTGTGGAGCAGAATGGAGATGATGATTGAGTTGAGGATCTTCTGGGTGGCTTGAGGGAGTTCAGGCCATAGTTGAGATTGCAGATGCGGCTTGAATTCAAGCCAAGGTGGAGACGAAGTAACAACTTTAAAGGGAAACCTTACCCCTTGAGATATTTGGATTTTCATTTCACTTGAAGAGGAACGTGATCCCATCCGCGTACACCATCCGTGTACACGGCAACTGATACCCACGTGATTTAAAAGGAGAGTATTCTAAAAAGTGACAGCACGTGAGATGGCTCCTCATAAAAAAACACTCCACACGATATTAACACCGCATATTCTTATCCATAAGCAGATTATAATTATAGACTTAACAATGGATAAAGTCATGCCGTGTGGACCAAACATAAATAAATAATTTCCACATGGCACCATCTGAGCAACTTGTTCAACATCTGTAGCCAAGGAAGCATCCTTATAACCTTATCCACTAGCAAGTGCTTCTCATCACTTTGTTGGAAAATTTGAGGTTTAAGGTCTTATATGCCATGAGTATCTTATAAACTAAGTCCATTTTCCCCTTGAAGACCACTCTTTCATCGGCTGTTCTTTGATGCATACTTCTATATCAAAATTTTGATGCTGAAAGTCCCTCAATTTGCCACGTAGTAGACTCTTTCTGGCCCGCTTGCCAATTGAATGTCTGGCCCACACTATTATAGACCTACACACCAAAAATCAGCGTGATTGGTGATTTCTAGCCATAGGATTTGAGCGCTTTTTCATTATGGGCTTTATGAACCGGCCTATTAGTTAGTTCTAAGCCCATGATTAAAAGTGCTCAAATCAAATAGCTAGGAATCACTAATCACACTGATTTTTTGGTGTGTAGGTCTATCATAGTGTGGGCCAGACGTTTAATGGGCAAGTGGGCCCGAATGAGTCTACTACGTGGCAAATTGAGGGACTTCTGCATCAAAATTTTGATACAGAAGTCGGTATCTAGATTTTTCCCTCTTTCATGGACCAGCAGACAAATAATGAATCGGATTGGTGATTTCTAGTCATTAGATTTGACTCATTGGTGAATCCTAACCGTTAATTTGATTTGGCGATTGTTGTAGGCCACATCTAGAGTCTAGAGATAACAAATGGCAGGATGTTTATGATCATTCATTTGCACTAATTTTTCATGATGAGGCCCACTTATTGACAGTCACACTTGATAAAAGTGGTAAAAAGGGTCTGATTGATCTGATGAACTACAAGTGGTACATCGTTGGTTGCGTGGTTGGGTTCATCGAGGATGATGAACTACAAGTGTAGCATATAATTGCTCATTATAAATCTGAAATATAAACTAAAGGAAAATCGTTTATCATGTCATCCAAGCCATGTCACTGGACCCCACAACGATGCAACTCTATCCTCACGCGGAAAATGTGCTCGCCTTGTCAATCCACGTGCTTTTAATATATTTTCCCATCCATGCTGTACCCTGATTGTGACTCACGCGTTTATTGTACGAAGTTACAAACTGAGCTGAATCGGTTGACTCAGTGAGTCAAGGTTTTGGTACATATTTTAGTACCTATTCTATAATACATCTAACAATTTCTATGATTTTAACCAACGTTTAAAGGGGACCATTATAACGGTATAACGGACTGGGGCATTACTGTTTCTTCCGTTATAACGAAAAAAATGCTCAGGGGCAAAAACGGAAAAATAAAATGGGGAAAAAAACGGAAAAAATAGAATATAACGGAAAACGGAAAAATTGGCGTTGAAATTCAAATTTTGAATTTTAGAATTTGAATTTCAAAATTTCAAAAGTAGAAAATAACGGAAAAAATGGAATATAATGGAAAAAATGAAAATGAGGCCCTTTTTTTTCACAAAATTTTCCTGAAAATAACGGTCGTTATTTTCGTTATAACGGAAAACTAACGGAAAGTAATGGCCGTTATTTTCTTTTAACGGCAGTTATTTGTTGGGCGTTTTTACGGTCCATAACACAACGGGCTAGGTCCGAATCTGTTATAACGGCCATTTTTTAAACCTTGATTTTAACCATCCTAAAAAGGGTCGGGCTCAAGTGCTTTTTCGTCAAAATATTTACCTGGGTACGTGTGCGGTGAGGCCGGTCCGTCCATACAAAATCCACATGCCGAGATCTGCAACCCTGTCATCTCCTTTGATTACAGGGCCTTGTCATCAAAGTTTTACTCAAACATATACTACAGTATCTTCCTCGGGATGCCACTATCAATCTTCAAGATTTTGACTTCTAAAAAACCAGAATCACTTGGGGCGCGTTTGGTTGTACAGAAATTTTTTCCAAGAAAATACATATGGGAAATGCCTTAAATGGCTGATTGATTGAAACTGAGAACACATATTTCAATCATGTGAGAAAATAAAGGTGTATTTTCAGGTGAAAATGAATTCTCACCTGTCTATCTAAAAATGGCTATCTATCAGTGGAAAGTTGTGCTTTCTCAAGGAAAATACAATTTTCCCACTTAGCAATCAAACACACCCTTAGATCTTGTATCCAATGTTTTACAGATTTGATGAAATTATAAAAAATCACTTGAACGGAAGTGATTAATTTCGGAGGGCCTCCTATTTTTCGAAAGGGTCAGGATTAGGGGGACACAAATTTTGACACAAGCTTTCACACCAAAAAATTGGTGGGGCCAATATATAAATTAGAAGTTTTGGAATGGGATGATTTTTGGTGAGGAGATGATCACCCTCACAAAAATTCAAATCATTCTAATATTTGTAGCCTGGTCTACAAGTTGAAGAATTATGGACCGTTTATTTTTTACTGTTAACTTGGAACCCACGTTTGATGGGGTTAGAAATTTCAAAATGAGGTAATTTTTTTTGTAGGGGTGATCTATACAGTGAGAAGATCTTCCTCACCAAAAATCAGCTTTATCTTCCATGTAGGTACGCCAAATTTGGTGAGAAATTTAGTGTCAAAATTTGTGTCCCCTGATCCTGAACCTTTTCGAAAATAGTACCAACGAGATAACCGGACAAAAGAGTACACAGGTGAGGCCGTAGAGCACATATAGCCAATAGGCTTTCCCGTCCGTACAGGTAACAACTGGAAAGGAAATAGTTTTCTATATTAGGCCGCCCCCCCTCACTTCCATATATATCATACAACGCGTTTGGAAACTCAGTGGATTGACTCGTTTGGAAACTCAGTTTCCAACGCCAACCGAGCGCCTTTTCTTACCATTTAAGAATACAAGAATATATAATATCAATGCTGACGTGGCTCACCCTACACTCTATATATTTGTATATTCCCTTCACCCACCCCCATTATCCTTGCAAGAGCCTTTTCTCCTTTTTTTTTTTCAACCTGAAAAAAATGGTTGGTTTCATTGAAAGAAAGGCTCTTGGAGATGATGATCAATGCCTGGACAGACTTGACGACGAGATTTCGGTGTTTTTCGGCGAAAATTGCGATGAATTCAATCACTCAATCGACATCGATTGTGGTGACGATGAATCCGATAGCGGATCGCATGATCCAGAAGAGCGTGTCAAATATTGGGAATCACAAGAAGCCCTGTTGCAGGTATATATTTTGATTGAAATGATCATTTGGAGAAAAAATCTATTAAAAAAAAAGTACTTAGATTCACCGCGACCGCATTTCGGTAACATCTAAGTGTTACGCGTTAAATTTCTGTAAATTTGTATATATTTTTGTTGATTAAAGTACTTATTCAATCCAAATAATCAAATATATTGTAGGTTTTTAGATTAAAGTCGATTTTTTTTAGAATTTCGACAAATATGAGGTTTTTTCTCGAGATTTTTTATTTCTGTCAGTAAGCAAAATACGATAATTCTGGCATAACAAGGATACTTTGATCAGGATATTTCGATCTTAACACATAACAAGGATTTTAATTAGGATCCACCATTTGAAGAAATTTCTTGAAAATCAATGGTTTTTTTTTTTTTTTCCCGCTAAGGTGGCTTATTTCTTTCAGGAAATTCTAGCCCACAATAGCTCAATGGGATCAAAATTACGGCGAGAAGTTAGTGAAGCCGTGGAGATGGCGAGAGAGACAGCTCTGTGTTGCTGCCCCAAGCTGAGTTACGAGGGGTGCGCTAGCTGTTTACGTCAAGCGGTTGTCAACCGGCTTTGTGATAAAGGGTTCAATGCATCTCTGTGTACATCCAAGTGGAAGTCCACACGAAAAATCCCGGGAGGTAAAATTTTATTTTCGGATTGTAGATTATCATTTTATCCTAATCATTGTTATTTCGTCCAAAAATAATATAAAACAGCACCAACAACAACCATAATAACAATTTTCTTAATTTGTATTATTTGAATTTTCAGGAATTCACGAGTACATAGATGTAATTGTCCGCGGACCAGGGCGAAAGAAGGAAACCAAATTCTTGATTGAATTGGATTTTCGAGCTGAATTCGAGATGACGAAAGCATGCGACGGGTACCGAATGTTGTTAAACCAACTGCCAAAAACTTACATTGGGAAATCTGAGCATTTGAATGCAATAGTACGAATCATATGTGATGCAGCTAAGAGATCGATGAAGGAGAAGAAAATTCACATGGGTCCATGGCGAAAAAGAAGCTTCATGCAGATGAAATGGTCTGGTTCGTATCAGAGATGGTCTTCCAATAACCAATCTTCGCATGAACCGATCTCGTCGAGGCAAGTGCACATGCCCATCCTCAGATTCTCTTTACAGTTCCCTGCGGCTACAGCAGTGGAAGTCACCTGAATAGCCGCCGGAGTCCAATACAACCCCCTTCGACACTCCGTGAATTCTAGTAGCGAGGTCCTCCCCTATACACCATAGTTCCATATGGCGCGCGTTGATTGGCGGAAAATGAGCCCCATATGTCCAGCTTCTCTTTGCAAGATGATGTGGCATCTTGTGGTTTGTTTCAGTAGCCATTGTAGGGCCTTGAGGGCTCGTCACATCGTGGCGTGGATCGATCCATCGTGGCGTAATATTCGTACAAGGCTAGTTGAGAGCATGTTATAAATTAGGTGCATTTCCTGAAGGTTTTATATTATGAAGGTCTTAATCATCATTTTAATAATATTGGAGTTAATTGTGTTGGCGAAAAATGAATAAAATAATTGACCCAGTGTAGGGATAGTTTGGATCTCATTTTTTCGTGAATAAATATATTTTTTTGCACGAAAATTATATGAAAAAAATGTATTTTTTTTGGCACAATCTTTTTTTTGTAAACTGGTATAGAATTAAAGCTGGGATCAAACTTACAACATCAAAGTTGCTACATAGTAAAATGATAGCAACGTAGTGAAGATGATTCTGTATATTTTGTGTGGTGGTCTTTGAGATTCATGTGGTGGGAATCCCAATGATCCTCAGCGGTAACGATTTAGGGAAGACAAATATAGATATGACAACCTCTGGAGTCGTCCTTCATTTTTTACTTTTGCTAATTTTTTGCTAAAAGATATAAAACCAACTAGGATGATGAACTGCATCACAATGAAAGACAGCCCAACAGGCAACAAGGTTGGCACCCCCTCCATCATCAATCCTGTGCACAACTCACCACAGATTAATTACCTAATTAATTCATAAATTACCCAAAATGTCTCTTACCAACCTAATTAATTCTTTTACTAATTAATCACGCCACCAAAAGTTTTCATGATTAAGAAAGAAATCTCTTTCTTCCAAATTTTTTTTTCAAGATCAAAGGAAAACCCTAGAGAAAGAAACAAAAAAAGGTAGATTGAAAGAGATTTCTTTCTTAATCAAGAAAACCTTTGGTGGCATGATTAATTAGTAAAAGAATTAATTAGGTTGGGAAGAGACGTTTTGCTCGATTTATGAACTAATTAGGTAATTTAAGATCCCTTACAGCTACAATCTCTAAATCAGAATCAAAATGGAGCACAAAAGAAGGCTAATTTTATCTTTCTTACAGAAAAAAAAAAACTCTCTAAATCTATCTATATTTCCAATTCCTTACATAGTCTAGTAGGTGTGTTGCATGTGAGTGATTGTAGGACCCTTTTTTGGAAGAAGTGGTAAAATAAAAAGTTTCAATCCAAATGGCAGTTTGGAAAATTAGTTAGAGGGGGTGAATATGTGAATTGTAGTTGTAGGGCACAGCATTAGGTATTGGAAAATTTTACTTACACCCCACGAATTGTGAGGGCACCCGACCTATTGACCGTCACCCCACAAAAAGGGTTCTTCTTCTTCTTGCTCTTATGACTGTAGGCACACTATAGAAGAAGAAGAGCTCGCTCTTCTCTCTTCCTTCTCTTCGATCTCCTTCTTCTACTTCTTCTTCTTCTTCTTCTTCTATGTCTTGCAACTTGTGTTCTTCTTTCTCTGGGATATGTTCCTCCTGACTGAAGCCCGATTTGAAGAATTGAACATGGACTTGTTCAGAAATGTATGGAACTATTGGAAAAGTGTCTCCGAAATACAAAAATTAATAAAAGCCATGTCACTGATGCTCAGATACGCTGATAATACGCCCTGACATAGTTTCAACATAAAGCACCTCCCAGTGGAGCTACAGGATCGATCCACCATGATATTTTATAATAATAATGTTTGGATAATCACAACAACCACTTATTTGGCTAAGGTTTGAAATAATAACCTTTTACATTATTTTTGGTCAAGAGTAGTCTTCCCTATTTACAAATTAAAATTTGATTTTCCTATAAAGTTAATTTCCACTTGGGATTTTTATCTCATCAAACATCATTAGGCCTCAGAGTTGTCTGAAAAATGATCTCATGGAAATTAATAAGAAATTCTATTTGCATCCCACAAATTCCACAAGCACCCCATTTGGGTGCTTTTTGGACGAAAATACCCTTAGACAAAAAAAAAACCAAGCACCCCTCTTCGTCCCTCCCTCTCCACCTCTCTCTCTCCCTCTCCACCACTCTCTCTCTCCAATCTCTCTCTCTCTCTCTAATAAGCCCCACGGCCAGGGCAGCCATGGGCTACACAGTCCCCACGGCACTGCACTACCGTGGGGTCAATGAGAGAGAGAGAGAGAGAGAGAGAGAGAGAGAGAGAGAGAGAGAGAGAGAGAGAGAGAGAGAGAGAGAGAGAGAGAGAGAGAGAGAGAGAGAGAGAGATGTATTTGTGGTGGTGGCGGTGGTGGCGACATCCTCCTCCTCCTCCTCCTTCTTCTTCTTCTTCTTCTTTCTGTTTTGGGTTTTTTTTCAGGGTGAGAGACAGTGGTGGAGAGGGAGAGAGAGGTGGAGATGGAGGGACGGAGAGGGGTGCTGGTTTTTTTTTTTTTTTTTGTTTTTATAGTCTAAGGGCATTTTCGGCCAAAAGCACCCATATGGGAGTGCTTATGGAATTTGTGGAGTGCATATAGAATTACCCTAAGCAATAATAGCACATGAATTTTTAATTCCCTTAAAATTATTATAATGCCTATGATTGTGGTTGAATTTTACTAAGGGAAGTTTTGACATACCCCTCAAGTTATCTTTGAAATTTGACATCCCCCCACCCTTATGACCCTGTCCACGTTGTCGACTAACACTTTGATTAACAACTTATTTTGAAAAGGATGAAAATGTCCCTTTCTTCTACCTTGGCACAAGACATGGATTTGGGCCAAAAGCCCATCCCCAACTCAAACGGCTGTAGGGGACGGCTGGCCACCATATTCCAGTGGATTAGCCATCCAGCACCGGCGACCAACTTACCGGAGTCTCGTGGCCGGTTGATTACTACTCCGGCGAGATCAAACAAGGCCACAAATTCTAATTAAGAAAAATAAAATTTTAGGAGTAAATAACCTTTAATTTAGAATAGAGGATTTTACATGTTGGACATTTTGTCTAATACCCCTTTTGATTCTTTCATTTTTTTTTTTTTACTTTGCAGGGGCTTTTTGGTCCAAGGGAAACCATTTGATGATGGACATCCATCATCAATGTTGATGACCAACCACCGTGTGAGATTAGCAACCAATGATAGTATAGATGTTTGGCCCATCCCTAGGTGGACCTACATGCAAAAAATCAGCCTGATTAGTGATTTTTAAGGATTTGATTAGAGTAGTTTTCATTGGTTGATTCTTAACCGTAGATTTTGAGCATTATTTGGGGTACTCATATCCAAAGGTTTGAAATTACTAATCAGCCTGATATTTGGTATATACGTCCACATAGGGATGGGACAAACATCTTAACATAGGGGTTAAATCAATAAAAAGGAATCATGAGATTTCTTGGAGCCAGGTGCAGTTGAAGGAATTGTAATGTAGGTAAGGGTGTTATTAAAAAACTAAGGCCTTGCCCATTATATCTATTAATGGACCGGGCTTGAGCCTGAAATGTTAGAGGTTTAATGGGATGGGCTAGGCTTGGGCCCAGTCCAAAACCTAGTCCATTAACAACCCTAATTATGGGACATAGTTAGTGTGGATGTCCATCATCAAACATAAACTCTCGTGTGTAAAGAAAGTGTCCTTTAATCAGTCAAAAGGAATCATGAGTTTTCTTGGAGCCGGGTGCAGTTGGATGGAGTTATAAGGAGTAAAACTTCTGTCACAACGCTCAAAACCCACAATACGAGCCACATGGCACACTATTAGAGGGTGCTGACAGTATGGATGTTTGGCCAGTCCCTCGGTGGACCTGCAAACAAAAAATCAGCCTGATTAGTGATTTAGAACCTTTGGATATTTGCACCCAAATAACGCTCAATAATTCTCAAATTCCTACGGTTAAAATCAACCCTTGAAAATAACTTCATTCCAAATCTTAAAAATCACTGATCAGGCTGGGTTTTAATGGAGTTGATGCCGTTTGGCTTGCTTGATCGATAGAGGTGGCGAAGGACAGAGAGAGATAGGTGGCAGTGATGGCAGAGACAATGGCGAGCAATTCATGGTGGCAGCAGAGGTGGAGAGGTGCATGTGCAGGTTTAGAGAGAGGGAGAGAGGAGGTGCATGTGTAGTGATTGTCTTGGAGATGACCGGTGATGATTTTTATTTTATTTTATTTTTATTTTTTATTTTTATGAAGAGTAATGAAAAAGACCAAAATAAATAGAAGTTGAAAATATAGGTTCAGTAGTTGTGGCAATTTGGCCCACGGTCCTGGTCTGGCCCATGAATTACATGGGTCCGGCCCGGCTAACAAAATCTAAACCGACCCGGCCCGCAGCCCAGCCTGAGTCCAGCCCGGAATATCTAAATAAACCTTTATTTTATTTGAACTTTCCTTTTCCTAACTTTTTTCCGTGTTAGGGTCTACTAGCCCAGTCCGAAACTAAATGCCTTGCCCATTATATCTATAAATGGGCTGGGCTTGAGCCTGAAATGTTAGATGTTTAATGGGCTGGGCGAGGTGAGGGCCCAGCTACATGTATCTCGGGCAAAATTTACTTTAGGCCCAGTCCGAAACTAAAGGCCGTTCCCGTTATATCTGTTAATGTGTCCGGCTTGAGCCTGAAATGTTAGAGGTTTAATGGGTTGGGCGAGGCTTGGGCCCAGCTACATGTATTTCGGGCAAAAAATACTTTAGTTCTGGTCCAAAACTAAAGGCTTTTTCCGTTATATCTGTTAATGGGCCGGGCTTGAACCTGAAATGTCAGAGGTTTAATGGTCTGTGCCATTCTTGGGCCCAGCTACATGTATCTCGTGCCAGGTTTGGACCAAGCTAAGCCCAGTCCAAACTTGGCCCATTAACACCCTTAATTATGGGACAGCATTAGCAATAATTTTTCTTTGGACTTCGGGGAATCTGTTTCATGTAGCTTGGCAAGGAAAGTTTGAGTCATGTGAAATCACTCCCCTACGGGTGGTGATATGCATGCCACTCACGATAGTCATATGTCATGGGTGATGTGTCACCTCGTGGTGGCATCTCTTCGGGGGATTGGAGACTTATACCTATGGGGAGAGGCTTTTTCACCATCCGGTTCGATAACAAGAGGGATTTGAGGAAAGTTTGGACTGGAGGGCCATGGGTGATAGGGAAACAATGAAAAAAGTTTTGAAGTAGTGATAATGCTCCAATGATTGCGTGCCACATATACCTACGGTTTTTAGGCTTTGGTTTAAAAAACTTTTAAAAAGTGAAATTAAGTATATGGGGCGCACGATCATTGGAGCATTATTGTTGCTTCAAAAAATTTATCTGAAACAATTACTGCGTTTGTTGCAATGGTCTTCGAATTTTAATACTGGTACTTAAAGGAACAATCACGCCCTTGTTTGGGTTATATTGTTCTAGGTATGCTTGAACAATAAGTAAATAAAAAGATTCAATTATACTATATGTACCTTTTTCGCTTTCAAAATAAATTGCAATGAACTCACTATGTTTCTGCAATACGTGTTTCTCCAAAATTGAAAACGTGGAGATCAAGGATGAGGGGTGCGTGGACCAGGTCGTTCTCTTTAAGGCGTTTTGTGGCACTGTAGAAAAAAAATCCCCTATGCAATAGTGTTATGATGGAACGCCCTCAAGATACAACAGCCTAGTCTCCTAATCACCGTTGGTTTCAAACTTCTGCACTAAGTAGGAAACCCAAAGCAAAATAACCTCTTTGCCCAATAACAAGAAACATGGTTGTTTCTGTGCTTGTGTAAAACAAAGATAAATTGTCAGTATATAAATAAGAAAAGGTAGAAACCGTCAAAGTTACGTGGCCAAATATGTGTATGTTATGAAGAAAAAATCGCTCATGAATTTGTGTACAACGTTTAGAAAACGACTAGCATAGCAGATAAAGATCCAAGTAAATAGATAATCAATAAATAATTAAATTAATTAATTAAATAAATTTTACATAAAAGATAGGCACGCGTGTGTTGCACGCATGACACTGCTCGGCACGGTTAGGTGGGTGGACAATGCACGTGCGCATGTTTGCGGTGGAGGAAATGCATGGCTGTGCCCAATAAGCATAAAAATTGAATGCCCATATGGGCGCCAAACATTAGAGTCAACTCCACCCTATATAAACTCTTTCACCGTCTTGTGTTTCTACCATGTGGGACTAAACATTGAGAGAGTGAAGAGAGGAAAGTGAGAAAAGGCAATTTTCCTTGAGCTAAATTCTCTGTAGGGGAATTTTTGTCTACAAGTGAGCTAGTGTCATGGGATGGAAATTCTCATTCATTTCTCATTGAATGGTAAGGAATTTCATATAAAAAGACAATGATTTTTTAATTTTATATCATAAGAGGCATAGCAGAGTTTTAGTTTTATATGGGTGTAATGTGTGTTTTCATTCAACTCTTCATTATCTGCGTGCTAGTTGTATTCAAGCAAAACTTTGCTGACTGTTGCAGTTAGTGAAGCCATTGATCGCCCACAATATGAGCCATGTGGCATACTCTTAAAGTCCATTGACAGCATGGATGTTTAGCTCACCACTTGGTGGATCTACACACCAAAAAAGCAGTCTGATTGGTGATTTATAACCATCACGATCCAAGCATTTTTATGGGCTAATTTTTAGCCACGGGATTCAAGCATTATTTGTGGGTTCTCAAATCCAATGGCTAGAAATCACCAATAAAGAAACATAAGCGTGGGTCCCATGGATGTTTAGCCATGGGATTCATGCTATAAGGTACCATGAAAATTTCATGGTACCTTATAGCATTACACTATTACTTACAGGGTCTTATTGAAACTTTCAGTTGGGATATAAAACATCATTAATAACCCTCAATCCAAGTTTTTAGAAAATGGAGTGAGCCCTTGTTATATTGGGTACATAAATGGCCATTAGAATTATCTAGACTTATATTTGTACATTTAAGAGCTCGTGTTCATCTTTGGTGCAACCCATGCTTTCAACCAGTAGTGGAAATTTTTATGACAAATTAAAAGCAACATAAAGTAGATATATTGTATAATGTCAAAATGCATGATTTGTGATAAAAACCTTCATGCTTGCTTTTGTTGAATGTCGAAAATGCTTTAAAGAATTCCTGTAGGTTCATATAAAACAAATAAACCACTCACGCATAACTATCACCAAGAGCTTTATGCTAATAAACGAATCCAATCCAGTATCAACGCATTGTTCTCAATGAAATGCTTGATTGATATACACTATCAAATGTCATTCATCATTATCTTTAATTGATTAGTAAAAGTGAAACAGATTGACCGTTTATAATCAATAATAATTTAGTGAAAATACAGAAACAAATGAAGTATAATAGTAAAATGAGCCAAAAAGAAACCTACATACTATAGTACAAGAGGGGGAAAGAATCGCCTCACAACATGAAAGACTCATGATTCCTGCTTTAGCCAAGGAGTTGGCAACACTTTTTGCCACTCCATGAACATGATGAAAAAATGCCTTCATTAAATTGACAAATAAAGTGAATCTCTCATAACACATTTACATGCATTCATGAGATCAACTAATCAGACATGCAAATGTTACACACGAAAAAAAACATATTTACATCAAAGATCTTTAGTATCAGGTTTTGTAAGTTATTCATATAAGTGCCCTTTAAATCAGCACATGAATTTTCAAGAATAACTTTTACAACATCATCATCAGGATATTTGGGTTAATTGGCATCTAACTAATGAATCCATCAGTTGGGGCTTCTTTGCATACATCACTAGGGGACGTACTACACATTATGTCCTTTAAACATATTATTCAAGGTTTATGGAACATGCACCATCAATGATGAGAGTCATGTCCATTCGAGATGCCTCAACTCTAACGTGTAAATGTCGTATTCATGTTGTATCTTAGGCATATATGGGTAAGATAGATCAATAACATGTAACTGTGAGCATTAGTTGATTGAGTAAACATGATGTAAATAACTCTATTACTCTGACATGGCTTGGGAAGCTATTTTAGGAGGTAGTAGAGTTTTCTTACAAACCATTAGTTTTGAACTGCTTAAATTAAGCTATAAATATTTTAGGATATCAGTCATTGTTAAATGAATAAGCAAAAACCACGAGATTGTTCTTTGCAAAGAATTACCAAAGTTAATATTACAGTCGAAAATCACAAACAACAATGATAAGAAGGGAAAAAAGGAGAAACCAGTAGTTACATTAAAAACAAGGAGAAAACTACATAAATGGGGTTTCAACAACATTTTTTTTTCTAATTTTACATATTGCATAGGGAAATACCTCTCATAACCGAGGTAGTAAGTTAGTATAATACCACCTAAATGCCAGGCAGCCAGCTATTGGACTTGAGAATAATGACTTCATAAAAAGATGTATGATGTCAGTGTTCCCATATGCCATAGCTAACGTTAAGCATCAACGAAATTCCACCGGTCCGTTCTCTTTAACTCAATATACCTAGAAGGGGGGGGGGGGGTGTTGATTAGGTATTTAAATTTAATTATACCTACACAATTTTACTGGTCGATGGTAAGGGAATAAAATCGCATGCCTTAGTTGTTTGATAAAGGATTATCACAACCGACTCAAATCAAATATACCTCCGTGGTATATTGTATTTTTGTCGTTTGATGTAATCAAGATAGATTACGGAATATAGACAAACAATCACACAAGACAAGAGATTTTTACGTGAAAATCTTAGCCAAGGAAAAACCACGGGACCACGTCCAGACGAAAAGTATCACTAATTGAAAAGTTAAACGAAACAAAAGTTACCTATGCAGCACCGTTGCAAATACAGCTTCCAACATTAGCCAAGGCCTACTGCCGATGCGTCCACGTCTTCTGAATCAACGCCACGAATCCACGCGCGCCCTTCCAGCCAAGAAGCCTTATCCACTTGGTCAGTTTGGTACACCCCAAACCTACCGTCGATCGGCTCCTCCGATCTTAATTCTCAACACTCCCGCCTTTGCAGAAGGTGAAGGATTCAATACACCCTGGACCCCAAGTTGCTCAAAAGGTGTTGAGTCACACTGGTAGTCTCAGGCCTACTAGGTTGAATATAAAAGTGGAAAACCTGGGCTGAGTAAAGATCAAGCTCTTGGCTTTGATCGAGAAGAGAACAAGCTCACAAGATGTGAATGGAAAATAAGCTTCTTGCTATTCGAATATACACTCTAATAAATATAGCATTTGCTTCTCTCTCTTTAAGATTAAGTCACTCTGTGGTGTTGAGTCACACTGGTAGTCTCAGGCCTACTAGGTTGAATATAAAAGTGGAAAACCTAGGCTGAGTAAAGATCAAGCTCTTGGCTTTGATCAAGAAGAGAACAAGCTCACAAGATGTGAATGAAAAATAAGCTTCTTGCTATTCGAATATACACTCTAATAAATATAGCATTTGCTTCTCTCTCTTTAAGATTAAGTCACTCTGTGTCTCTGTGTGTATTTTGAGAAGGCATAAAGGCTTCTATTTATAGAATTCCAAGACCTTGAGTCATATGGAACATGATATGATGGAATCTAAAATTTTGGATCTGAGAAAGACCAATTCTGTTCAAGGTCCAATCGATTGTACACTTGGTCCAATCAATTGGGCCATGTCCAATAGATTGGGGATAAATGTCCAATCGATTGGGCTTAATAAGTTTTCTGTTCTGAAGGCACCAATCGATTGCACAGGGTTCTCCAATCGATTTGACATATATAACTTTCTGTCCCGAAGGCTCCAATCGATTACACAGAGTCTCCAATCGATTGTACTCAGAAAGATTTCTGTTCCGAAGGCTCAAATTGATTTCACAGAGTCTCCAATCGATTGTGCTCAAATAAGTTTATGCCTCGTAGTCTCCAATCGATTACACAGTGTCTCCAATCGATTGGGCTATGTCCAATCGATTGGGGTTACATGTCCAATCGATTGGACTATCCCACTAGTCAATAAAATTGACTAACTCGGGTCTGTCAAATGACTAAGTTTGACCATTATATTTCTTTTATTTTAATCAACTCCTATGGCCACTAAGTCACTTACCTTCCTAATCAAGCGTACACGATCGTTAACTGACAAATCAGAAGTTACTCAGATGACTCCTGTCGTCAACCATCTGATTCTTGCTTTTTCTGTCTTTTAGTCTTCACGTAGTTGGCGAAGTATGCGTACCACGACATCTTCACACTACACTCGTGCTTGTAGGAACGGTTACGTGAATGTTTTTATGTCAAACGGAATCTTTGCCAAGTTGAATATGAAAATATTCCTTATAATCAAAATTAAATGAGCAGGCAGACACAGATGTCCCATTGACACCCATCATCATCATCATCATCCATAGCCTTATCCCAATCATTTGGGTTTGGCTACAAGAATCTGTTACGTCGTTCCATTCTATGCTAGAGCCATATCACCCAGATGGGAATATTTAATTTCTAACTGTAAAGAAGGAGATGGAAAGGAATCCTAAGATCACAAAGCACAAAAAAGTCAAAATTGGACAACAGAAAAGAACGACTGTAAAAACTAACGAAATTCAACCTTCTTTAAGTAATTTTGTCAAATGGGTAGCTCAAATTTCCAACCAAAACCAAAAACACATAATCAAGGACTTAAGCTCATAAATAAACTGAAAAGCTTGAGGTAACTATCAAATATGAGGAGATGCTACAACTTCAATCAGTAAAAACAAAATTGATTCCTCAATTTATAGAACCAAATTTAATCAAACCATCCATCAGAAACTCAAAAGAGTAATCAAAATATGAAAGAACCCCAGATCTGATGAAACCCTGAAAAATCAAGAGTAGAATACAACTTATAGTGGCAGAAGGTGAGGAGGTATAGAAAGGATGTGGTCGCGATGATGACGATGGAGGTCATCTCCTTCTGGTTCTTGAAACCTTACCAGGGGCGTTGCTACTTGATGCTCGTGAGAGAGAGACTAACTCGATATCGTCAGAGGGAGAGAAGGAGAGACTGTGAGAGAGATGGAAAGGAATAGAGATTAAGAGATAGAGGGAGATGGGACCAAATCATGCCAAAGAGAGAGATATATAGAGATGAAAGATGAAGAAGGTTACATGGTTGGAGAAGCATCGTGAAGGAGGTACCTTTGAATCGGGCATTTTATCCTCATCAGGGTAAAATAAAGTCGTGTGCGACTCAAAAAATCAACCGATCGACTTTAAATCAATCAATTGGTTTTCCTTATTTATTTTCCTGAAGTTACTTATTTTTTCAGCAATTTTTCCTTTCAACTAACCAAACAAGCCTTTTGAGAATTTGTGAGAAAATATGGTATAAGAATCCATATTTTTCGCGAACCAAACAAAGTTTAAGAGTTAAAAAAGTCAACTCGTTATCGCTACAAAATGTCATGCACTGAACTACATTGTAAGGATGGACTTTATATACTGCATGTACGAATAAATAATAAACAATTACCCAGTGACTCATTTTTCCATTTGAACCTAGTTTTTGGGATCTTCAGTCCCTAGGTGGGGTATCTATCACTAGTAATTCAATTATCAGAGGGG
Organism: Euptelea pleiosperma; assembly: GCA_035048495.1. NCBI lineage: Eukaryota > Viridiplantae > Streptophyta > Magnoliopsida > Ranunculales > Eupteleaceae > Euptelea > Euptelea pleiosperma. Next base: position 3,964,443 of record CM068542.1, on the reverse strand, counting down.
CTTTAGTCCCATCCCTTTAGATATTTTCTAGACCTTTTCTCTTACTAAAACTTTAGTAAAGGGGACTGCTAAGTTATCACAAGATCTGACAAAGTCTATTGTTACTGTTCAATTGTCTCTCACAGTATTGTGTTTATGACATATCTGTCGCGATTTTCCATTGTAATGCCGATTTTGTACTCTACCAATAGCAGCAGTACTATCACAATGTATCAAGATTACTGGAATAACTTTGTCCGAAAGAGGTATATCAGACAGAAGGCCTCGCAGCCAAATTGCTTGTTCACTAGAAGCAACTAGTGCAATAAGCTCAAGACTCCATAGTCGATTGAGTAATAATAGTCTATTTCTTAGACATCCATGAGATCGTTCCACCTCCAATGGTGAAGACGTATCCACTGGTTGCCTTGGAATCATCCGATAAGGTGTTCCAATCAACATCAATATATCCTTCCATAACAATAAAAAACTTTTGATAATGATTTCCTTAATTCGTCATTTTTTATAAATATCTCATTGCACAGTTTATTGCATAAAAATGTTCAATATTAGGTCTGCTAGTGTACTTACAAAGTATTCCCACTACATATGAAATATCTGGTCTAGTACAATCTGTAGCAAATCTAAAGCTACCAACTATACTAGCATATTCTTTCTGATTAACACTATCGCCTTCATTAGTATATAATCTCATACCAGGACGAAAGGAGTACAAGTAGGTTTACAATCAAAATATTTATATTTTTTAAGTATTTTTTCTCAATGTAGTTAGATTAATCCAAAGTGATTCTATTTGTAGTCCTAGTAATTTTAATTCTTAAAATTACATTTGCTTCGCCGAGATCTTTCATGTCAAATTTTTGTGATAGAAAATTTTTAGTTTCCTTAGTTACTTCTAAATTAGAACAAAAAAATTAAAAGATCATCAACCTACAAGCATATCATGACACAAATGTTGTTTGCATATTTGTAATAAATACATTTGTCACTTCATTAATCTTAAATCCATTAGAATAACTACATAGTTAAATTTTTTATGCCACTGTCTAGGGGCCTGTTTTAAACAATAAAGAGATTTGACAAGTTTAAATACTTTATTTTCTTGACCGGTTATGATGAAACCCTCAGGTTAGTTAATGTAAATTTCTTTTTCTAGGTACCGTTAAGAAAAATTTTGTTTTAACATCTATTTGAGGAATTATAAGATTATGAACAGCGGTATGGCAATGAGAATTCTAATGAATGTAATCCTAGAAACTAGTGAATATGTGTCAAAAAAATCTATTTTCTCTTTGTCTGAATCCTTTAGCAACAAGTCTAGTATTATATTTTTCAATAGTTCGATCTGCTTGAGTTTCTATTTTAGAACTCATTTACACCCTATAGATTTACATCGTTGAGGTAAATTTACTAGATTCCAAGTTCTATTAGAGATTAATGAATCAATTTCATCATTTATTGCTTCTTTCCAGAAATCAACATCTGAAGGGGATGGACTGAAGCGTATGATCGTGACTAAGACTCATGTGTGGTAATACAAGACGACACATAAAGCAACAACAGTGGGCTTGAGGGATTCGAGTTGAAAGTTGTGAGTACAGTTTTGCATGAGTAACTTTTGTATTCAGTATTCTGGCTTAGTTTATCGTTTCGCATCTAGACATGGTCCCGAGGTTTTTCTCATTGTGGGTTTCCTCGTAAAAATAGTGTGTTGTGTGTTTTTTGGAATGATTTATTTTCTACACTTGTTATTGATTAAGTTAAACCAAACAAATTGGTTTTGGTATATCTTTGATATATTGAGTTGATCATTGTAATAAAATCAATCATATTAGGATTTACGCTTGCGATTTAGTTACTTGAACAGTGACCAATAATTGAGTAAGTTGTTTATATTAAATTAATTTTTAAATACTTAATCACCCCCTCTAGGTTGTAGATATATAGACCCTGATATTTTTTTCCCACATCCTTTTTTAATTGAGGCCAAAAGTACTCTCCTCCATGGAAGCAATTTTTTTCACGTCCTAAGTGTCCTTTCAAACCTCCTCCATATATGTTTGATTGGTTGGGCGAGTGATATTCGCTCAAAAGTGCTTATTTTAAGCAATTATCCTTTTAGCGTTATCGCACTCTTTTACGTAAAATGCTCTATTTATCTACTTTTTACGTAAGAATCTCTTCTGTTTCGTAGAACACACTTTTTTGGACGAAATGGTATATTTGCATGCATTAAACACATTTTTGGAAGTCTAGGTATGAATACGTTATAATCAAGTCTCATTATGTGCTCTTCTCTTGCAGGAAACTCGATCGGGCTATTCTCGAGACTTGCGGGCCAAAATCAATCATGAAAGCCCATTATCAAAGCTTAAAGAGCCTACAGGCTATGACTAGAAGATATGAACCAAATATGGGCTAAATAAGAAGACCAAAAAGCCCGCCCAAAGAACGAAGAGAGTAGGAGAGCCAATGACCAAGAGACGGACCAAAGCGTTTAAAGCCACATGAGTCAGCAAGGAATGATGGTCTACTCTACTGGAGAAGCATGATGATGGTCACAGTGAAGACCAGGGTTCCAGACCCTCTGCCAATACTTTTATCTCCATTTTCTGATATTTTCTCTCTCTTCCCCCGAATTTTCTATCTCATATCTCCTTATTCTCTCTCTCTTCATCTCTCGGTCCTCGGATCTACTGACCTAACCCCAGAACTCCTGTCCATTGGCTCTGTCTCATCTCCCTTAGCTTTCGGACCGTTAGATCTTCCACCGGACCGTTGGATCTCTCTAGATCCGTCGATCTACCAATCTGGGTCCCAATTAAGTCACCATCCATCCGATCGTCATCAAATTGTCTATCACATCATCTTGTGAGACGATGGACATCATCAATCCATGTGGGCCAGTAGTCGGGCCCATCATCATCGATCTGTGGCCTGACCATTTAGTGGACCTCGCGATTTTCAAATGCGATAAATTAATTATTTTTAAATAAAAAAAGAGGGGTTCGCTAAATGGAAAAATTCCCCAAAGAAAAGTAAGGTTTTACTTAAAATATATATATATATTTTAAAAAAAAAAACCCCATTTTCCATTAAAGGAAAGTGGGAGGTTTAAAGGGGAAGGAGAAGGGTTCGTTTGAACCCTAATCCCCCTCCTTATTCCTCCTCTCCTTCACCCTAAACCTCTGACCCCTTTTTCCCCTCTCTTTTGGCCCATTTGGCTCCTCTTCTTCTTCATCTTCTTCACCTTCTCTTCCTTTTTTCAACCGGAGTTGCAGCCTGCAACTCCGGCCGCTTCTCATCACATCCGAAAGCTCTCTCTCCTCTGCTTGGTTGTCAGCCACTACAGTACCGCCAACTACCGCTGCCACATCTCCCCAACGCATGCTGGACACCACAGCATGAGCCCTAGCACTGCCTGCAACCACCGTCTCCTTCTTCCTCATGCGCAACCACCGCCTGCAACAACGCTCCACCGTCCTCCACCGCTACCTCTTGCAGCAATCGCCCCTACCCTCTTCGTCTTCTTCTTCTTCTTTATTCTTTCTCACCTGTTGAAACTGTTTCCACCATAAAACACCACCGCCTGCTACACAGGGCAGTACACCCTCTTCGTTCCCTATCTCCATCTTCTCCTCCTTAGGGTCACCGTTTCCATCACGACATCATACCTACCTGCCACCCCACCTGAACGACATCAAACCCCTCTGCATAAACCTCCTATCCACGCTTTACTATCACCCCCCAAGCCGTTAACTCCTTTCACCTCCATACCACGCCTCCATCAATGGCCGGGGAACCAGCACATCTACCAGCACATCTCGTGGCTGGCCATACCACCCAACAACCTTTTGGCTCGCCCCTCCATGTCAGCCCATTCTTCTCCATTCTAAGGTAAGAGTTCTCTTCTCTCTCTAGATCTCACTCTCTCTCTACCATTAGTTTCTCTCTCTTCTCTTAGCTTTCTCACTTTGTTTATCTCTCTACCACTTTCTCTCTCATCCTCTTGTCTCTCTCTAAGTTCTCTCTTTCTCTCTCTAGAGTTTTCTTACTTTGTCTATTTTCTCTCTCTAGAACCCTCTCTCTTTCTAGTTTGATCCTTTAAAAGCTTGATAGATTAGTTGTTTTACGTTTGCTTTAGTTACATTGTATGTGAATTTTTAATTATTTAAATAACATGGGTTCTTATTTATTTTTATTAGATTTCTTCCATTGTTGTCTTTTATTTTCCTTTATTACTGCATTAATTAGTGGATAAAAATCTCTCAAGAAAATAAAGTTTTAATCTCGACCATTGATTACCACTCTCACCCTTTCATCTTTTTATTTTTAGCATTTTCTGTGGAAAAATCTGTCATTTTATGTCCTTGAATTGTGCAAACTAACCCTGAATGCGGATTCGACTCCGACTTTCCACTGTGCAAGAATTGTCTATTTTTGGAGAATTAAAACTCAAATTAATTACAAATATTGTTGAGCTTAGGGTTTCTATAACCAACGACACAGAAAACCCAACTTTCAGCGAGGCATAAGGATTATCTCTAGCATGACACTCCTCCAACTAGTGTGCTCTATTTAACTCTCAATTCTCAGCTTGCATGTAGTTGTAAAACCCCAGGCTTGGCCCTTCATAGGATCATTCACATGGTATTATGTAACAGATCATGCTGGTTCAATGACATCAGGCCCCTTATTGGCTACTGGAATCATTGACAACATCGACTAAAGTCCAAATTGGTTGTAATGAAATCCAATCATGGATATTTAGTCAATCACAGTCCTCTCGTAAATCTCACCACTTGTTGTGACTTATTTTGTTAAGTCATTCTCTGAAGACAATTATTAGAACTCTTCTGCATACTCCCTCATAGTTCAACTTCCTTATCTATAATTCTAGTATTATATTGTTGAAATAATACTCTAGCCATAATTTGGCAGAAGAGACCTCCTTTGCATCAACTATCTAATTCTTTGCCATGTTTGGACGAGCGAATTGCCTTGATGGATCCTTGAGAGTTACAGTTGCTCCCATCAGGATGACACTCCACCTTTAAGCTTGTAGACCAAAAGCTTGACCTTCCTCTTCTTTGGAATCTCCATGTAGTAGAACCTAGCTCTAAATTTCAAGAACCCAACCAATGAAATCCTATATGGAGATGGCCATTGAAGTGTGGGAGATCCACTTTTATAGTCTCTAGAGTCCTAATCATGTCTAGCGTTACCAAGCCCTTTGAGAATGGTATTATCAAGTTCTTCGTCATTGGACTCATTCATATAAGCTTGCGGCCTATGCATGTGCATGGGTACATAACCGCAAACAAAGTGACTGCGAGCCTATTCGTCGTTTAGTGGTCTGTCATTATCACGAATTTGGTTGCACTCCATGATTCCCATCAAATGTGTAATCATCGCTTGCAACTCTTTCATCGATTGTTGATTCTCACATTGGAAGGTCTCAAATGCTGTCACTATCATGGTTTGAGTTTTACAAGCACCGTCGACAAAGCTTCCTTCTGATCCATCATTGGCCGTTGAACCAAGGAAAACCTTGCTCTAATACCAACTAACATAGCTGAAGCATGTACAAACAAGGAAGAAGATCTGCACCTCCTACCTAATCACAACCTTGAATCTACAAGATGAAAAATGCAGAAAAACCCAAGAAAAAACTCAAAATTTCATTATGCTTCAATTCGTAACATAGCCAACCTCAAATAGACTATCGAACCCCTAACTTTCCTAAAATAGCAAAACTTACCAAAAAATAGTAAAATTCATAAATCTGACGAAACTCCTATAATAACCTCAAGTTACTACATTAAGACTTTTAAAAACAAACCCGACTCAAAAACATCTAAAAATAAGTTAAAAAAATTTGCAAAAAATAATAAATTGCTCTACGGGCGCCCACGTCATTCAGCTGGTAACCCACAAATGACCACACCAGCCCCCCCCTTAGTTTGGGCACCCATCCTCTTCTCTTTCATTTTTTTCTTTTTCTACTGTAACTCTCCCTCTCTCTCACTCTCCCTCTCCATTTCTGTCTCAATCTCTCCCTCTCCGTTTCTCTCTCTCAATCTCTCCATTTTTGTCTCAATCTCTCCCCCTCCCTCTCCCTCTCCCTCTCCCTCTCCGTTTCTGAGAGAGAGAGAGAGAGAGAGAGAGAGAGAGAGAGAGAGAGAGAGTTACAATATAGAGAGAGAAGAGAATAGAGAGGAGACGAAGGAGAAGGGTGGGTGCCCAAACTGAAGAGAGGGTATTTTTGGGTGCCCAGCCGAATGACATGGGTGCCCGTAGAGCGACCCTTTCTAAAAACTATAATTTAACCCCTGAAACAATTTCTTTTGGCCTCGTCGAGACACCCTATACGTGCAAATGCTACAATTAGCAATCTGAGTTATGGCCTTCTGAAGTTGACACTCTTCCGAATTGATTTCCTCCAATCTTCATGTTCTATTAATTACTCAGCAACCCATTCTACATCAATATCCCAAGCACCCCATTACCAAAAAAAGAGAAACATATCCACCCCCCCTATTGATCAACTTCACTGCCACTAGTGCAAAAGAGGCTAAATCTTTCACTTACAGAGAGGATGAAACCTAGCATGGGACCTCAAGCTGGAACAAATCGAGCTTGAGGGAGATGCTTTAGCAATGGTGGATTACATGAACATTACCTGAACAACCAATTGAGTTCACTTTTTTTTTTATGCAAAGTATATTCTTGATGAATCGAAATAAACAATTTTTATCAATTGAAGGAACTTGAGGGCATATTAGGCATAAGGATTTATTTTACTTTTTTAACATTAAATGAGCTGCAGGGTGAGCGTGTTCTTTGTCACCAAAAAGACCGAAAAGCTCTTGTCAAGTAAATAAAACGAAGAAAAGAAAAGAAGCAAAAATAAAGACATTTGTGGGTTATTTGGGGTTTAGCATGAGGCAGCAAGAAGGCCCTTCGGTCATTAAATAGCATAATAGATATATCAACACTAGAACTCATAGCCAAACAACCCAGGCAAACTAGAACTTATTAATCCAGTAATTTCTGAACACGTAATCTACTTTTTATGTGGATGAAAATGTCTGATCAGTGGGATGGTTTTAGGTGAAGATGATCTCCATGATAAGAAACTCGACCCCACCAAAAAATCAGCCCTTTACTCATCTTCATGTGGGCCCAGATTGTATGGAAGTTAGTAGGTGGGGAAAAAAAAAGGGTTTTCAACCTATCCCCATCTCTATATTTTATAAGCATATGCCTTTAGAAAAGAAGAAAAAAAAAGGTCCTTCCAAAACATGTCTTTTTGAAAAAACTGCCACCGCCCATTCCCGAATCACCGTCCCACCGCCGAGTGTTAGTTGGGGTCGTTTCGATGGAAACTTGCTGATCGATCATCTGGTATGGAATCTTTCAGTCAAACACCGTACCGTTCCGTTTTTATATACTGTACACTGATCTATCGTGACTTTTACTCCTCACTTTTTAAATTTGTGATCCTCCCATCTCTGGCAGCTGTTTTCCTTATCCACCAACCCCTCTCTCTCTCTTCCTCCATCGCTGTAGGAAAATGATGGCGTCCCTTCTGAAGGTCCATGACATCAGATTGTCCTCGAGATTCACATTGCATGAATCTCAAGGACCATCCAAGGATGTGGACCATGGGAGAACGTACTCTCAAGCAAAGCTTCATCACATGGGTAAGTGGCAGAAGACACTCTCTGGGTATGTGCCAAGAACTCATTGGCTGTCACGGGCTTGGATGACACGTGACTCATTGGCTTGGTTTTCTTTCTCCACGTGTTATCAGGCTTTTAAGATCGCTTTCTTTTTGTCCGTGGAAGTGGGGACGACGCTTTACTCTTACTTTATTGTCTAAAACTTTCTTCCTTAATTATTATTACTTTTTGAAGTGTCGGTGGACAAAAAAAGTACTGTACCCTTACCTTATGTGTTATGTGAAACCATGGTTTTAAAAACGGCCGTTTAAACGGTAACGTCCCAAGCCCGTTTCCGTTTAAACCCGTTTTATCGGTTTTGAAAAAAATGGCCATTTTTTGGTTTTAACGGCCGTTAAAATCGTTTAAACGGCTGTTTAATTTTAAAAAATTTTGTGAAAAAAACGGCCTTTAAAACCGTTTAATTCCGTTAAAATCCATTAAATTTTCGTTTAAATCCGTTAAATTCTGTTTTTTTTTTAAATTTTCAAATTTCAAAATTTGAATTTCAGCGCCACTTTTTCCGTTTTTTTCCGTTAAAATCCGCTAAAATCGTTAAAACCGTTAAAATCCATTTAATTCTGTTTAATTCTATATTTTTTTTCCATTTTTGCCCCTGACCGTTTCAATCCGTTTTAACGGCCGTTTAAACGGTTTAAACGGTAACGCCCCCAGTCCGTTTAACCGTTAAAACGGCCTCCTTTAAACCTTGTGTGAAACCCCTGTGATAGGTCCATAGTTCACGAAATGATCCTAACCATCCAATACGCTGACTTCTTCCCAACATTTGATGATCATATACTTATTTGGATATCAACGCTCTAAGAGAGGTTGCACAAATTTACGGTCACGATGAATACTAAGTAGGTCAAGAGCACAAGCCTCTCATACATGCATACAGGGTGTCGTATGAATTAAACTTCCCTGACCGTCCATGGTCAGGGATTATGCTGACTACCCACAATATGAGCCACGTGCCACACTTTTAGAGGATGCTGATTGTATGGATGTTTGGCCAAGGTGGACCTACAAATCCAAAATCAGTCTGAATTTTACCCCAAATAATGGTCAATAATGCTTAAATTTTTCACGGTTTAAATCAACCCATGAAAATGACTCTAATCCAGCACATAGAAATCACTAATCAGGTTGAGTTTTGGTTTGTAGATCCGCTTAGGAATTGGCCAAACATTAATATAGTCATCATCCTCTAAGAAAATGCCACATGGCTCATATTATGGGCGGTAAGCCGCTGTCAATGGTCAGCGAAGGTTTACTCGGGTACCCATAGGGTATGTGGTACCCATAAGGACCAAGATCTGGTTCTAGGTACACTGGTACCGGTTCTGGATCAAAAACTAGAATTGATGTCTATAATTGTACCAAAAGATGCCAAGTTTCTTGTCCAGTTTTGAGCAAGGTCATTTTTATTTTTATTTTTTAAAATCATTTTCATAGGACAGATTAGTACCCTGTACTGGGTACTGGTCGGTTCCAATTGATGGACCTGGATCTAATACGTCCAAACAACTAGTACCTAGTACTTTAAAGCCAAAACTTCGGTTGGGGCACGCCCTTCGCATTACTCTCATCTACGTACTCTTGACGACCAAGATCCATCGTGGACGTTTATGACGAACGATAGTGTGAGCCAAGCCACGTGTATGGATGTCAGGCATAACGAAAATCAGCTTGATTAGTGATTTCTAACATTTGGATCTAGGACCCCAAACCATGGAAAAGACTAATCCAACGGATATAAATTACTAATCAAGTTAAATTTTGTTTCATAAGTCAAGCTAGCGGTCTATGATCTCTAAGAGTGTGCCATGTGGCTCATATTGTAGTCCATCATCAACATTGATGTGGCCCTAGAATTATTCAAGTGCAACACATGTGCCTCATCCTATTATATATAACTAGTGGATGGCTCATGCCCACGATGCTTGGACAAAGCATTTGTCAAAATTAGATGTGAGTAGCTGAGATCCACCGTCCAATTAGAGGATAAGATCACCCTTCTTTATTGAAGCCTATAAGAAGGGGTATAAGTGGGAAGACAATCACTGTCACTTGTCCGTGTGCCTGCAAAACGTGGTCCGTGTGCCTGCAAAGCGTTTGCCAAAATCAGGTGTGAATGACTAATTTTGGTAGGAAAAATTTTGCCTCACCCATTGCTTGACCCAAAGGCATCACGAAAATCAAGGGCTGACAATCAATACATTGATGGGTGGGACCTACATAATATTTTTCAAAAGTACTTTGAGTCCAACTGATGACTGTCCTTGAATCACGTGACACCCTTTTGAGTCAAGAATGCCTTGAGGAAAAAGATTTCCACATTGGAATCAGAACTGGAACCGACCCGTCGATACCCATCAATATATATAGAGAGCGAATTTTGGTATATGGGCCCACATAAAGATGACTTGTCGAACCGGACGGTCTGGATTGAAGAATAAGGAAACCACGTGTATGAATTGATGGTGCACCTCAGAACCATCCACAACTCTGCGAGTATTTGTTTCACCATACATTGACCTGATCTATTTAATTATAAATTTTGGTTGGTAAGCTGATATTTAGACTTAATGAACTCGAAAATGCTGCAACCCATCTCCCAACTGCCCAAGCGGTGGGCAGAAAGTCTTCTATTTTCTGCTACTAGCAGATGTTGAGTCAATGGGTACCCGATTACCCGATTACCCAACAAGCCCGACCTCAATTAGTAGTGCCCGAGTTCAAAATTTTCGACCCGATTAAAATCACATTTAATCCCGGTTATTATCCATTTAAACCCGGTTCTTTTTGATTTATCTATTCCTTTCGTCGATCCAAACTTTTTTTAGTTGAATTACATATTATCACTAAAACCCGATGCAAAATCCGGTTTCTATTGTTTCAGTTCTTAGATTCCAGATCCAGGACCCGAACCCAAATCTATTATAGTCAGGTTCCGGGACTAATGGTATGGGTCGGGATCCGTGGACAAAAATTCTTTTTTTTTTCTCTCTGATAAATTCGGGACACAAATTTCCGACTCATATTTTCACTCATTCTCTCGACCGTGGATTTCACGAAATCCAATGGTTGTTGACAGTGCGAAGCAGGCATTCACTTTACCAAAACAAAAACCACTATTGGATTTCGTGAAATCCACGGCCGAGAGCGACTAGACCCGACCCTTTGACACTTCTAAATTGATGATCCTGCATAACAAGTGTGTACCCCACTTTGATGTGTCATTAATCTTAACCATTCATCAAGAAAGTACATACTGATACAGAGCAAAAGATATGGTACTTGATACCGTACGGAGGCGGAACCTTCGTGACTGCTACGTGTGGACCTATTCAAACGTCTCGCTTTCAAAGTTCAAACTTCTCGCTGACCAGAGAGTAATGGACGCCAGAATACATGAAGTGAACTTTCACTAAGATCCAGCTGTTTTTGAATTCTTGACAGAAAACAGCAAATCCATTCGTCATGCATACTTATGATCCATGAGACTTGTACTACAACATCAACCCTTTGATTGATTCTAAAAAACTCAACCCTTAGATATAGAATAATAGAATTCAATCCAAAGACTGAAATGAAGTAGTACTATAGTAAAAGTACTACCGGGGCTACGAGATCAATCTTCTATATATTTGTTAGACAGTAGTATTTGTTCCACTCACGTAGTTACTAGGAAGCTCCCTCCTTCCATAATTAAGTGTTCACGTTTCCATTGCCCCACCATCACTAGCTATATATAGAGATATAGCCATGACCGGATAATTCTTATAACACACTTCCCTGCCGGAATCTTTGACTGAATTCCTTAATTTTTCCCCGGAAAACACTCATAAGTAGTATGGAGCCGACCGGCGCGGGCACGACGAGCATAGGCGACACCCCGTTAGTTCAACGCGGAGGGAACTATAGGGGAGTTCGAAAGCGTAAATGGGGCAAATGGGTATCCGAAATTCGAGAACCTGGGAAGAAAACACGAATTTGGTTAGGGAGCTTCGAAACACCGGAAATGGCTGCCACCGCCTACGACGTAGCCGCATTACACCTCAGGGGACGTGGGGCGCGACTCAATTTTCCCGAACTAGTCGATGTGCTTCCTCGAACTACCAGTTCGAAACCCGACGACATTCGATCGACAGCACAGAATGCAGCTTCGCGGCTTAAAGGATCAATGGGAACGTTGGAGGTGGGTAGCTCTAGTACAAACACTGTTCCGATGATTATCGGACTGTCGCCGAATCAAATTCAAGCGATCAACGAGTCGCCATTGGACTCGCCTAAGATGTGGATTGAGTTAGCAGAAGCATTATTGATGGAACCACCATTAACTTTGTTTTCAAAGGACGTTGAGATGGGGGAGTGGGAAGACATTCAACAGTATCATCTATGGGATTAATAAAATTTAGTATAGATAAACAAAAAAATAAACCTCTCTCCTAGCCCTAGCCCTAGCCCTAGCCCTAGGAAGGATACAAGTTGTTAACCAACTGATATTATTTTTTAACATATATCCTTAAAGGCAGATATGTGCCTTGCTTGCATATATTGTAATTCAGTTCAGAATTTAAGGTAGCAAACCCAGCTTAAATTTTGTGTAAGAGGGGTTGCTAAGGCTCCATTCTCACATAAACTAGGTCACACACTAGGAATTTTTTTTTTCTGTGAGAAGAATGTGAGGAGTCCAATCTCACTTATTGGCTATTTTTGTTATGGCCACTAAAAGGGGCTTTTTTTTTTATTATTATTTATTATTATGTAATGTAATGATACTTATTTTAATGGATTGTTTGTATTGAAACAAGTAAATCCCAATTGAAATTTTTATTTTTATTTTTATTTTTTGTGCACGTGTGTACATGGGCTATGCTCAGGAAATTCGGGTTGTTGACACACGGATAGATTTGAACTTGCCAAGAGAGCACCGTGCTATATATCTAGATATCGGATCAATTGACAACCAACCAATGCAGATAATGTTATGGCTAATTTTCGGATAGCCCGAGGAGTAGATACTTATCTTAAAGAATAAGGTGATAGGCTTGGGAGAAATTTTTGGATGGTCAAGAAAAATCAGTAATTAGGAAAAAAAATATAAGTGATTTAACCAAAAGGGTCAGGCTCAGGCTTAGCGGACACATATTTTCACACACAATTTTGGTGTACTCACATGGAAGATAAATCAATGGCTGATTTTGGGTGAGGGTGATCTCTTCACCGTATAGATCACCCCAACAAAAACCAGCCCATTCTAAAATTTCTAACACCATCAAATGTGGGTTTCAACTTTACAGTAAAAAACAGACAGTCTATAATTCTTCAACTTGTAAACCATGCTATGAATATCGGAATGATTTGAACTTTTGTGAGGGTGATCTCCTCACCATAGAGACCATCCTCACCAAAAATCATCCCATTCCAAAACTTCTAATTTATATATTGGCCCTCGACCATTTTTTTTTATGTGAAATTGTGTGTGAAAATATGTGTCCCTGAGCCTGACCCAATTTGCACATCGCCACTTTTGGTAATGTGGATATCAACTTTTTGATGTTTTTTCATGAACGTACAGAGTAAAACTTTGATGACAGTGGCCTATCATCGAAGGCTATGACAGCCAAGGAGTTCTCGGCATGTACCCAAGTGCTTTTTCCACGTACCCTTGTGCTTTTTTTTAGCTTTTACAACAAAAAATTAAAAAAACACTCATATGGGTAGTGGCAAAAAGCACTCGGGGAATGTTCCGAGAACTCATTGGCTGTCACGGGCTTCAATAAAAAAGCCACTGTCATCAAAGTTTTACTCGAACATAAAAATATTTTTCTATTGGCCCTTGGAGCCATTATGTCAACATAACATAATGGGTAACGCTAACGGGAATTACGCGCTTTCTTTATAATAAAAAATAAAAATAAAAAAATAAAAAGATTGCGCGTTTTTGCTATAACTTTTAAGTTTCCAAATTGTAGGCCCCATCTAAAAGATCCCGGATCAAAATTCAGTCTTATTGAAATATCTTAATCACCCAACCAAATGCATTCTTTTAGAACAGAAAGAAATAAAAGAGCAAGATTTTAAGAAAAAAAAGTTATTTTAATCAGATGATTAAAAAGTCATCTAATTATACTAATTTTAAGTTGAAAATGGGGTCCACTGATTCAAATGTTTAGATTCATAAGAGTCTGCATTATTTTTGTAGCATAAAGTAGATACTGTCGTAAGTAAGGTGGTAGCGTAGTTAGCATTTCGGCATACGGCAAAGATTCAGAATGGAAAAAGTTCTAGATTAATTCGGTTTCAGGATATAAAAATTCGGTCAAAATTTCGGCCATAAAATGCCTGAATTTTACCATTTTTTATTTCATACAGCCATTTAATACATTTTTTATTTAAAAAAACATAAAATTCGTGTATTAAACACGAATAATATGAGTTTTATTAGTTTAATATTAAAATTAGTGATTTTTTTCCGATTTTTTATTTTATAGGGCAGTATTAAAATAAGTAGGGGTGGTAGTGATGAGACCAAGGTTTAAAAAATGGCCGTTATAACGAAAATAACGGCCGTTATAATGGATTCGGACCTACCCCATTATGTTATGGACAGTTAAAACGCCCAAAAAATAGTGGCCGTTATAACGAATATAACGGCCTTTATTTTTAGTTATTTTTCGGTTATAACAAAAATAACGACCGTTATTTTCTGGAAATTTTTGTGAAAAAAAAGCCATTATTTTCATTTTTTTCGTTATTTTCCGTTATTGAAATTTGCCATTTTTTCCGTTTTTCCCGTTATTTCCGTGATTTTCTGTTTTTCCCGTTTTTTTTTTTTTTTTTTTCATTTTGCCCCTGAGCAATTAAAATTAAAATTTTAAAATCCAAAACGCCCGCAGTCCGTTATACCGTTATAATTAACGGCCCCCTTTAAACCATGGATGAGACTACCTCATGTTTCTTATAAAAAAGTATCCGAAAAGAAAGAATTATTAGTTGGTGATCTTTCGATTTCCTATGCATCTCAGTCAATACCCTTCCCCCAGTTTCAATATGCATCTCAGTCAATACCCTTCCCCCCCTTCCCCCATTTTCAATATGCATCTCAGTCAATACCCTTCCCCCATTTTCAATAACCATAACTGCTCAACCGTTACTGTGTTAGAACTTAGAACTCTCATTTACAGTTGTAAGACCGTTGAAACATATTCTGGTCCGTTGGATTGAGAGCCATAACATATATATAGGTCGGGCTCAAGGGACCCCCATTTCTGACCCCCTTTTTTGACCCCCATCTTGGTGTACCCACATAGAAGATGAATCAATGGCTGATTTTTGGTGAGGATGATCTCTATGATGAGGAGATCATCCTCACAAAAATTCAAATCAGTCTCATATTCATAGACTGGTTTAGAAGCTGAAGCATTATGGACCATCGATTTTTACCGTGTAACTTTAAAACCACATTTGATGGGGTTAGAAATTTCAGAATGGGCTGCTTTTTTGTTGGGGTTATCTATATCGTGAGATTATCATTTCTACCAAAAATCAGCCATTGATTCATCTTCTATGTGGGTACGCCAAGATGGGGGTAAAAAATGGGGGTCCCTTGAGCCCAACCCTATATATAATCACATGGGTGCGCTTCTCCCTCTTTTATCAATCACTTGGTCAACATGTGTGTTTGGAAATAAATATGGACATTTATTAATATGATTATAACCGGTTCTTATACGGTTCCAAAAGAAAAAAAAACATTCTAGAAGTATGTTAAAAAATGAACGTCACTACAACCAAAAAAGGGTTTTACCGACGGTTGGAGACCGTCTCTAAAGGTCACATATTCGTCACTATATCTTTTACCGAAGGCCAAAATGACCGTCGCTAGCCTTTGGTAGAACATTCGTCGTTAAATGTCTTGAGCGACACGGTCAACTCCAAATTGGCCGTCGGTATAAAATCTACCCGCCAAAGCAATCTCGTCGTTTAAGTAATATGTACCGACGGAATGTATCCTTTACCGACGTGTGTTGACCATCGTTATATGATCTTTTACCGACGGCCAGACTTACACCGTTGCTGTGGAGGCTTTATAGCGACGGTCGTGACCGTCGGTAAATGATACTTTAGTTTTTATTACATCACAACAAACATTTACCGACGGCCGATAGCAGTTGGCATATGAGCCTATTAGGGACGGTCAGTTTGGCCGTCGGTATAACAATTTTTAGCGACGTATTCGACCGTCGGTAGAATACATTAACCCGTCGCTATATGTTGACCATCGTTATATGATCTTTTATCGACGGCCAGACTTACACCGTTGCTGTGGAGGCTTTATAGCGACGGTCGTGACCGTCGGTAAATGATACTTTAGTTTTTATTACATCGCAACAAACATTTACCGATGCCCGATAGCAGTTGGCATATGAGCCTATTAGGGACGGTCAGTTTGGCCGTCGGTATAACAATTTTTAGCGACGTATTCGACCGTCGGTAGAATACATTAACCCGTCGCTATATCTATGTAATAACGACGAACACAAGTTTGGCCATCGCTATAAGAGCCATATAGCGACGGTAGGTGACCGTCGGTAAAAGTTTTCAAATAATTCATTTTTTTTTTTTAAATATATATACCTGTAACCTGTATATATCCTGCTTCATTTCTATGAAAACATGTTATTCAACAGTTAATTGTTATGATCATATGATTTAGTTAATTTTGCCAACCCCAAATACTTGATTTGGGTGTCTAAAATCTACTCCACCGTCCACGTGTCACTCTTCCTTGCTTAAGGTATCTTAGTTCATCCCACGACATTTCCTAGGTCCGAGTTGAGTTAAATCACCCGAGTTACATCCAAACTACAATGTCACACTACTACAAAAATCAAGAAAGATCCCGGTTAAAAATCGTGATAAAACGTCTTTCATATCGATTTTTTGCTTCACAAAAATTGATATCTTTGCGACCGATGTTTTTTTTAAAACTTTTGATCTCGATTTTTTCAAACCGAACTCTTTAGGTTCATAAAAACAAAGATTTTTTACCACTATCACTACACCAAAATTGCCTATTTGCAATGGTTTTGGACCGTTGTAAAGCCAATTTGCAACGGTTTAAAACCGTTGCAAATAGTGGCATTTCAAATTTTATTGCAACGGCTCAAAACCGTTTCAAACATACTTTACAACGGTCCTTTCTATTCTGAAGCTGGACCACCGAAAAAACATATTTGCAACGGTTATTAGCCGGTTGATGTCTTGCAACGATTCAAAACCGTTGCACAATGTAAGTTCACAACGGTTCAAAACTGTTGCATAATTTCATATGCAACGCAACGGTTCTGAACCGTTGCAAGCTATGAAGCGGTCCAAAACCATTGCAAAATATAATTTTGCAACAATTCTGAACCGTTTCTAATATATGTTTTGTCACAGTTATAAATCATTTAAAATGTAGAAACGGTTCAAAACCGTTGCAAAGTATTATTATACAACGATTTTGGACCGTTTCTGACTTATGGTTTGTCTTAATTAAGGTTTATGTGAACTGATGCAACGGTTTTGAACCGTTCCAAAGTATAATTTGCAACGTTTTGAAATGTTTGAAACGCGGTTGTGATAATTTAGAAACGGTTTTGAACCGTTGCAAACATGAAGTTCGAAGAAAAAAAATATTACTGGGTTTGATCCTTATAGCGTTTTACCTGCTGTTTAGTCAATTACATCCAGAATTATGCTTCAACGTGCATGGAATGTGGAACCATAAATTGCAAGGACACCAATTATAACAACTCAATATCTTAGTTTCTATTAATTAGACTATAAATCATTAGTGTAGAGCATAATTTAAAGTATATAACAACTTCACAAATAATAGACAGCTGCATCATGTGGAAGCTTTAGCCTTCCACATGAATCCTGATTTTTTGCAGTGCAAAGCTAATTTGTAGGGCATCAACCCTAGATAGAGTAGAATAGCAGAATAAGATTAATGCGGTTGACCCAAATAATTGGGATTAGAATATACTGACTCATTAATTCATTGGCTATCTTGAACCCGGCCAGGTTTTCATGACGGGAAACTATCCAAATAATTATGTTCTAAACACTGAATGAAATAGTTCTGAGCACAAGCAGACGTACATCTATTATGAATAAATAATTTATGACTATACCCTGTGGAAGATACATTAGTAGATTGCTAGTCAAACAAAGGAGAGCCTGAAGATGGAGTCTTGTTTGGAAAAGTCGCATTCACTTTCAAAACTGTAATGTCAATCCAGAACATAACACAAGAGAAGATGGTTAGTAAAATCTGAGCAGAACAACAAAACATGCATAAAAATCTTTGTATCAATCTGCCTAGAAATTTAGATTGATTGACCAACTCTTGGATGGACCATAGCCCAAAAATTGCATTTTTAGAGCCTAACCATTCAATTTGTGGACCCTTCGTATGATTCGACTTACAGTCCAAAAACGAAAGCAATCAGTCACATAGCTAAACACATCTAGCCAGTTGAGGTTTGAGTTATGGACTATTCAAAGGATGCTTCATTGGTTGGTGGTCTAAATCGATGGATGTGCGACCACTTGTACATGGAGTGATAACGTCCTAACATCCACACAGAGTAAACCCCCAACTGTTTGGATGGATATACAATAATGATGGTTCAAATCTGTTTGTTTGATTGCTAGCACTCAGGATGAAGAAGACCTGGGAAAAAAATTATTAGTAGACTAGATCGTGACAGACTAACTTACCTCTAGTCTCTCCAATTTCATGTTCCAATCCAATGCACAACCATTCAATTCAATTGCCATTCATATTTAATTACCTATGCACATTTTCACCCTTTCCCGTGGAGTTACTTGAGCGAGCTTTTCAATAGCATCATATAGAAAATGGCTACAACTTGTAGAAGAGAATGCCATCCAAATAAACTTGCTTTTCACGATCCCTGCATCAACAACAAAGGAGATAAAAATTCAAGAGAGGAACAAAGAAAATAATTTTCTTACTTTCTGGTTTGGATAGATCTGAGTGCATTAGAAGGGAAACTACCATTCTAAGCCCATGATGGAAAAGTGCTCAAATCCAATAGTTAGAAATACTCTTCACCCTAATTTTGGTGTGAATGTCTATCAAAGAAATAACACTAACGTATCGTATGTAAAATCAACAATTAAACAGATGCAAACATGCATATCACAAACACTTCACCAATTATAACAACTCAATATCTTAGTTTGTATTAGACTATAAGGGTAGTTAAGAAATTGTTGATGAACCTACAGTCCATAATTTTAGTCTTTGATGGGCTTTATAACTAAGAGATTATTGTAACTGTTTAAGATGAGTTTTACTTGTATTTTGTTACATGACAGATAAGTCAAACATTCACAATCCAAGACGTGATGCTGCCACCCTACCCATCAACATCCATGCTGAGATATAGCTGTTTTGAACCAATATAAAAGCAACACATACTAGCAGAAAGATCCACTATGTAAGAGCCACGCAAATATCAAACCCATTATTAAGTTAATACAACTAAGATAGCATCACAAGGTATAATTTAAGAAATTTCAAGGAAACTTATATTGAAGAAAAGTATGCTCAATGATTGCATTGAAAAAACAGAGCATGCATGCATCACTAGAATCACTACTATGGGTTCTTAACCAACCAAAAATACAATACATCCATTTTTTGTCCTTGACCTGAAAAGACCATCTTGCAAATTAACAAGCTACCATTTCCTCTCAAAACAATCAATAACATTTTTGAAGATGCAGCAATGGTCTTACCTGGCAACTTGAGATTGAGGGGGACAATCGCCTTGCCAAAGTAAGCACCCCTTACCTTAGTTGTTTAGATTGAGGGGTGCTCACTTCATATGCTCCATTTGTATGTGCCTCGCAATCAAATATAAAGTTTTAGTTAATAATATGTACACAATAAATAATATATTTTAAGTTAATGTCTAATTGAATTATGAGAAGTATAGACTTACCAGGGGTTTGTAGGTACCCCCGACTGACTACTACTCGCTTTGTCTTCCGAACAATAGGAGCACATAACATTGGATCGGCATCATCTTCTTCTTCTTCTCCATCATCTTCTCTTTCCCATGCTATATTGAAACACACCATCCATTCCATATGTACCATCCATTCCACACACACACACACACACACACACACATGTATATATATATATATATATATATATATATATATATATATAAAACAACCATTCTCACATAAACACCATCCATTGTATATATATATATATATAAAACAACCATTCATAAACATAAACACCATCTTTTCCACACACACACACAATTATATGTAGCAATGACATAAATAAATTGGATGTCTGAAATACATAACTCATTACTTAAGTTTACATATCACCATCATAACAGTATCACATCAACATGAACTCATTTCTTCGCCTTTTTAAAATTGATTACTGTCATAGAAACGTCAACATCCTCTGTAGAAGCAACTCGGGCTGCTTTTTGGAAGAGTCGGGAAAGGTTATCAATATTAGTTGACGTGCTTGTATATTGAAGACCTCTCTCAGAAGATGATGATGCTCCTGATGATGATTGAAAGTAGGGTTTTTCTGCGTCGTTGGTTACGGAAACCCTAGAATCAACAAGATTTGTAATTTTTATCCGAGACATTTAACCTGTAAAATGAACAATTTTGCATAGTGGCTCGTGTCGGATATCGTCCGCACTCGGGGTTAGGGCACTTAAAGAATAAGTTTTCAGAAATTTGTTTAGAGATGATGGAAGAGGTGAGAATGGTGGATTAATCGAGATTTCAAACATATTTTGATGAGATTTTTATCAGCTAATCAATGGAGATCAAAATAGAATGAAAACACAATAAGCAAGAATTTTCCAAAATAAATTTATTAATTAATCAAAGTGTTACACAAATGAAAATAAATGCTAACCTATGAAAGCAATTAAATGAGAGAGAAAATTCTAGAGAGAGAAAGAGAGGGTAGAGAGAGAAATAAGTGGTAGAGATAGAAAATGAGAGAAAGAGAATGCTTTTAGAGAGAGAAATAGATAAAAATTAGAGATTAAGAGAGAAAATGTGAAGAAGAATAAGTTTTAGAGAGAAAAACTTACCCAAGATCTTACCGGAGATTCGATCCAAGGATGGAAAAATTATAAGCAAAGTATTTGCAAGGTAGCAACACATGGTGGTCTTGGATGAACCTTTACAAGCCGTGTGGCTGCAACTATGGAGGTGGCCACAAGTGGGAGACGTTGCTGGTGCAACTTGTGGAAGCTGTGGGGAGTAACTCAATGTTGCTGACTGGTGCACCGTAGGTTGTAGAGGAGAAGGATGAGGGGAACGTCCAGTAACCTGGCTGGTTCAACCTGAAAGTGCCTGTGGAAAAGCTTGTTGCTGTTGGTGAAGGGACATGAGGTGTTGCCTTGGCGATGGGACGCTGCAACAAGGGAGGAGCAAAAGTTGCTGGTGCAACTTAAGAGGGTGGAAGAGGTTGCAAGTCTCAATGCATCCATTGCTGAAGGGACCTTGAACGGAGAAGAGAGTAATGGCTGAGAGGATGGAGCGGTGCTGCACGGTATGCAACTTGATCGGAGAAGATGGTGCCAAACAACTGGCATGAGAGGTGGCCGGAGTACTAGTTGTGCTGGCTGTGAGCAATACGAAGGGGAGTGGCAAGCTGCACCGGCAAAACAGTGAAGTCACCATGGTTCTAGAAACTGTTGCGAGTGTGGACGATCAGCAAGAAGAGAGGAGATGTTGCTGGAGAGACAGCCAATGGTTGGACGTTGGTGGAAAAGAGACTTGCAGGTGGAGAAGTAGCAGTAGCAGTGGCGGAACCAGACGGGTTCAGGTTGTCGGAGTTGCTCCTGCAACTCCGGTGAAGGCTGTGGAGAAGAAGAAGGAGACAGCAGAAGAAGAAGAGAAGAAGGACGCGGCCGGAGTTCTGCAACTCTGACCGGAATGAAAAAGAAGAAGAAGAAAAAAAAAAAAAGAGAAGGAGAGGACGATTTGTGGCGTGGTGAACAGGGGGTTGGGCAGTGGCTGGAGGACGAGAAGAAGAACAAGAAGAGAAGATGGAGGAAAAAAACAGCCGGAGTTGCAAACCTGCAACTCCGACGAAGGATGAGGGAAGAAGACGAAGAAGAAAGGAGCAAGAAGAGGAGAAGAAAGTGGGGGGAAAGAAGGGAAAGGATAGGGAGAAGGAGAGGAGGAGATAGGAGGGGGATTAGGGTGGATGATCGAATGATCGGTGGCACGATCGGATGGTCGGATGCATAGAATGGATAAATCAGATGGGGATCGAATGGTGGATTTGATGGATAATGGTGATAGGTCAAGAGAGAGAGTCGATTAGAGCTAGGAGAGAGAAAATTAGGATTTAGAGAGAGGAGAGAAAATTAGGGGAGATGAGAGAAAATGTCAAAAAATGGAGAGAAAATCACTAGTAGAGGGTTTGGGACCCTGGTCTTCACTGTGTTCTCTTCACGGGCTTCTCCAACAGAACAGATTATCATTTCTTCTCATTTCAAGTGGCTTCAACTGCTTGGGTCCGTCTCTTGGTCATCGACTCTCCCGCTCTCTTCGTTCTTTGGCCGGCTCTTCAATCCTCTCGTTCAGCCCGTATTTGGCCCATATCTTTTAATCATAGCCTGTTGGCTCTCTAAGCTTTGATAATAGGCTTTCATGATCGATGTGGGCCCGCAAATCTCGAGAATCATCCAATCGGGGTTTCTTACGATAGAAAAAGCACATAATGAGACTTAAATAGAACGACTTTATATCTAGACTTCCGAAAATATGTTTAATGCATGCAAATATACCATTTCGTCTGGAAAAGTGTGTTCTATACAACAAAAGAGACTCTTACGTAGAAAAGCAGATAAATAGAGCATTTTACGTCGGAGAATGCGATAACGCTAAAAGGATAATTACTTAAAATAAGCACTTTTGAGCGAATATCAATGATGCTATTGCACCACCATCTGACTTGGTCATATTATCACCCCACCTGAAGTAACCACGGTTCTTATGGCATTTATAATATGGGCGACCCTTATTAGGGGTCTCACCCATCACAATTCTCCACACTATACGGCTCACATTGCAATTAGGACAACTCTTTTTGTATGGACAGTTAGGATATATGTGATTGGGTTGTTGACACCCCCAACACACAGTTGAAGACATGGTCTAGTCACAACCTGCAAGTAAATAAATATTTGTACATGTGTAGTACAACCCATACAAATAGTTTAGGTCAACCCATATAATCAAGACGAAAGAAATAAGTTAATACAAACGATAAGAATAAAGATCAAACAAAACTACTATAATCAGGCAAATATAAATATGTAAATCAAGATGTTTGAAGTGTAGTGTAGCTCAAGATAAAAGTTTAAGTTTAGTCATACAATTAATTTGTAGGCCTAATAAAGTTCTTTGGCCATACAGTAAAACCACCCTGTCCTACTTCGCCGAGCGTGGTCGCGTCCATGTGATCTACGCACAAAGGGGTATCCGATAGTAGAATCTTGATAACCTCAACCCTGACCATGTCCTCAGTAATGGGTCTCCCATGTTTAACTGTGGGCATGGACTCCTCGTACGCAAATGCTACTCCTGCAACGCGTTTCTTCCAATCCAGCAGTTCACACTGTATTTTCCTCACAGATGATATAGGAGGTGTGTGTAGATCCGCAGAGAAGTCTACAGTCTGCTGTGCTGTTGCAGGAGTCGATTGAGGTGATTGAGGTGCAAATCCAAGGGTCATTCCTGAAGTCTGTACCATACCCTACTGTACCGATTGATGGCAACAATCAACAATTTAGAAATTTCAAATGCTTCATGAAGTATATTGATACATCATTTCAATCTAATAGTACACATACAGACCATTAGCGTTTGAAGCATCCGTTCGAAGTTATCCATCTTAGACTTTAGCTCCGTCATGTCGTTCGATTGTGAACCTAACTTCTCTTCCTTCTCTCTTAATTATGCACGGACTGGAATTGATGACTGGATTTGTGTCCTAGAAATAGTGGTTCCAACACCACGGACAAGACCCCTTGTATCCTTCCCAAACACCTGAGACACCGGATCACTTAGGATGTCCTCAGCGGAACCAGAACCACTAGCTTCACTTTGGGTTTCTACAATTTTCCTGATCTTGTCCTGCATCATTATACTTGTGTAAATAATGAATTTTGAATTCTATACAATGAAGTTTGACTATAAACCCACCATATAAGGAGCGACGCTTTCAGAAATAGAACCGTCTTTCTTGGTGTGGGACTATATCCATAAATCAGTCCTTGTTATGGGTTTATCACCCTCCGAGATAGTCTGCTTCTGAATTTATGAGAAATTTCTTAGTGGCAATTAAAAAGAATTACAACAACAAAAAAATAATCGAAAGTGAAACCCTTCTTCGTATGGGATTTAATTAACTAACCATACTTACCATGGTATACTCCATTCTCGCACTCCCATGCCTACCAGTAGTACGATAGATTGTAAGATTTTTCCTATTATTGACATTTTTTTCTCTCCGTTCAACCATTTTGGGTGTAGCAGTGATGTTAACAAACTCAACCCAATCCTCTGGCCTAACATTGGGAGGACAATTCTTTAGTCTGTCATCGTGGTTCTCTTGGGTATCATAGAAATCCTTTCTAAGCCTGGTCTTATATCTACAAAAGACCTCGCACATGCTTTTCATGCACTACTTCTTATATGTCACAGGAAGGTCAAATTCATTCTACATTGGAAACCAATATTGAATTAAGTCATAACACAGGATGCTATGATTTTTATATGCCAATAAATATTGTATGATAGAGTATACCACCTGCAGTGCATTCCACACATCATCTTTGTGCCTTAATGGCACAACACGCCAGTCCGGATACGTAATGGGGATATGTGATCGAACCAAATCCCCATACCTTGAAGCCAACCTATTTGAGTTTGGCCCCACTGGCACGCCATTAGTATTGAAATCTACTTTTACCTTCGGTTGATTTGTCGAAGCAACCGAGGGAGTAGTCGAGGAACTTTGTGCACTCATCGATGCCATAGCGTATTATATATACACCTGTATGTACACACATTGGAATTATGATGTTGATACGTAACATAAATATGGTCATACGATTTGTCTTCCATGGAACCAAGAAACAATAAATTGAACATCCCACAGATCATTTCTTGTATAATAAAATGAGAATTTGTCATTCTATTCATTTTAGAGAATGATAAACTAGGACATTAATTACATTCAATATATGTTACTCATTGTCCGAGTCAAATGTAAACTCTTTTAGAATATCTAGTATGTTTGTATTTTCAGTAATAGGCGAGTGATACAGGGTAGGATCTTCAACTGCGTCCACTCTTTTTGTCAATCACCTAGGTGCCCTTAAAACAACAAACCAACCAGATCTGCGTTGATCCTTGAAGTAGAACACTTGACTTGCTTCTGATGCAAGAATGAACGGTTCATCAACCTCCCTATCATTTCTTTTAAATTTCTCCATGTTTACCATTGTCAACTTTGTCTTAGGATCAACGAAACATCCGTTCGTCTTATCCTCCACCCTTACCCAGTCACAGTAGAATACTGTTTGACAAAAATCAATGTAATCCAACTCAATTATCTCTCTCACTACTCTGTAGTACGTGGTATCTGCTTCTTTGAAATTTCTATCTTTACCACTAGACCTGAACGAAGTAATGGCTTGCATGGAGACTCCGCTATTTTGTGTTGTTTTATTTATTTCATATCCACTTGTAGCGAATACATAACCATTAACACGGTATTTGTTATACGCTTTTGCCTTGAATGTTGGTCCATCGGCTAGTCGTTTCAATGTCAACTCACCATCAATATTTTTTAGCTGCAGGCAAAACATGAACTTGAAATTAATTTCTACCTCACTATAGACAGATATACACTGTATGTTTGGTCAATGATATGAATGAATAAATATAAAAAATACCTCTCTACGTAGCCGAGGGATAAAATCGTCATCAATTTCTTTCAACATACTTCCCTTTTTCTTTGAGGCCCTTAGACCACTTGATCTTAAATGTGTGCCATACCTCCTACGATAATGACAGTTGCACTATTTTGTACTAAGGTATGGCAATAGACAAAAAAATTTATAATGGTCATGGGCTTAGTAAAAATTATAATATATGGTAACAATACTTACTTTAGCCAGACGTCGATGTCTTCGTGGTGGTGCAGAACCCATCTACGGGCTTGTTGGAACTGTTCTAGAGAAAGACTTATGTCTTTGCCTTTGTCCACAGGCCCTTCATCGACACACTCATCGACATCTTCATCGAGGAATCTATCACGTGTATGCTTGTGATTTCCCTTATCACCATCTGGCATGTATCCCATGCAGTATAGAATCGATTCCTCTACGATATAACGTTCTGCAATGCATCCTTCGGGTCTAGCAACATTCCTTACATATCCTTTATAAATTTTCATTAAACTGTCGAAAGAACTGTCTATATGTAGTTAAACTGATATCTCACCAAGTTTAGAAACATACCGTTCAAATGTATACATCCAGCGATATCTGACTGGACCGCAAGCTATTGCTTCATCAACTAGATGCATCATGAGATGAACGCTAATAACAAAAAATGACGGTGGAAAAATCTTCTCTAGAAGGCATACTGCCTTTGCTAAACTGCGTTTGACAGCAACCAAATGTTCTACGCCCTCACCTCCTTTGCGCACAGTACATTGAAGAAGATGCAAATCCGTTGAATAGCTTTAAGGAGATCCTTGTACTTTGAAAAGGCATGTTGCAGTAACACAGGCAACAACTGTTGCATAATGACATGATAATCATGTGACTTGAGCCCCCTTATTTCTAACTTCTCCAGGTTTACATGATGTTTCATTATAGAGCAATACCCAATCGGTACCTTTAAATCATGTAAAGTACGACAAAACTCTTCCTTTTTCGTACGATTGAGAGTGAATGGTGCCTTGGGTTTAGTTTTTTTTACCATTGTGACCACATTCTTTCATCCATAAATTTTTTTTAATGTTCATGGCCACCAGATCTTCACGAGCACTTGGTCCATCTTTCGTTTTGTCCCTTGCTTTTAAAATCATTGATAATAGGTTTTCAGTAACATTCTTTTCAGTGTGCATAACATCCAAGTTATGACGAATATTGATTTCCTTCCAGTATGGCAACTCGAACAGAATGGATCTTTTGTACCAAGCACTCTTTTCATTTTCCAACACATCTTCACTCCTTTTTCGTTTCTTCCCTTTCGATTTGCTGATATCCATCTGGATACTGCTCACCTTCTCTTCAACTTCAATCCCACTCAACCGACGAGGACATCGGCCCTCTTCAACTTTATTGTTGAAATGCGCCTTTTGAGTCCTGAAGACATGACCAGTTGGAAGGAATCTTCGATGACCCATATAGCACATCTTCCTAATGTTCTTCAGATGTTGGGCAATGGTTCCCTCGGCACATACAGGGCAAGCAAAGTAACCATGTGTTACGCAACCTGATAAGCTCCCATATGCTGGAAAATCATGAATTGCCCACAGAAGAATAACTTTCAGAATAAAAGTTTCATTACGAAGAACATCGTACACTGGTACCCCATTAGACCACAACTCTTTCAACTCGGCGATCAGTGGTTATAAATAAACGTCAATGTTCTTACTCGGCCCTTTTGGACCAGGTATCAATATGGTCAACATCGAAAACTCTCTTTTCATGCATAACGAAGGGGGTAGATTGTATAGCACTATGATGACAGGCCAACAACTGTAAAGACTACTTTGCTGGCCAAAAGGATTGAAGCCATCAGCTGCAAATCCTATACGGACATTGCATTTCTCAAGGGCAAAATTTGGCCATGTCAAATCTACCGATTTCCAAGTTGCTAAATCGACAGGATGTCACATGGCACCACTTGATTGTTCTGCTCTTGCATGCCAAGTCATTTCTTTAGATATCCATGGTACACTGCACATTAAAGTACAAAGATATATATAGTAGCTCCTATATATACAAGCCAACAGTTCTAAATAGCTAATAAAACTAGATATATGATTGAATACTAACCTATAAAGTCTTTTAAACCTTGGTGCTAGAGGAAAGTATCTCAAAACCTTTGCAGGGACTGGTTTACGTTGTTTTTGTGCCACGTACTCACTCTTCCATCTAGATGCATGGCATACTGGACAACTTTGTTTGTCTTTGTGCTCTTTCCAATACAGAATACAGTCATTCGGACATGCATGTATTTGATCATACACCATTCTCAAATCTTTGATCATTTTCTTAGCGTCATAACATTTTTCTGGTAATGAGTTTCCTTCTGGTAACAACTTCTTAACCAATTGAAGGAGTTCACCGAAATTGTTGTCCGACTAGCCATTCCGTACCTTTAGGTTATACAAGTCAACAATAATTGACAACTTTGTGAGTTTTGTTGGACAAGAAGGATATAAAGGTTGTTTTGCGTCATCGAGTAATGAACTATATTTATTATCTTCGTTCACTTGATGATTATGAAAATCTGAAGTGCCTTCATGCCCATCTTCATTTCTTTCAATATCTTCCATAAATGCATCAGCTTGTTCACCAATTCTTCTAAATACATCGTTCACAAGTTCATCCATTTTAGGATTGTCCGCTGCTTCATTTTCAGTAATAAATTTAGTTGTTGATGGTTGTGCATCACTTGACGATTTTCTTTCTCCATGGAAATACCATGTGGTATACAATCGATCGATACCATTTTCAAACAAATGTTCTGAAATTATGCGGAGACCAACCATCCCTTTTCCGTTTTGACATTTCAGACATGGACAAGAAAACTTCTTATGACCACCACAGTTTTCCACTGTAAACTCTAAAAATGAAGCAACTCCCTTCGCGTACTCTGCCGTTGTCCGATCATCTAGCGTCATCCATCCTTTATTTATTGATGACGCCATGTAGTACACTAGAACATAAAATGTTATGCATTTGTTTAGTTTTAATTTGAGTACCTATGTTCAATTGTTGCTAGGTCAACCCTAACTCATTCAAGAATTAATTTTGTTATGTGTTGATCGTATACATGAATTGTACGTACTTGTTCAAAATTCGACAGCATCTCTCCGCATTTCTCCAAATATACATACATTTTTTGTTGATTTTCATGCCAATCATCAAAGATTGTAAAGGCATGAACAACAACAAAAAATAGTATATCTGGGGAAAAACGACGAAATATTACCAGATTTCGAACCAGTACATACAATCCATGTATGCAAACAACACATAACAAATACCAATTCATGAACTGTCCACTCTGGACAATTCAATGATAGTTATTTGTAAGATGCCTATCATGCTTGCAAATGAAACGGACATGTGTACGGAGAGATTATTGTAACTTAAATCTCTTCAATACATGAACATCTCATTTACTAAGCAAGATAAATAAAATAACAAATAACAATCCTCAAATGGGCAACTTATATCATCTAAGGGTGGGGTGACTAGGTCTGTAGAAAATTACACGAAGATATGCACAACCTAGGGTCAATCTTAGTCGTGTAACATAGACCACAAGGACCCGTCATTCACTATACCATGGGTATAGTAGAGCAAGGTCAGGGCTGTTACAGGTTGATGAATAACACAATGAATGCAATTACTTAAATATAATTTGAAAGAACTTTTCTACAATACCAAGGTAAGCAAATTAAATGAAATTAAATCAAGCAAAGAAAGAATAACATAAGAGATACAGAGGCTAGAGATCAAGGTTACCAACATTGTTCTCATACCACCATTCCCCAAGATCAAGTTGGTATCAAACATTCGTAAAATTTAATTAACACCTAAATAGATATGAGACAACTTCAAACCTATAACGAAACAATTAAAAAAATTGATGGTACTAGGTGATCATAAGCATGATATTTTTACTATGCACCATCCTAATCAAAGCTTAGGATAATTCAGGGCCGTTAGCACTACAGCTTAAATATTGCCTGTCATGGATGTGAATTAATCTTTAGTTACTTCCCTAGGAACACTACTAGGAGCATTCACAAATAGAGAAACAAATGGAAACAATGAAATGGGGGCCAGGAAAGCACCAATGTGCCTTGTGACTATAGGGAAGTAGTCACATGAGAATAATCATGCATCCTGTATTTGCTTCTAGTTGTGAAGACTAAGTTTTCTACTGTTGCACAAGAAGATAGTGTTGACTTCACAATTCGAATTACATGTGTACATAATCTGGTTGAATGCATTGGTAGGGGAGAGATATGCACTTGCATTATTAAAACTTATCATGGGGAAAAGTTTCCATCTATAGTTCAGCTCTCACTCTGATGTGGATGAGATGTAAAAGTAATACATCAACCGATAAACAAATCTGAATCAAGATCAAGAAAATTGAAGCAAGATCAAGAAACACGGTTTTATTACAAAAGTAATGGCATGAGAAAGTTCAACCAGAAAACATAATTCAGAAACTATAATAATCAGGGAATCCTGACAGCCCATTGTATCAAACCATTCTCAACCAACTACATAATCATTTTTTTCTTTTTGTGTGTCACATGTCGAAGTTCTGGGCCTAATCAGACGGTTAAGATTGTCCAATAAGAATGATTCTGTTACTGTGGCCCATCCATAATGTTAAACAAATTATAATGTTTTCAACATCAACTACCAAATTACATAACGGAATTGGAGCGTTACCGTTATACAAGTATTAACCTAATTCTTTGTCACCATTCCCTTCAAGTCAAATAAGAGATTAAAAAAAGAAAAAAAAATTAAAAGATTCCATAGAGCTAAAGTAAGAACCAAGGTTTGTTTTTGGCTTCTTTCACAAAGAAGTTTGTCCTTGGATCTCGAGGCACGATTCTCAACAAAATATTCTAATATGCAAGGCTGTTCGTGCTGGAAATGCCTTAAAAATCATCAAAATAGAACAAAATGCCTTACATTCTTGATCAGCTACAGAAAATTTGCTTGAACTTAATTAATTGGACAAGTCATACCTGGGCATATGCCATAGGGCCTAGATGATGGAATAAATTTGTTGAACTCTCAATGAATTTGCATTATAAGTAACCTAATAACTATAATAATAGAGCAAGAGCCAAAGTCACTAAAAGCAACCAATGGGACTGAATCAATGAAAGATTTTTGTTCTAAACAATTGCAAAGGAGTACTTTCTATCAAGATGATCTGTACTTGCATATATGAAGAAATTTGGACTGAAGTGGAACAATAAATATCTCTTACTTGACAATGGATGTTGGGTGGAAGAAGATGGAACCTTCATTTTACAATGCCTTCTCTTGTTAAAGATGAGCAACAGATTTTCTGAATTGCTCCATATCTTCATTTTGTTCACTTACAATGAAGATATGTGGAAATTTCTTTTGTGATGCTCCAAGAAAATGGAGAATAAAAAGGATATCTAACATACAATAGAATCTAAAGAAATCATTAAATTAACTTTCCATCATCAAAGATGATAACCCTGTAAGCTTCAAATGGGTTACCTCTATAAGCTTCAAAAGTGGGGCTCAATAATGATAAGATTTCCTTAACATAAAGTAACATAACTGTGGCTTCATTGACAGCATGGTTCAAAATACAGTTGCATCTCGGAATGCTTCAAGGGTGATCCAAACGATACATTGGGGTTTGTCTGTTTGTCTCACCATTTGTCGTGCATAGATACTTATGCACAACAAGATTTATGTGCAACAATATTTTCTATTGGAACTCTTTTCCTAACGTTCCAAACACATCATTAAGCTTTTAGAGGAATACTCAAGTCAAAAAGGGAGGAAGGGAAGAAGTTATCATACCTGTACCTCGACCCCCTTCCTAGCCCTTTGTATTTCTCTTCTTGCTTTAATATAATTTTTACCTTATAAAAAAGAACACAATCTACATAAATGAAAAAACTGGGAATTTAAAAAGAATCTTTAAACTTGGAAGTAGAAAGAAATCAAACAAAACAGGGAGATACGGACAACGGTAATGCAATTTCCAGCACTTTTGGATCTTCGAATGTGACGAATGTAGTCTTCAACTGCCCAACACTACTGCCCACAAAACCTCCAAATGACAACATTTAATAGAACCCAACAATTCATCCAAACAAAAACCCTAAAAAATATAAACAAATTCCAAAAAGAACAAAGAACAAATTAGAAACATATGTCAATTGGACACCATGTTTGAGTCTTTAATGACCAAGCCACAATAATAAAATATCTTAATTTGTATTGGAGCCTCCCATGAACCACGTATGAATGTAAGAAACTCACTTTCGTTGGCATTCATCACAAAACCCATAAAATTGTGTAATCTGCAAATAAAAAGGGTACAAAAAACCCTAACAAAAAATCAAGGTACAAAATCCTAACAAAAATCAAGGTACAAAAACCCTAAAATAACAAATCTCTCTCAAACATATTGACAGTTATGCTGAACCAAAACCATAACTTGCAAACATATTTTAAAATTAGATTTCAAGAACCCTAAAAAGCCCTAGCTCAATAGAAACCTATTATGAGCTTGAATCGAACCTAAAAAATATGAGAAATCATAGAAGAACTAGAAATAAAATCAAGATGATAAAGAGACACCAGATTAGGAAGGTTAACCCACGGTTTTCCATGGAAATAAAACTTACAGATTATCTGTTGAAGATTGATTGAATCTTCGAATCCCTAACATGCAAACAGATCCTAAAATTAGATCTTTAAACCACAAACAAGCAATATATATAAAATCTAAGTATGAAATTTTCCAACCCGTGAAACCCTAAAACTTGAAAGAGAGAAAGAGAGAAAGAGAGATGGGAGATCTGTACTGGCGATGGCGAGGTAGATGATGATTTGTTCAGGTGGCGACGCCGACGAGGTTGACGATGAGAGAGGGCAACAGTGAAGGAGACGACATTTTTTTCTGAGTCGACATAAGCTCCTCGATGAGTTGCAAAGAAATAGAGATCCTGGGTGAGGGTTTAGGTTTCAACGGGATTTGAAGGACTGAGATAACAAGAGCTCAAGCGATGGTGATGTCCATGGCGTTTGCTCACGGCTATGGAGAGTTAGGGTAAATAGAGAGCTAGGTTTAGGGCAGCATCAGATCAGAGAGAGAGAGAGAGAGAGAGAGAGAGAGAGAGAGAGAGAGAGAGAGAGAGAGAGAACGGAGACATCGTGAGAATCCGATGAACATGTCGGGAGAGATGGAAGAGAATCCCTTTTCGACGAACAGAGAGAGAGATCAGAGAACGAGAAAATGAGAACCTTTTGTCATTTTGGGTTTTTACGGTACTTAGGGCACGAATAGAAGAGTTTTTGTGTGTGCGTGCCTTTTTTTATTTTCTCAATATAACAAATGCAAACCGGTTTTAAACCGTTTTAAACTTATGTTAGAGTCGTTTCAAATCACATGCAACGGTTCTAACAATTATTTCACAACGGTTTAAACCGTTGCAAACCTTGTGTATTTATCAAATTCATGTAAAATATACATTAACAATGGTTGTATGACTGTTGAAACGGTTAATGACCGTTCTAAACTTTTGAACCGATTTTGGACTATTTCAAATTTGCAACGGTCTAAAACCGTTGCAAAACAAAAACCTTCCTATTGCAAATTGGCCATTTTGGTGTAGTGTATAGATCTCGGTTCCATAAAAAACTGAGATCTTTTAATACTTTAGTTCTCGGTTATCTAAATAATTAAGATCTATTGTAACTTTATATCTCGATTTTATTCAAAAACTGATATATCTTAATACTTTAGTTCTCAATTATCTAAAAGACTGAAATCTATGTAATTTCTGTTATCGATTTTATTTAAAAATCGAGATATCTTAATACTTTAGCTCTTAGTTATCTAAAAGACCGAGATCTATAGTAACTTTTGTTTTCGATTTTATCTAAAAGACTGAGATCTATATAATTTCTGTTATCAATTTTATTTAAAAACCGAGATATCTTAATACTTTAGTTCTTAGTTATCTAAATAGTAACTTTTGTTATCGATCTGCACTGGCTTAGAGATATGAGGGTAAAAGCAATAGTACCAATTTTATCACTAGGAAGATTTGGTACTAGCTTATAGATATTAACTCTTCCCTGGTCCCTACTAAACCTAATGAAGACCATCTCAGCACTTGAGAAGCTTCAATTGGCGGAATTCAAGGTTACCACTAGAAGTTCTTCTGTGGTCTTTTGGAAGAAGCCAAATTTGGGTGTTGTTGCTTTAAATGTGGATGGGACTTCTTCTAGTCAGAAACTTACGAGTGGAGGGGGTGTCATCAGAGATCACAATGGTAACCTTATTACGGAATTCCATTCCTTTTATGGTGAAGGTGCCAACAATTTAGCTGAGTTAGGGGCTTTACTTGATGGGCTTAAGCTTTGTAAGAAATAGCATCCACAAAATTCAGATTCAGTCAGACTCTAAACTAGTGGTATCGTGGATTACCAAGTCTGGTACTATTCTTGAATTGGCTCATTAAAACTTGGTGGTGGAAAGTTATAGATATATTAAAAGAGTTTGAGTTCTCCATTAATCACATATATAGAGAGTCGAATGTTGCTGCAGATTACATGGCCATTAATGGGTTATTAACTAGATTGTATATGGAGTTCAGAAACAATAGTCCCCCGAGACATGCTGGTTTTATTCGCTTGGACAAGATTGGTACACCTTATATTAGAGGCTAGGCTTGCATCTCTTTGTATTATGTTGCACTCATGCATTACTTTATATTTCATTGATTAGCATCTTGAGGGGTTATGTACATACGTCACCCCCTGACTAGGTGTAAGCTTTGTTTTACAATTAATAAAGTTCCCTCCCTCTGTATAAGAAAAGTATTCATGTGCTAATTGGCCAAAATTGTGAAACGTGGCGGCAAATATATTCTAAGGTTTACTCTTAATTTAAAGATGCATTTTAAAAATTGAAGAACCTGTTTGTTTGGTACCTTTATGCCAAAATAAATGGTTTTTAAGAACTTTGTCTCAATACGTAGGTGGGGGTTTTGTTGTAGGATCCAGGCTTTGGAATGGGGCTTTATTTTTTGACTTGGAACTCTTGCTTTCAATAGGGGGAATGATATTGGTGAAAACGTCGATCTTCTTCAGGGCATAGTCTACAACAAATTCCCACCTTGGGTTGTTATCTTCATTTGAGCTTTTACATGCTTCTTGGGCTACGGAGTTCTCTAGCTCGTTGTAAGCTTGATGGTTGAATCATTGCTTTTTTTGTAAGGAATATTTTCATATTCTAGTTTGGCAAAGATTCTGTATGACATAAAAACATTCATGTAACCATCCTACGAGCACCAGTGTAGTGTGAGATGTCGTGGTACGCATAATTCGTCAACTACGTGAAGACTAGAAGACAGAGATAGCAAAGATCAGATGGTTGATGAAAGTAGGGTTTTTCCGCGTCGTTGGTTACGGAAACCCTAACTTCAACACATTTGTATCTTTTCCGATTTAATTCTGCAAAAATAGTAATTCTTGCACAGTGGGAAGTTTCGGATGTCGATCCACACTCGGGTTTAGTTAACGCAATCAAGAACATAAAATGACAGATTTTTTTTACCAGAAAAATGCCAGAAATTCATGGATGGTGGGATGAGAGTGGTGAGCGAAGGTGATTTTAAAGCATTCTTTTAGGTTTTTAGATGGGATCCATTTATGACGATGAAAGTACGTAGAACCAATTGAAACAAAATGCAACCAACAAAAATTAAACTTGCTTCACAAAAACAAACTTTTCCTTATATATCCTGATAAACATTGCTTAAAAACAAGTAAATCTACTAGAAAATATTAGAATATAACAAAAAAAAAACTAAAAGGCCTAGAGAGAGAAAAAGAACGTTATTGAGAGAAAAACTATGACAGCTAGAGAGAGAAAATGCTCAAATTACCTAGAGGGAGAACGTGGTGAAGGTAGAGAGAAATCTTCTTTGGGACAACTTACCATGAAGATTGGCAATGATTTGGCCACAATGTGGGTTGGCCAGGTTGGAAAAATGGCAGCGGTAAGATGTTGTTTTGGTGAAAGAGGGGGGGGGGGGGGCAGCAAACCTTCCTAGGATGAAGGTTTTTTTTTTTTGTTTTTTTTAGAGAAGACGAGAGGAAAGATTGGAACTGAGGACGGCTTGAGCTTTTGTTGGGGGCAGACCGGTGTTGGGAGTATCACCGATGACTGAAGTGGAGAACGAATTCCATCCGGCCGGTTTCAATGGTGGAGAAGGGGAGAACCAGTGGTGAAAACAGCAAGAGGAGCGGCATAACAGCAAGGTGGCAAGTCAAGGAGGTCGACGAATTAGAATAAGGGGTTTTTTTTATAGGGACCATGGGTTTCTATTCTTGAAACCCATGGTTTCTAAAAATTTTAAAATGTTTCCCCCTCCTTTGGTAAGAACCATGGGTTCCTACATTAGAAACCCACGGTTTCTAAAAGTTCAAAAACTTCTCCTTCTCCTTTTGGAAAAACCAAAGATTCCCCCCCTTTTTAAAATCTTTCTCAAAAAAAATTACTCTCCTTTTCTTTTTAGAAACTGTTTCCTATTTATGCCAGGCATATGGGTCCCACCGAGTGGCTGGGCCCATGTGATAAAATGGTGATGGCCATGAGATTCTAAGATAATGTGATGGATGATCAGGTGAATTTTCAATGATCAGATGGTAGAAGTGGGTGGCGATGATCAGGTGGATCATCGGATGGTGGAGATGGGCCAAGGTAGGCTATAGAATTGAGTGATCGAGGAATGAGAAATGATCGGATGATTTGGATTGTGAGTAGAGAGAGAATGAGGATCTAGAGAGAGGAGAGAGAAAATATTACAAAATAAAGAAAAAATGCTCGAAGAGGGTCTTGAACCCTGGTCTTTGAATTGGTCTTCTGCATGCTTCACCAAATGAGCAAGCACTCGCCTTGTGTTGGTATATAAGCTTTAATCTCCTTAGTCTCTTCTTTGAGGGCTTGTCTATCCTTCTCTCTTGGTCGTCCATCGATTCTTTTGATTCTCTGGCTCTTCTCGTCTTTGGCCTATATCTTCTCATCTTCAGCTTGTTGGCTCTTGAGCTTTGATCCTAGGTTCTGGAAGTTGATTGTGGGCCCGCGTTCCATCAAAATTGCCCGATTATTGCTCCTACGATAGAAAAAAATCGTGTAATGAGAATGACTTCGCATGTGGATCAAATAAATGCGTATGAATGCATGCGAATATACCATTTTAACCAGAAAAGTGTGTTCTACAAAATGAGAGAAGCTCTGATGTAGAAATGTTGATAAAAAATACAGTTTTACGTAGAAGAGTGTGACAATGCTAGAAGGATAATTGCTTAAAATAAGCACTTTTGAGCGAATATCAGTTGACGACAGGAGTCATCTGAGTAACTGCCCATTTATCAGTTATAGATCGTGTACGCTCCCTTAGGAAGGTAAGTGACTTAGTGGCTATATGAATAGGTTTAAATGAATAAAATATATTGGTCAAACCTAATTATTGGACAGACCCGAGTCTAAGTCAATGTTATTGACTTCTGGAAAAGTTCGATCGATCGGACTATTTGGGCCAATCAATTGGACAAAACCTAATTGA
Organism: Euptelea pleiosperma; assembly: GCA_035048495.1. Lineage (NCBI taxonomy): Eukaryota > Viridiplantae > Streptophyta > Magnoliopsida > Ranunculales > Eupteleaceae > Euptelea > Euptelea pleiosperma. The sequence goes on along the minus strand of CM068542.1, from coordinate 3,926,979 downwards.
TTGGAGACCTCTGTTAAATCGATTAGAGTCTACGAGACAACTTAATCCAAGCCCAATTGATTGGAAACCTCTGTTAAATCGATTGGAGTCTATGAGACAGAATTTGATCAAAGCCCAATTGATTAGAGACCTCTGTTACATCGATTGGAGGTCACGAGACAAACTTTTTTAAGTATAATCGATTGGACTATGAACAATCGATTGGATTTATGAAGGAAAAACTCATCCGTATAAGGCCAATCGATTAGACCCAAAACCCAATCGATTGGACCCAGAGTACAATCGATTGGACATCACGCGGATTGAGTCTTTCTCAGATCCAAAATTCTAATTTCCACTCTCCTACGTTCTATAAGGCTCAGGGTTACGAATTCTATAAATATAATCCTTCTATGCCTTCTCTAGACACACTTCTATATACATTGAATAGAGATAATAAATGTTTATTTATTAGAGTGTTCATTAGAAGAGCAAGAAGCTTTTTAGTTCTCATAAATATCTTGTGAGCTTTTTATTCTTCTAGATCAAAGCCAAAAGCTTGATCTATTACTCAGCTTAGGTCTTCCACATAGATATTCGACCTAGTAGCCTGAGTGTAACACTGTGACTCAAAACCTATTGAGCAACCTAGGGTTCAGGGTGTACTGAATCCTTCATCTTCGGCAAAGGCTAGAGTGTTGAGAATTAAGATCAGAGTGGCTGATCGACAGTAGGTTTGGGGTGTACCAAACTGAACAAGCAGATAAGGCTTCTTGGCTGGGAGGGCACGCGTTGACTCACACTATAGGAAAATAGGGTATTACCGGCGGTCGGCGACCGCCGCAAAAAGAGAAAAAACCGCCGCTAAAGCTTTCAGTGGCGGCTATAGCGGCAGTCGCCGACCGCCGCTGATACCCTGGTCGCAGAAAGTTTTAGCGGCGGTCACCTCCCAAACTGGCCGCCCCTATAAAGTACCTCACAATCGATGGTACAGTCATGGGGAAAGCCACCATTACTAGCGGGGAAATTCGTATTACCGGCGGCCAATGGCCGCTAGTACAAGAAGTATCACCGGCCCGTTGAAAAAAGGAATTAGCGGCGGCCACTAACCGCAGCTAATGCCTCTTTTCAGCGACGGTGATATGCTGACAGCCGCTGATACATTTTTTAGCGGCGGCCAATGACCGCCACTAAAAACCTTTTATTAAAAACAAATTGAGCATTAGCAACGGTCGCAACCGCAGCTAAAAGCACCATTAGCGGCGGTTTTCAGCCGCCGCTAATAGCCTATTTTGTAACTTTTTTAATGCATTTTTTTCCACCTATAGCTGTAGCCTAGAAGTACATTTTGATTATTAAAAATACTAACTAAACCAAATAAACAAAAATAAAATTAATTGTTCATTAAACTTAAAACTTAATACAAAATCTATATATAACATCCATGAGTTCAATAACATCCATAAATAAAATAGAAAACTCGACGGCCAAAATATCAACTGGGTCTGTCACATCAGTTCCACACAAATTTCTGTCCATAAAAGAATGTCAAAAGGTCCAGCAGAGAGAATCATATTATGTTTTGTTCTAGTATGAATCTTACTTTTTAGATAACAATGGCAATTCAATGAAACATAAGAAGGGTTGCATGATTACATAGAAATGTAGGCTACCCCACTTTGTCTAATTTTGTGCACTGTTTCAAGTGTAACATTGCCTGATGCCTATCATTATATAGCAGAAGAATTAGTTAAAATCCACAAGAGTTCAACTAAAATCAGATGTAACTAGCAGTTACATCATCTTAAAACACTCGTGTCTAACAAATGCCCAAATCGGATTTTTTTTTTTTTACAATTTTACAAGCTCTGCCATTATAGCTCTGTTCACAATTCTTGATACCACTTCAAGACTTATGGTGACCTGCAAAAAACATAATAAAGAGTAAAAAAATAGTTAGAACAACAAAAACTAAGGCCAGATTAAAACCTCATTAATGCTACCAAAAACATGGTTTAGTTTTGGACAAACCTTGACAACTATTTCTCAGAACTTCCACAGTTCTAGTTTCTAAAAAAGTTTTATTTTATTAATGACCCACCTGATGTTCCATTTTAGCATCCGAGCTTTGCTTGTCTTCATTGGCACCAACACCCTTTGTTGCCCAATTACATCGTATCTGTCTACTGCCAAGCCACTTTGATGACCCTTTTACAATCATTTCACTGAACCGGGGTTTTTTCTTTTTTACAGAATATCAAAGAAATAAAGAACCAGAAATCAAAGTGTCAATTAGGATATCAGCTGAATCAACCAGTAGGTCATGTTGTTCTCTCATGCTGAATCTAATTTTTGGTAGAAAAATGCTAGTATTATAACTTAGGATGATCCGTGGATTAAAAAGAGATCAAGAGTTGTAGCTTTACCCTGAAGCTGTACTACAGAAGTACATTTATAGTCTACATAGACCCAAAGCAGATTCTTGTGGTGCACTAGTAATTTCCTGTTTTGTTCCATGTTCCAACCTAATTGGGAGAGAACATTGTATAAATTGCTAATATATTCAATACAGTCCTTTAGGTCTGTAGCTGTATGTGGTACAAAGAGGGATTTGAGTCCCTTTGAACATAAAGGCCATGTCTTTACTCTTGATTTCACATTTGAAATTGGCCATATTAGAATTCTTTTGCATTACAGCTTCTAACTTTACATACAAGAGTTATAAAACTAGTTGCAAAAAAGAATTATAGAACACATCACTATTAGAAAATGAAAATCATGTGTAAACGTGGCACTATAGGCCGAAATGAAAAAGACAATACAACTAATTGGTTATCATGTTGTTCAGAAGAATTATATCCAATCATAGACAAGCTGTCTCAGCTGTCTAAGCCAAGAAAATGTAAATTAGGTCTGAATTGTAAGTATCCGGCTTTCGTGTCGAATATGCCAAGTTTCTTGCAAATTAATATGTCGTGTTCAATATAGATATTATGTGCGGCTGCTCAAACTGATCGAAAGGCTTGATTTGTTATTAAGGGGCATCTAGGAACTTTGCCTAAAGTTTCTGCTGCAAACATGTTATCTACCAAGAGAAGTAAATGATTGCCTAAATTAGTTTTTAGGTATATAATAGTATGTAAGCAGATTACTAGGAAAAAATAGAAGACAAGAATTCTTTAAAGCATAGAAGAATCCAAATAAAGCTACTAAGAAGTTAATGCCAGACCTCCTTAAACAGAACATCTTCCGAATCCTCTTGACTTAACTCCGCAAGAAAACAAGGGTCTCATAGACAACAATCAAATAATTGCAAACATCCATCCTCTTCCTTTGATAATGATTGCCTTGCAGCATGTCAAGTTGTCTACCATTTGACATACGGCTTTAGCCCAATAACAATCAAATCAGAAATCTTTTTCGTTCTTTTACAACATCCATTTTTTTGGAGAGTTTAGCATCATTTTTTCTGCGCATTAAAGAACGAGAAAATGGATGATTACAGATAATAAGATTCAAAACCAATTAGACCAAGAAGCGTCGTAAGCATCTCTTTGGGTCAGTTCTAACATAGGGGACACAGATCACAAGTTTGCCACCTATAATGCCATGCCTTTTTTTATGAGTACCTGTCATTACATGCAATTGGGCTTTACATACGGGGCTATGTTAACTTTCCTCAGTCTTAGCATATCTAGAGGTTCTAAAGGGCGATGCAATGACAAATCAAAAATGTAATTGTTACCAAATGCCTCCATAAACTTCAGATCATCAGGCGACTTTGGAACTGATTACAAAAACATTCAAGAAAAAGAAATATTTAGTGCACAATGTTGAACTTATAGACTCTCTCGAAGCCTAAGCTATAAGAATGAAAGAGTTGCATCAAAATTGGAACAATTTCATTAAGATCAGGATATTAATGCTAAAACACTTCAGCATCTAACAATACCATAAGCTTAAGCCCTTGTCTCATACACAACAAAATTTTCGAGGCTGCAACTACTAGTTCATGCCCAATTCAAATAACTAGTAAAAGTATGTTGGAATCCGAAGCTTTACAAGTAATAACAAATGGAACAAGATTTTAACAAATCTCATGTGTAAATGAATATAAGAATAAATTTTATTCGTGATGTTAGATATATTAATTTGACAAGCGTTGTAACCGGGCAATTACTAAATTACACATGAACAAAAATATGATCAGGCTGAAATCCATTTAATTTGCATATAGTTTTACAAAAAAAAACTATCAAATTGAAAAAGGAATTCTTACAATCAAGGAAATTTTAGAAAATGGGGCCAAGCATGTCAAAAGATAATAAAAAGACAAACCAGAGATCGATTGTTGAACCAAATTTGGGTGCTTGTGTTGGGCCTTTGTACGAACACCATCATCCTCAGCCTTGAACATGGTAGTCATAAAAACAAGGATATAAAACGTACTATGCCGAAAGTGTAATGTGAACAACTTAATTATGGAATAAACAAATTAATGAAAGGCAATCACAAGAAACCCAATGCATCCAATGCAAGTGCTTGTTATGAACTCCATAACAAAAAAAATCAGCATAAAACAAAAAACATGAATCAAATGAAAATGAAACAAAAAGATAAGAAGACACCTTTAAAGAAGCTAGTTCTCTTAAGTCCATTTCAACTAAAAGGATACTCTTAGTATTACCTTCTACTCAAATCCCAAAAAAGCTTACTCCTCTCTAAATCATCATCACCTGCACAATGTTGTAGTTATGAAATCTAGGCATAATAAAAGATAAAGATATATTATCTATGAGAAAAATATCAACACTATGGACCATATTATTCAATTGCTCCTCTAGACAGAGCTTGATTCAATTGCTCAGCAGATCAAAGATCTTGAATCTACGATGAAGACAAAAATGTTGTCAAAGCAGAGGAAGAAACTGAATCACAAAGGTTAATGAAGAAGAAGAAATGAGCAACAAAAGAATTTCTTCAGATGCTTGCAGAAGAAGAGAGTAATGAATTAAAAAATGAGCTGCCAGATATTTCACCTCTGAAATTGGAAATTACAAAATCTTGAACTACGTACATCTTCTCAAATTATAAGATCCCTCGATGATCTTTTACGCACCAAAATATTATCATACACACACATACAAGATAAAAGAACTGAGTAAAGAAGTGTAATACAGGGCCATGTCTATAAAATCAACAAAACCATTGAAAATAAACAAACAAATAAGTAATGAAAAAAATAAATGAAGATCAGATAAATGAAATCCAAATGACTAAATGAGTAAAAATGAGTAAATGAGTAAAAAAAGAAAGAAGAATGAACAAAATATTGTAAAAATAAATAACCAAATAAACAACTAATTAAATGAGTAAAAATGGAAAACCAAAATTAGATCATGACAATCTTCTAAAACTCTGACATAACCCAATTTCATTCCCTGGTAGAGTTCATTAAATTTAATTAACAACACCAAATCATCATAATGACCCACTCAGATAAAAGAATCCTTCAAAACCCACTATTCCTCCTCAGACCCACCCCCAAATGCATTACCAAACCCAAAATCCAAACCCAGCTAACAAAACAAGCAAAAAGAAGAGAAAACAAAATCAAATCAAGTGAGAACGAACCTCAGATTGTAAAATCCTTTAAAACCCATGACTAAACCATCATTTACACAACTTCTTCTCGATCTTATAGACCGGTGATCCACATACCTGAACCTGAAAAAGAATACAAAGATTTGTAAAAGGGGCGAACAGGAGGGGTAGAGAGATTGAGATTTGTTTTCTAGGGTTTTGTCTTCAAGAGTTCTGATATTGCAGACATAAATAATGAGTTAGAGATTATTTTCTAGGATTTTGTTTTCTAGTGGTGCTAGCTTGGGCAGTGACGACGACGGCCCAAAGGGGTTTTCCAAAAGCATCAGCTTTGCTCTGCAACCTAAGGGGTTTTCCAACAGCATGGTTTGTAAAAATCACAGAAGGAGATCACTTGAAAATGGAAGAGAATATGAAGAAACGAAGGGGCCAAACATCCATACCTAAAAAAGAGGGTTTGGCCCTAAAAAAACAAACCTGCCAGCGGACGGTGACAACAGGCGGTGGTGAACGGCGGAAACAGGTGGTGGTGGATGGCAACTACAGGCGGTGGTGGACGATGACAATACGTGGTGGCACACGACTAACGGAACGCCTAAAGGAGAGAAATGTGAGAAAAGGTGGAGAGGAGATGTTCGGGTAGAGTAGAAAGGAGGAAAGAAATTCCTTTTTCTTTTATTGATCACTTTTACCGACGGTTGGCCTGGGTCGTCGCTAAAGGGTTTTTTTAGTGGCGGTCATCTACCTAACCGATACTATTAATCAACTTATAGCGGCGGCCAAATAAAAAACCGCCGCTAAAAGACCATATAGCGGCGGTTAAACCCTGGCCGCCGCTAAAACCCGTCGCTAAAAAGAGAAATATTCCCTCCATTTTTTTTGTTAAACCTATAGCGGCGCTCCAGTTAGTGGCCGCCACTAAAGCCCACATACAGCGACGGTTTTAGCTGGCCGCCGCTAAAAGTCCGCTGTTAGTACCCAATTTTCCTGTAGTATCATAGCGTTGATTCAGAGGACGTGAACGCATCAGCAGTAGGCCTTGGCTAAGATTGGAAGCTGTATTTGCAACGGTGCTGCGTAGGTAACCTTTGTTTCTTTTAACTTTCCAGTTAGTGATACTTTCCGTCTGGACATGGTCCCGTGGTTTTCCTTAACTAAGGTTTCCACGTAAAAATCTCTTGTCTTGTGTGATTCTTTGTTTGTATTCCGCTATCTATATTGATTAGATCAAACGACGAAAAGAAGATATACTATGGAGGTATATTCGATTTGAATCGGTTGCGATAATTCTTTATCAAACAACTAAGGCATGCGATTTTATTTTCCTACCATAGACCAGTAAAACTGTTTAGGATTAATTAATTTTAAATACCTAATCAACCCCCCCTTCTAGCTATTTCTGATTAAAGAGAACGGACCGGTTACTTTTTAATTTTTGGCTGGTAAGTTTATTATTGATCACCCTTTTTGCATTCTTATGTACAGATTGGGGTGGCCCATTTTCTGTCATATGATGATTGGGTCCCATTTTGGATGTTAGCTAGGTCTAATATCAAAAATATTTGATGATCATCGCTATCCGATCTATAGATTTATTTGGACTATGTCTTTTTTAGGCTCAGGCTCCGAAGACCCCCTTTTACTGAACCCTCTCAGTGTTCGAGTGCTTGGCCGTGGATTTCACAAATCCAACGGTGCTTGTCAACTCCCCAAAAAGTGAAAAAGTGATGCCAACTCAACGCTGACAACTGAATTCTTGGAATCCAACGGCTGAGCACACGAACATGAGAGGTGTCAGAAAAAAGGGGGTCCCCTGAGCCCGACCTTTTTCTATATAACTGTCTAAAGTAATGTGGTGGACTGGCTGCTTTTAACTTCTCTATGTGTTATTTTTTGTGATGGGTTGATACACTATCTTGCTTCTAATAGTCTATTCTGTTGGCCCAATTGTAGGTCAAATATATATTGGTTGGTTCCATTTTTTCCTATTCTCTTTGGTCGTATTGGGGCATGTTTCAAGTTAAATGTCTGAAATATTTGTGCTCATCGTTCTCTTGGTTTACACTTCCCTTTCTCCTCATTGTATTCTGTTGGAATTTGGACTTATCAGCATGCAATATTGAAGCTACTTCAATTTTCTTTTATTTGTGCTCATCATACTCTTGGTTTACACTTCCTTTCTCCTCATTGTATTTCGTTGGAATTTGGGCTTGTTGCCATGTAATATTCAAACTTCTTCAATTTTTCTTCTTCACAATCATCATGAGCTCTTTTATTCGCCTTTTTACCAGGGATTTGAACTCTGAACATGTACCGAGAACATGCATATGTTTGTTATTTTCAAGAAAATTACATAATGGCTAATGCCACCATCATAAGAGTTTATGTATTTGATATAGAATTGAACAGTGAAATATGATTCATGTTGCTAAACTAGCATTTGATATAAGGCAAATGAATTTGAGTGTTGAAAGCACCCGAATTTATTTTCCCGTGCGTTCGCTTTTGTCGGGGAGTGTCATTGGCTCAGGGCAGTATCTAGGCTACATTTCACCTTCTTTCTTTGTCCGTTCATTCGCTTTTGTCAAGGAGTGTTGTTGGCACGGGCAATAACTAGGCAACATTTCACCTTCTTTATTTGCCCATTCGTTCGCTTTTGTCGGAGAGTGCCGTTGGCACGTGCAATATAATACCTAGTCATATATAAGGCCTATAAAAAGATCGATTGCCTACAAAAAAATAATATTCCCCTAAGTAACGTGTCCGTACGTATTCTCATCTACTACTGGTCAGAACTTAACTCCATTGACTTGATCTATGTTAGAGGAGCTGTTTGGACATTGTTTTGCAATTTTGAGGAATAGCCGGAGACTTCATGCCAAGTTGCATCAGTTGGGTCTTATACACTAAAGTTGAGGTGCGCAGAGAGGTGTTATCCAATCAGAATGCATCATCATCAGATTTCTCTGTAAGAAATATTTTTATATACTAGTTTGGCAAGTATTCTTGACACAAAACATTCTTGTAACTATTCCTACGAGCACCAGTATAGCTTTGAAGATGTCATGGTATGCATCATTCGCTGATTACTTGAAGACTAAAAGACGAAGATCGCAAAAATCATACGGTGGATGACTTGAGTCATTTGAGTCACTGTTATTTGTCGGTTGAAGAACATGTACGCTCTTTGTCTCTGGCCTCTTCTAAGACTCTTGTTTGTGAGAAAATCTCTTTTGTGCTCCTTTTGAATATTTGAGCCTTTTGGAGAAGATCTTTGTGTCTTAATGTATTCTGATTCGAGCATCCTCTTGGCGATTTGTATGCCGTGGTTGGTGTGCATTTGAAGACTTTACTTCGTCGTCACAGCATCCATTCCTCTTGATCATCATTGAGAGGTAACTTTGTTTGATAATTGAGATCTTTTTATAGAAAGACTCTCCAATTGGTATATTATACTTTCTTACATACCGTTACGTACCCTACTCGACTCAAGAAGATTCTGGATTAAGTGGAGTTTGGTTGAAACCAGACTCTATTCTATCTCGATTGCGATCGATCCTTGGGCCCTTTATCATATTCATCATTGAAAGGTTGCTTAAGTGATTGGATTAAAAATGTGTTAACTCATTAAAGCTTTTGAGAGTGGACGTAGGTGTTGTGACACCGAACCACTATATATATTTGTGTTGTGGTTTGATTGTCTCTATCTCTCTATACTGTTTTAAGTTGATTGTTCAAATATATGTGCATAATAGTAATCAACTTAGGAAAAATGAAAATAGACCTATTCACCCCCTTCTAGATCTTTCTATATCAATACCAAAGGAACTTCAGGCACAGCCTATCAATAGTCAAGGGCCACAAATATCTTATGCATAGATATCTTTGTAAAATATTCTCTAACCCAGTTGATCAATCTCTATCAAATTATAGGGATTTGCACATAGAAACACTTTTACTATAGTTGAAAGTCTGTTATAACCAAAATGGAAAATCTCCCAAGATAGGAGATTAATATCAATCATCCAAGAAGACTGATTGATACTAATCCGTGAAATTTCCCTCCCGTCAATCCAGGGAAGACATTCCTCATTTAAAATCATGCAGACACACGGTCCAAGTACGCTCTCACCTCATTTAAGTTCCTTTATCTCATAATAGCATGACAAGTCATGGAAGTTTATCGAATCACTCCCCAGCCAACTTTGTCTGAGCTAGTTGATTAATCCCAAGTTGATGAGACGACCATCGTTCCATTCACAAAAATAACCCCATGAGGATGCCCTTGTCATATCCTTGAAAATTGAAAATTTTGACATTTACGAAGCTCCAGTTGCTCAAGGTAGCTTTACATATATACGTCCTATTTGCATCTTGCTTTTGAGTTGTGTAGATTGGAGAGCATGCGTTTAAACCCTCTCAAGCGCCTTAATTGACTTCACCAAAGAGCCAACAATTTCATCTGGGATATTATTCTTCCGGTGATAGTAGGGTTAGTTACAATAATGACCCACTTCATTTTCGTTGACGTAGCTTCTCCCTACAATGCTCTCTTTGGATGCCCTTGGATCCACAGGTTGAAAGATATATGTACCTTCATCATATAATCATTTCATCCATTTCCTAACTTTAAATGGAATTTAGAAAATTCTTGGAGACCAAGCTATTGCTAAATGCTATTACAACGCAATTATTCAACGAAGAGCTCCAACTCAACCCCTCTGACCAAGCTCATTGAGGGAGAGGTGGAAGTCAAAGGGTAATAGCACAAAAAGATTCCTCCTCATCTCTTTTCGCCAGGGAAGAGTAGGAGGAATCCCCCTCGGTGGAACCCATAGAGTTAGTCAATATTGGAGATGAACCCGAGCCCAAACTTACTTACATTGGGAGCCACCTATCTACAAAAGAGAAGGCCAAGCTAACAACCTTCCTCAAAGCCAAACGGTATGTCTTCAACTGGTCATTTGAAGACATGCCTGAATTGACCTAAATATGAAGCCAAGTTTCTCTCCAATTGTCAGAGGCCAAGGACACTTGCTCTTGACTGGCATAAGCCGTGAATGAGGAAATTGACAAGCTACTTTGAGCTAGGTTCATCCGAAAGGTTGAAACTCTAAATTGGATGGCAAATTTCATTGTAGCGCTGAAAATCCATATATGCATTGACTTTTCTAACATGAATCACGCACGCCCAAGGATAGTTTCCCCTACCACTAATCAAAAAGTTCATTGATGCTACTTCAGGCTATGAGTTAGTTTTATGAAATGGGTATTCTGGATACAACTAGATTATGCTTCACTCGTATGATCAAGAGAAAACTGCCTTCACCAGGAAACAAGCTACATACTACTACATAGTTATGCCCTTCAGGTTGAAGAACGAGGGAGTGAGCTATGAAAGGCTTGTCACCTCCATGTTTAGTGATCTGCTTCACAAGACAACCAAGGTCTATATTGATGACTTGCTCATCAAAAATCTAAAAGGAAAGCCACCTTGAAGTAGGGACACAATATGAGCCACGTAGCACACTCTTAGAGGACTCTGACCGTATAGATGTTTGGCCAATCCTTACCTACAAACCAAAAATAAGCTTGATAAGTGACTTCAAACCTTTCGATCTTTGTACCTCAAATACTGCTCAAATTCCCACAGTTGGTATCAACCCATGAAAATAAGTCCAATCCAACACCTATAAATCACTAATCAGGCTGATTTTTGGTTTATAGGTGCACCTAGGGATTGGCCAAACATCCATATGGCCAGAGTCCTCTAAGAGTGTGCCACGTGTCTCCTATTGTGTCATATAACCGGAGCCTGTCATTTTAGGGCGGTAACTGGAGCCCGACCCATAATATATTAATATATATTAATATATTAAACTCCCTATAATTAAAAAAATTAAACTCCCTATATAATTAAAAAACTATGCAAAAATTTAGATGTAGAGGACTCCCATTGCAGTCAATGCAGAGGACTCTCGTGGCCCTACGTAGATCATTTTTTGGGCCTAATGACTGCATGGATGCTCAGCCCACCTATTGGTTGATAAACACACTAAAAATCAGCTTGATTGATGATTTCTATCTATTGGATTTACTACCAAAAAACATGCTTGAATCCAACGGCTAGAATCATGTTATAAAAAGTACTAAAATCTATGGCTAGAGATAATAAATCAGGTTGATTTTGGGTTGTAAATACAAAAAGGGGTGGGGGTGGGCTAAAAATCAACGTGGTTAGTTAGTGGGACCTGGGCTGAGGGCCTTTTCTCACCAAGGGGCCTTAGGCGACCGCCTTAATGGCGTTAAGGTAGAGCCGGCCCTGATTAAGCGGCCGGGTACATGGTGGTTAAACGGAATCAAACCTGATTTCGTAGACGCAAATTAGACCTGTCTTTAATCGATCAGTTCCAAGACCCAGACCATACTAGTAAGGGTTAGGGGTGTTAATTTGGCCCGCATCCAGCTCAGCCCGTTCCATTTATTTTGGGGCCGGCCTGGTCCACTAATAGGCCGGCATGGCCCGTTAAGTGAATTTGGCAGACTAGACCACGGTCTGGGCCCGAGCTTAAGATTTTTAGACCAGCCCAAGCACAGGCGAACCCGGCGGTCCAAATTTACACCCTAGTCAGGGTAGTATTCATCCCACCAGACAAACAAAAAACTACAAAGACACATATCCTTGCACCCAAACATCTCCTTATGGCCTTACCTACCACTAGGAGAAACAAAGGATGCAGAGTGTGCCGGACGTAAGCTTCCTCTCTGATTTGCACTTTGAAGTTTGGTGAAGCTCAAGCTCAGCACACGCTAGCCCGAGCAAGTCTCGTGTTCTCTGTTCCTAGACACTTATCTGGAACGTGAGTTGCACGGATTAATGGTCAACTGAACCGTACGTATGCCGTACAGATAACCCTGATGAATCTAGACCGTTAAAGACTTGTGATGATCTCTGACCTTTTCATGATAATCAACCACATTTTACTTTCAACTGTCCATCTTTTAGATCTTGCTTGGATGGTTCAGATACAAATTTTGGGCTATGAAACCCCTCCATAGTCCATCCATGAGATGATCACATGGAGAATTGTCGGTTCTTGGTATCCGGGACCATTAACTCTTATGGTCCCCGAACCACCAATTAAAAACTAAATTCATAGAAAAATCATGGCATCTACCGAACAGGGGCATTTCTGGAATTCTCTCCTCCTTAAATATCCGTTACATGTGTAATGTCAAACGTTAAGGAAAGATGTACGATATGTTGACCTCGCCCTTCAACAACCATCAGCCCTACGGACAGTACGGCTTTTTAGATAATACCGACCCTTCTAGAAGTCCATGGCCATCGCATTTGCCGGCTGTCGGAGACGTTGATGGTTGTACCGATATGAACATGTTAATCCAATCGGAAAAACCAACAAAATCGACGGCGTCAGTGCAATCACATATCAAGGAGAGGAAGAAGCTTGATCACAATGCTAAGGAGAAGATGCGGAGGATGAAGCTCAATGACTCCTACTCAACCATGCAGTCGTTACTACCCGATTCTCATAAATCAAAGGTTTGTTCTTATATCCTCGTCTACCTCTCTTCTTACTATTTTTGGTTTGCTTCTGTAAATTCATAATTATGAAGGATTTTCTGTCCGACGACATATGCAAAAGAGAGAGAGAGAGAGAGATGAGATGCTACCAAGCAACCCATTAATGGAGTTGCACAGATGCAACCCGCAAAAATACATAAATAAATATATATTATAATTCAAAGGTGTGGTTTTCAATGTAGTTTTTCTTGTCTTTTGCGGGGTTGCACCTGTGCAAACTCCATTAAGAGGTTGCCTGCTAGTATTCCTAATAAAAGTAATAGTTTCCGGTCGTGGATTCTGAGAAACCAACGGTGGTTGACAGTGCTGAGTTGGCATTCAAATACGTACAAATACAAAGACATGAATGAGAAAACTTAGAAAGACAACCAAAAAGTAGGAAAAAAAAAAAACGGTGAATAAAAGCAACAAGAACCTAAAATATCATGGAACAGGTTTAGAGGACCAAAAGTTTTGGGCATAAATTTCCACCGAATCCAACGGTGGTTGACAGTGGTGAGTTGGCATTCACTTTTGCCAAAGCAAATCCACAGTTGGATTCTCGGAATCCATGCCCAAGAGCTTCGGTGAAAATTTAGGTCCTAAGAACGTTCCATGTTATTTTATGTTCTTGTTGCTTTTATTCACGGTTTTTTTTTTGTACTTTTTGGTTGTCTTTCTAGGTTTTCTCATTTATGTCTTTGTATTTGTATTTGAAATCAATCAACTATACAAAGGTTGGTAGGCGTAATATATTTTGGTGTCAGCCAACGAACTCGACTGATAATAAGGGGGGATGACCCTAATTCAAAGAATTACAAGATGGGTTAGGTTATTATGTGCAGCCCACATGAAAATGTCATAAGGTCTCTCTATTTTTTGTGAGGATGATTTCCTCAAAATAGGTGATCATCCTCACAAAAAATCAGCTCATTCCAATATTTCTAATCATCTAAAAAGTAGGTTACATGTGTAAACAAATATCGATCCGTCGTTGCGAGCATATGTCATCTTGACTAAAAATCAGGGTTTAAATCATCTCTATGTGGGTCCCACATAAGCGTGTCAATTTAACCCGACTAATAGAATGACTCATACTATTCTTACTAATTGAATGACAAATAGATGAGGGGCCCACACTCCATGGATAACCGGACAAAATAGTATAAAGTTGAAGCATTGACATTGAATTCAAGAGATCCACGGTGCATGAGGCAACAACTGCAAATGGTAAAATATTTGTTGCCTTGCGGATCGTGGAATCTTGAATCCAACGATCAATGACCTCGACTGCAAAGGATGAAATAGTTATTGCCTCGTGGACCATGGATCTCTTGAATCCAATGATCAATGGCTTCAACTGCATATAGTTTTGGCCGACTATCCATGGGGTAGCATGACTCTAGGTATAATGCATATAGCTTATTCTCGAAATGATCTTGGTATTTATGATGTTGCAGAAGAATTGGAGTGCCCCCTTGGTGGTGGCAAGAGTACTAGAATACATTCCAGAGTTGCAGAAAGAGGTAGAGAAGCTAACGCAAAAGAGAGACAAAATGTTATGGACCATTGAGAAGAAACACATTGGCACCAAAAATCCACCTTGGGACGTTCATGCTCCGACGGTTTCGATGACTGAAGTTAACAAAAGAGAAGTGATTGCCCAGATATGTGGATGTCGAGATCAACAGGCTGATGTTCTCTCGACTTTGTTGGCAAAACTTGGAGGAGAAGGGATTTCAATTGATGGCATTTCAACTCTTTTACTCAATAATGATAGAGTTTGCTTCCATCTACATCTTCGCGTAATCTTTCTTATCTATTCTACCCCTTAACGAACGAATTGGGTTCTTGCGTAATGGTCATTTTCACAAAATTCCCAGAAAAATGTCCCTATTTTCATTAATTTCTCTTTTTTAATTACTTTTAAATTAGTTTTACTAACAAAGTTCTTCTATCTTATTAATAGGGTTCTTTTAGTCTTTTCCTATCTAAATGTATTTAATGCGTTCACGTCAGCGTGTGCCAACTGCTCATCTTCCCTTCTTTAAAAGACTCCTACTTTGTTCGTGTGTAGTATTGCACGTGCCGCCCCCTCATCACTACTCAGAGGATTTTTTTACTTTTGCTTAATAATAATAATAATAATAATAATGGTTTTCAAAAAAGGGGTATATGTTGTCATAATAGTAACACTCCAAGCCCGTTATGTTATGTCATAATACCCATTAGTTTCATTATTGTTATTATTATTATTATTATTTTGAGAGTTTGCATTGTATGGAGCATAAGATAGTAACTCTCTTTCTTTTTCTTGTTATTGTACTTGAACAGATGAAGAAAACCATCGAGAAAGCATTCTACATCGAGGTTTTGAGGGATAAGATTGTTTCGTGGTTTTGTGAGAAACCCTCGAACTTCTTGATCTCAACCGATACCCAAGCATCAGAGATCATATGAACTTGTATTGCTGAAGAAAAATGGAGATATATTTTCCAGATAAAACTAAATTTTGTACAAAAAAAGAAAATTGGAACCTTCAAATAGAAGATATACCAAACCCATAAGTGAAAAAAGACCATTTTTATCATTTGAGACTTCCAAGCCATTTTAGATTATTTAAGACCATTTGTTGAAGTAACATTGAATCATACGCCTAAGGACCAACCATTACCATCAATTGGTGATCAGAAGATTGTGAGCAGTATGTACAAATCAAATGGAATGCGTGATTGTCATCGTTTGAGGTGGAGGACCCACTACTAGTTATCATCTGGTGTCAACCAAACACTGGTTTTGCACCATATTCACCTAAACGATGTGGCGCAGTCAACATTGGATCATTCCTCAATAGCTAAAGAATGCTTTTTGTTCCATCCATATTAATCTCTGAAGTTGTGTTTGCCTACAACATTAATTTTGAACCACTTAAATTTAAGGCTTTGCTTTGGTAATCTTAAAATAAGTTAAAAGTCAGTTTATAGCTTATGAAAATCAATTTTTTTGCTTTATTTCTCAGGTTAAGCAAAAGTTGTTGAAATCCGACTTACTGCTTATTGCTTATAGCTTATGCGCCTAGCACGTGTAAAAAAACGCACATGCTCAAATTCGAACTTGGAAAAATATATATGCACCTACAAATTGTGAAAGCACCCAAAGAGTAAAATTTCGCTGACCGCCCACAATATTAGCTGCGTGGTATACTTTTAAAGGACAATGACTGTGTGGATGTTCGACCAATCCCTAGATGAGCTTACAAACCAAAATCAACCTGATTGGTGATTTCAAACCTTTGGATCCTTGTACTCAAATAATGGTCAATAATGCTCAAATTCCTATGGTTAAAATCAACCCATGAAAATGACTCTAATCCAACACTAAAAAATCATTGATTAGGTTGATTTTTTATTTGTACGCTCGATCATCTATGAATTCGCCAAACATCCATACGGTCAGCGTCCTCTAAACGTGTGCCACGTGGCTCCTATTGTAGGTGATCATTGGAGGCAGTCATCGTGGATGGTCAGCAAAGTTTTACTCCAGGTGCTTTCGCAATTTGTGGGGTACAAATAAAATTTTCCTTCAAACTTTAATGAAGCTCTTTAAATACCTAAAATATCCTTTAATTTCTTCAATAAAAATTCTAAATGACCACTAAACTTTAATAAAAGATTTTATTAAAGTACAGAAATTAATATCCCTAGCTCTAATAATTTCATAATATTTTTAAATGATAAAATCTTCATTTCATACCATAATCTAGTGCTTCGCCATATAGCCGTCGGGTTAAGCTTACCCAAATGTAACCAAAATCTGTGTTAGGCTTGTTCGGAGTATGATTGCTTGTCGATTTCCAAATATTTAGCCATTTAGCACACAACAAAATAGATATGATACAGAAAAAGTTTGAGTATTATTCAGATTTGTCATTCAATAATTCGTTCAAAATTTGGAAAATATACAATTGAAATTGAGAATTTTTTTTATCTTATGCAGTGAATTTTTTTTATCATATATGAATAATTCAATAATAATTCCGCCAAGTCCAAAACTTTGAAATGAACAGCAAAATAATTCATTTATCATAAAATTTGGAAATAATTTGGCATATTGCGGAGTATGCCTTTCAAATGTAGCCTTAGCCATTTGTTCCAATGTTAGTTGGCACTAAAATACTCAAGCGGAATGCTTGCAAGCAATACCTAAATATATTGTAGTTCCAACCCCACAAAAAGACAACCAAAAAAACATATTTTAATTTAAAGTTAATCTTCAAGGAAGTTTTCTTGTCTTTTGCAGGGTTGCATTTGTGCAATGTCGTTAAGCCATTCTTGTGCTGAAAACTTTTTCTTATTTCTCATCTGATGACAATTTGTAGGTTTTTCCTTCTACCTCAAGTTTGACAAGTTTATATATATGGATTAGATCAATTTTTAGTAGCTTTGAGAGTTTATTATCAGTGAATGTGTATCTAATAATAGACAGGGGATGGTTTTATACAGTAAGAGCTAAGAGCTTGGGGTTAGCAAGAGGTGGGGGGAGTGGAGAACTTGATCTCTGGATCTGAAAAGACGGTTTCCTTTGTCAATCCAATCGATTGGGTCTCAAGGTCCAATCGACTGGACTTCTTAGAATTATGTCCTTCGATGTCTAATCGATTGGGAACAGAATCCAATCAATTGGACTTCCCTAAATTCAATTTTTCATGGCTCTAAGTCCTTGAACTAAAGTGTTGCTACGTGACTGAGATTTTAGGCATATTAATTAATTAACTCTAATAGTTTTATTGCTTCTAAGTCACTTACCATCCTAGCGAGTGGGCACATTTATAAACGGATAAACGACGAGTCGTCAAATGAATCATTCTTCAATCTTTTGAGTAGTCGGTCTCTGTCTTTTAGTCTTCAAGCAGTACTTAATGAGTGATGCATACCATAACATACTCAAGGCCTCACTAACACACGTAGCATTGGTTACAAGGTCTTTTATGTCATAGGAAATTATGCCAAACAGAATATGAATATATTCCTTACAATCTCCCAATTTCCCTACAATCTCCCCTTTAGCAATTCCATGACAAAAACATTAATTGTATAAAGAGTAAACAAAAGATAAGCCTTTACATGTCACTAACTTTCTCACAGTCACTCGGAGAAACAAACAGACAATAAAATAATTTTTGGTCTATTTCTTGAACATCCACCAACAACTTTGATATTCGCTCAAAAGTACTTATTTTAAGCCACTATCCTTTTAGCGGTATCACATTCTCCTACTTAAAACTTTTATTTTCGTCAACTTTTCAACATAAGAGTTTCTTTCATTGTATAAAACACATTCTATAGACGAAAATCGACTATTTGTATGAAATATACACATTTCTGATGGTTTAATATAAAGTCATTTTAATTAAATCTCATTATGCGCTTCTGTTATCACAGGGACACCATTTGGATAATTTTGATGGATGGCGGGCCCACAACTGACCTCCAAAGCCTATGACCAAAGCTAAAGAGCCAACAAGCTAAACACAAGAAGCTATAGGTCGAATGCGGATAGAGTCAGATGATCGAAGAACTAGAGTGACAACCAAGAGAGTAGAAGAGTCAAGCCACGAGAGAAGATACTAAGGAGATTAAAGCCTAAACAACTAATACAAGATGAATGATGTTCAGTTGGTGAAGCTTGCAAAAGACCAAGTCAGAGACTAGCGGGTTCAAGACCCTTTGCCAGCATTTTTCTCTCTCCCCTCTTTAAACCTTCTCTCCTTTAAATCTTTAACCATCCGATCATCTCTCCCATCACCATCACTCTATCCTACGACCCACATTGGTCGATCATCGCCAACCATCTCTCACCAACATTTTCACCATCCGATCAACCACTAGATTCCCATCATCACACTTATTCACCATGCAATTGCCACATGATCTACAAGATAAATGGTTATCCAAGAGAATGTGATTTTAGCATACATGGGTGGTGTGTCCATCAAAGGCTCACCAAAATGGATGGTCTAGATCATGAATGCAGTAAAAATGTTGATTTTTCAAAACATAAAGATTTTCTCTTGGATTTAAAATGATTTTGGAACGATATAAGTGGTTTTGATTTTAAAAGAATTTTTCTTTTATAAAAAGAATGTTTACTTTTACATAAGAGAGTTGACATGTGGTTTTGATTTTAAAAGAAAATTTCTTTCATAAAAAGAATGTTTACTTTTACATAAGTGAGTTGACATGTGGTTTTGAAAACTCACAAGTTTGAAATAAGTTAAAAATATTTCCTTTACAAGAAAAGTTCAAAAACTTTGAAAAAAAATAAAATTTCTTACAAAAAATGAATTTTGTCTTTAAAGAAACTTTTCAAAAAGCAATAAAAGGTGATCTTAAAATTACAAAGACAATTTTTAGAATAAAAATATTTCTAAAAAGATGGATGGGCATTAACCCACAAATGGCACTCTCTCCCTTTAAAAGGCCACTCATGGCTTATTCCCCTTATGTTTCCCCCTCTAATTCCCATCTCTTTCTTACCTTCTCCCCTGGCACAAAAGAAAAAAAAAAGATAAAATAAAAATAAATTAAAATAAAATAAAAATCGACGTCTCTGCCTTCCCCTTTCCATCGAACGGCTCCATTATCTTCTTAACACAAGTCCTAAAACTATGGTTTGCTCTCCTCTTCTCCTTCTCTATCTTTTTCTCTCTCTAATCCATTATTTTATTACTTTCTAGTTAAGTTTTTATTTATTTTATTTCTTTAAGTATTTTTACTTCAAGCATTGTAAGTTACAGGTTTTTAATAAATGAAGTTTATTTTGACATTTTATTTTCTGTTATTGCATATATATATTTTCTTTTATTAATGTTATAGGTAATTTCCTCATATAAAAAAATATTTTAAAAATCATTTTTCACCATTCTCATCTCTGTACCATTTTTACCATTTCCTTGCTTGCTTTCTTTAATGTTACTTCTCTAACTCGAGTGCGGGTTCGACATCCGACTTACCCTGCTCAATCAAGAAATAAATTTTTGCAGGATTAAAGAATCGAAAAAATAATGTTGACTTAAGGGCTATCCATACCAACGACCGGAAAAAACTTGTTTCAAACTCATACCAAGTGGTATCGTCAGAATAAATAATGAATTAAAAATATATGCAATGAGTGATATTCTGAATGCATATTGTAAAGCATGAACTAGCAGACATATTAAGAGAAATTAGAAAAAAAAGTATATTATAAAGAGCAATTTTCTCCCTATAAAATTTTCTCCCTCTATATCATACATCTACATATTTATCTCTTTGATTTTCTCTTCCTATTTTTTGTTACAAAATGACAAAGGTACATAAAATAATAAGAAAATGACTAGCATGCACAATAATTTAGCAATAAAGGACAAATGCAATAGATAACAAGTATATAGAAGAAAATGATACTCATAAAGCATATGTCCATATACAATCCATGTTTTAGAGCTCTGGTACAAAGAAAAGAAAATTTGCAGAGTCTAACCACAAATACAAATGAATTTATCCGAATACATGAAGTACAAAACTAACAATTGGATAACGCTCACATAACTAACAACAAGTACAAGAAATATAGATATCCCGACAAGCATTCAGTAAAGCGTTCCACCAGACGTCCTAGTGCCATCGTGCGGCAGATCTGGAAAGGGAGGTTGTGTGCCGAATCCAAGCTGGGAAAACTAATAATATAAATAGTTATGTAGCCCAGAAATGGAGTCTCGAATGCCTCTAAACTACGAGGCAGTCTGTTGCTCAAGACAATCAAAGAGCATAGCAGTCTACTGCTCAAACTAATTGAATTGCAGATCAAGAGACTAAAGGGTCATCAGAGGTCTCATCTCCTCATCAGTTGGTTGTGGTCTGAAGCCTAGTGCAGGTGGTCCATCATCATCATCATCGACCAACAAATCTGCAATGTTGTCATCGTCGATCTCCTCATCATCTGTCTCATGAGGTCGACCATAGACTCGTCGAACTTGGGACTGGCTCTTATGTAAAGTAGAGCCCTAATGGGTTCCATAAGCCAAACCATTGTCTCATCATCAGTGATAGGGACATGGAAGTGACGAATGATAGCACTGACTAGAATATAGTATGGATGACAAGGATGACGAATCAAGTTCATACTACATCTAGCCATGGCCCTAAACATGAATCATGGGAGGTCAATAGCAAAACCAGTACCAAGGTGGTACATGAGCTGGAGACGATCAATACTCACATAGGCTCTATGACCCTATGTGATAGTAACTCCCTTTCTTTTTCTTGTTATTGTACTTGAACAGATGAAGAAAACCTTCGAGAAAGCATTCTACATCGAGGTTTTGAGTGATAAGATTGTTTCGTGGTTTTGTGAGAAACCCTCGAACTTCTTGATCTCAGCCGATACCCAAGCATCAGAGATCATATGAACTTGTATTGCTGAAGAAAAATGGAGATATATTTTCCAGATAAAACTAAATTTTGGACAAAAAAGAAAATTGGAACCTTCAAATAGAAGATATACCATACCCATAAGTGAAAAAAGACCATTTTTATCATTTGAGACTTCCGAGCCATTTTAGATTATTTAAGACCATTTGTTGAAGTAACATGGGGTCATACGCCTAAGGACCAACCATTACCATCAATTGGTGATCAGAAGATTGTGAGCAGTATGTACAAATCAAATGGAATGCGTGATTGTCATCGTTTGAGGTGGAGGACCCACTACTAGTTATCATCTGGTGTCAACCAAACACTGGTTTTGCACCATATTCACCTAAACGATGTGGCGCAGTCAACATTGGATCATTCCACAATAGCAAAAGAACGCTTTTTGTCCCATCCATATTAATCTCTGAAGGTGTGTTTGCCTACAACATTAATGTTGAACCACTTAAATTTAAGGCTTTGCTTTGGTAATCTTAAAATAAGTTAAAAGTCAGTTTATAGCTTATGAAAATCAATTTTTTTGCTTCATTTCTCAGGTTAAGCAAAAGTTGTTGAAATCCGACTTACTGCTTATTGCTTATAGCTTATGCGCCTAGCACGTGTAAAAAAAATGCACATGCTCAAATTCGAACTTGGAAAAATGTATTTGCACCTACAAATTGTGAAAGCACCCAAAGAGTAAAATTTCGCTGACCGCCCACAATATAAGCTGCATGGTATACTTTTAAAGGGCGATGACTGTGTGGATGTTCGACCAATCCCTAGATGAGCTTGCAAACCAACATCGACCTGATTGGTGATTTCAAACCTTTGGATCCTTGTACTCAAATAATGGTCAATAATGCTCAAATTCCTATGGTTAAAATCAACCCATGAAAATGACTCTAATCCAACACTAAAAAATCATTGATTAGGTTGATTTTTTATTTGTACGCTCGATCATCTATGAATTCGCCAAACATCCATACGGTCAGTGTCCTCTAAACGTGTGCCACGTGGCTCCTATTGTAGGCGATCATTGGAGGCAGTCATTGTGGATGGTCAGCAAAGTTTTACTCGAGGTGCTTTCGCAATTTGTGGGGTACAAATAAAATTTCCCTTCAAACTTTAATGAAGCTCTTTAAACACCTAAAATGTCCTTTAATTTCTTCAATAAAAATTCTAAATGACCACTAAACTTTAATAAAAGATTTTATTAAAGTACAAAAATTAATATCCCTAGCTCTAATAATTTCATAATATTTTAAATGATAAAATCTTCATTTCATACCCAAATCTAGTGCTTCGCCATATAGCTGTCGGGTAAATTAAGCCGACCCAAATGTAACCAAAATCTGTGTTAGGCTTGTTCGGAGTATGAATTGCTTGTCGATTTCCAAATATTTAGCCATTTAGCTCACAACAAAATAGATACGATACAGAAAAAGTTTGAGTATTATTCAGATTTGTCATTCAATAATTCGTTCAAAATTTGGCAAATATACAATCAAAATTGAGAATTTTTTTTATCTTATGCAATGAATTTTTTTTTATCATATATGAATAATTCAATAATAATTTTGCCAAGTCCAAAACTCCATGAATTAGTCCAAAACTTTGAAATGAACAGCAAAATAATTCATTTATCATAAAATTTGCAAATAATTTGGCATATTGTGGAGTATGCCTTTCAAATGTAACCTTAGCCATTTGTTCAAATGTTAGTTGGCACTAAAATACTCAAGTGGAATACTCGCAAGCAATACCTAAATATATTGTAGTTCCAACCCCACAAAAAGACAACAAAAAAAACATATTTTAATTGAAAGTATGATCTTCAAGGAAGTTTTCTTGCCTTTTGCAGGGTTGCATTTGTGCAATGTCATTAAGGCATTCTTGTGCTGAAAATTTTTTCTTATTTTTCATCTGATGACAATTTGTAGGTTTTTCCTTCTACCTCAAGTTTGACAAGTTTATATATATGGATTAGATCAATTTTTAGTAGCTTCGAGAGTTTATTATCAGTGAATGTGTATCTAATAATAGCTAGGTGATGGTTTTATATAGTAAGAGCTAAGAGCTAAGAGCTTTGGGTAAGCAAGAGGTGGGGGAGTGGAGAACTTGATTTCTGGATCTGAAAAGACGGTTTCCTTTGTCAATCCAATCGATTGGGTCTCAAGGTCCAATCGACTGGACTTCTTGTAATTATGTCCTTCGATGTCTAATCGATTGGGAACAGAGTCCAATCGATTGGACTTCCCCAAATTTAATTTTTCATGGCTCTAAGTCCCTAAACTAAAGTCTTGCTACGTGATTTAGATTTTAGGCATATTAATTAATTAACTCTAATAGTTTTATGGCCTCTAAGTCACTTACCATCCTAACGAGTGGGCACGTTCATAAACGGATAAACGACGAGTCGTCAAATGAATCATTCTTCAATCTTTTGAGTCTTCAATCTTTTAGTCTTCAAGCAGTTAATGAGTAATGCATACTATAACATACTCAAGGCCTCACTAACACACGTAGAATTGGTTCCAAGGTCTTTTATGTCATAGGAAATTATGCCAAACAGAATATAAATATATTCCTTACAATCTCCCCCTTTCCTTATAATCTCCCCATTTAGCAATTCCATGACAAAAACAATAATTGTATAAAGAGTAAACAAAATATAAGATTTGCAATCCTAACCCATTACATGTCACTCACTTTCTCACAGTCACTCGGAGAAACAAATAGACAATAAAATAATTTTTGGTCTATTTCCTGAACATCCACCAAGAACTCTGATACTCACTCAAAAGTATTTATTTTAAGCCACTATCATTTTAGCGGTGTCATATTCTCCTCCTTAAAACTTTTCTTTTCGTCGACTTTTCACCATAAGAGTTTCTTTCATTGCATAGGACACATTCCTTAGATGCAAAATCGACTATTTGTATGAAATATACACATTTCTGATGGTCTAATATAAAGTCATTTTAATTAAACCCCATTATGCACTTCTGTTATCATAGGGACACCATTTAGACAATTTTGATGGATGGCGGGCCCACAACTGACCTCCAAAGCCTATGACCAAAGCTAAAGAGCCAACAAGCTAAACACAAGAAGCTATAGATCGAATGCGGACAAAGTCAGAGGATCGAAGAACTAGAGTGACAACCAAGAGAGTAGAGAGTCAAGCCACGAGAGAAGAGACTAAGGAGATTAAAGCCTAAACAACTAACACAAGATGAATGCTTGTTCAGTTGGTAAAGCTTGCAAATGACCAAGTCAAAGACTAGGGTTCAAGACCCATTGCCAACATTTTTCTCTCATTTCTCTCTATTTTCTCTCTCCCGGCCCTCTCTAAACCTTCTCTCATTTAAATCTTTAACCATCCGATCCTCTCTCCCATCACCATCACTCTATCCCATGACCCACCTTGGCCGATCATCGCCACCCATCTCTCACCAACATCTTCACCATCCGATCAACCACTAGATTCACATCATCACACTCATTCACCATGCGATCGCCACACGATCTACAAGATAAACGGTTATCCAAGAGAATGTAATTTTAGCATACATAGGTGGTGTGTCCATCAAGGGCTCACCAAAATGGATGGTCTAGATCACAAATGCATTAAAAATGTTAATTTTTTAAAACATAAAAATTTTCTCTCTGATTTAAAAAGATTTTGGAAAGATATAAGTGGTTTTGATTTTAAAAGAAATTTTCTTTCATAAAAAGAATGTTTACTTTTACATAAGAGAGTTGACATGTGGTTTTGAAAACTCACAAGTTTGAAACAAGTTAAAAATATTTTCTTTACAAGAAAAGTCAAAAAACTTTGAAGAAAAATAAAATTTCTTACAAAAAATGAATTTTGTCTTTAAAGAAACTTTTCAAAAAGTAATAAAAGGTGATCTTAAAATTACAAAGATAGTTTTTGAAATAAAAATATTTCTAAAAAGATGGATGGGCATTAACCCACAAATGGCACTCTCTCCTTATAAAAAGCCACTCATGGCTTATTCCCCTTATGTTTCCCCCTCTAATTCCCATCTCTTTCTTACCTTCTCCCCTAGCACAAAAGAAAATAAAAAGATAAAATATAAAAAATTGACGTCTCTGCCTTCCTTTCTCCATCAAACGGCTCCATCATCTTCTTAACACAAGTCCAAGAACTATGGTTTGCTCTCCTCTTCTCCTTCTCTATCTTTTTCTCTCTCTAATCTCTTATTTTATTACTTTCTAGTTAAGTTTTTATTTGTTTTATTTCTTTAAGCATTTTTAATTCAAGCATTGTAAGTTACAGTTTTTTAATAAATGAAGTTTATTTTGGCATTTTATTTTCTGTTATTGCATATATATTTTCTTTTATTAATGTTATAAGTAATTCTCCTCTTATAAAAAAAAGTTTTAAAAATCATTTTTCACCATTCTCATCTCTGCACCATTTTCACAATTTCCTTGCTTGCTTGCTTTCTTTAATGTTACTTTTCTAACTCGAGTGCGGGTTCGACATCCGACTTACCCTGTTCGATCAAGAAATAAATTTTTGCAAGATTAAAGAATCGAAAAAATAATGTTGATTTAAGGGCTATACATGCCAACGACCGGAAAAAACTTGTTTCAAACTCATACCAAATGGTATCGTCAAAATAAATAATGAATTAAAAATATATGCAGTGAGTGATAATCTAAATGCATATCGTAAAGCATGAACTAGCAGACATATTAAGAGAAATTAGAAAAAAAAAGTATATTATAAAGAGCAATTTTCTCCCTATAAAATTTTCTCCCCCTATATCATACATTTACATGTTTATCTCTTTGATTTTCTCTTCCCATTTTTTGTTACAAAATGACAAAGGTACAGAAAATAATAGGAAAATGACTAGCATGCACAATAATTTAGCAATAAAGGACAAATGCAATAAATAACAAGCATATAGAAGAGAATGATACTCATAAAGCATAGGTCCATATACAATCCATGTTTTAGAGCTCTGGTACAAAGAAAAAGAAAATTGGTAGAGTCTAACCACAAATACAAATGAGTTTATCCGAATACATGAAGTACAAAACTAACAATTAGATAACTCACATAACTAACAAGTACAAGAAATATAAGATATCCCAACAAGCATTCAGTAAGGCGTTCCACCAGATGTCCTAGTGCCATCGTGCAGCGGATCTAGAAAGGGAGGTTGTGTGCCGAATCCAAGTTGGGAAAACTGATAATCTAAATAGTTATGTAGCCCAGAAATGGAGTCTCGAATGCCTCTGAACTATGAGGTAGTCTGTTGCTCGAGATGATCAAAGCGCATAGCAATCTGCTGCTCAAACTAATTGAATCGCAGATCAAGAGACTAAAGGGTCATCGGATGTCTCATCTCCTCATCAGTTGGTTGTGGTCCGAAGCCTGGTGTAGGTGGTCCATCATCATCATCATCGACCAACAAATCTGCAATGTTGTCATCGTCATTCTCCTCATCATCTATCTCATGAGGTCAACCATAGACTCGTTGAACCTGGGACTGGCTCTTATGTAAAGTAGAGCCCCAATGGGTCCCATAAGCCAAGCCATTGTCTCATCATCAGTGATAGGGACATGGAAGTGACAAAGGATAGCACTGTCCAAAATATAGTATGGATGACAAGGATGACGAATCAAGTTCATACTACATCTAGCCATGGCCCTAAACATGAATCATGGGAGGTCAATAGCAAAACCAGTACCAAGGTGGTACATGAGCTGGAGACGATCAATACTCACATAGGCTCTATGACCCGAATGATCGATGTTGCACCCACAATTCAGGTGCAACAATCCATAATCTTCCAGAAAACTATTGAATGGAATATCAGAGATCCAGTCAAACACGGCACTACAAAGAGTACGAGTCAAAGTAATTCAATCTGTGGCCATCTCTCTAGTACGAGGGAGATACTCCTCGATTGCAGGATGACCGGAATCCCTAGGATAAACGCTATAAGATCAAGAGTGATCATCATGTGAACACCAGAAAGATAGGTCTCAAAGGATAAGTAGTCCTCATCTACACCCTAAACATCATGGATGTACACATAGAAAATCTAAAGTAGGGTGGGGGTAGTAGGATGAGTCTAACTGGAGGATGGGTAACCACTCCCTAATGGTGAAAATAATGTCAACAAGGATACCACTAACCTCTCTGAGACGTATGCAATGCTCAGCAGTAAACCTACAGGCACGAAAATGACTAAATCTAGTACTGGCCCTATGAGAAATTAAAATAGGAGTAGGCTCACTAACCAATAGAGACGGAGAATGACCCTATCATGATGATGAGGCTCAGCCTCAATCTCTAACGACTCTCCTCTAACTCCATAAAGACTCTCCTCGCTGCATAACACGCAATGATGGAGGAAGTCTATCTCCTCTCATAGCCCGTACACAGCTCTTGGGCTGCAACTGATCGTAATCCTCTTCTTCTTCACTTTTTTGGTTCAATTGGACAACACGCTTCCTTCGTCGCGTACCATTCGCCATCATCACCAATATGGGAAGGAACCACATAAAGAAACCCATAATCCTCAAATATTTAGGTAAAGATGGAAAATCAAAAATCCAAAGAGATGGGAAGTAAGCCTAGATGATTTTGGTGGAAAATCAACACAAAAACTCAAGAAACTCTAAGATCGAGGATGAAGGATCGATTGGAGGAAGAGATGGGGTAGGTTAGATCGATTGGAGGTGACCAAAATGAGAAAATCACATTTTAAAATCGAAGTTTGTTCCGATCCAATCGATCGATTGGACTTGACCCAAACGGATAAAAATTTACATAAAAATTTTGATTTTAAATGCAAGCATTTTTCAATTCTCTAACATCCAAAAATACATCTTTTCAAATTAATTTGCAAGAAAAGATATACAACATCACAAAAAAATTCATAAGTATCTGGCAATACATAACAAAAAAAAATTTAATGTGATAGGCACTAATAATTTTGAACAAGTCTTAAATTTTTGACTTAAAACATTTTAGCATAATCTAAAATCATCAACAGTATTAAAACTAGATTCATTGTTAGAGCCAATTATTAACACTAGTTCACTTAGGTTTAGATTTATAAGAAAATTTTCTTAAGTGTTAAGTGTTATGACTTTTTACTAGGGTACATGATAGAGTTTAGCAATAATAACATTAACTGAACTAGGATCTGGATGTATCTTGTATCCGTTTATGAAAACTCATTAGAGATATTGGGTTCTCACAAATCTCTCTATATTTACAAGTATATTTGCCAGTGTGATTTCATATTTCTTTTTGTAGCAAACATGGCTGTTTTTACTCACTTGTTTTTAATATGTTAAATTAGTTTTCAAGTTCTCTTCTTTTAACAAGTAATTCTATTTTTCATTTGCTTTAAATGGTAGTGTTCACATTCTTAAGATAGGTAGCCCTTTACCGTAGCAAAAAAAAAAAAAAAATCAGACATCATCATTTATCAAGACCATACAGGTGGCTTTCACTCTATCTTTCAGAAGAAATTCTTTCCACTGAGAACTATCACTCAGGGAAGGCAGGAATACTACTAATGAAGACATGAAATGAATAAGTTTATTCCAAAACCCTGAAGAGTACTAGAATTGTTACTGCTAGCAACTCTAGTCTCAACCAGTTTAAAAATCAGTGTGCATAATGTGAATGTTTAAGATAAAGATTTTATAGACATTCACCAACTGCAAACTAGTAAATCAGACTAATCTTTTCAAATTTTCCAAAATCTCTACAGTGATTTAATCATGATCTTACTTTGTGTTAACTCACAATTCTAGAATTTTTCTTAAAAGTTAATGCCCATCAAATTTAAATTTGTTCAAGTATAGCAAAAACTAATAAATTCTACTAAACATAGAAATTTTTTATTTTCATCATTTTCAAATTTTTTTCTTTTTGAATAAAATTCTAAACAAAAACAAACATCGTAGAATAAAAAGAAAAAAAATAAAAAAACTACTGAGAAAATAAAAACTAAGAAACACTGCGCATCATCAACTCTAAGAATAAGAATTCAGAAAATGAGTAATGATGTAGAGCGCACAGCTCTTAGGGAAACAGACAAGTAAGGCTACCCATTAGACCTGGGTCATAGCTACAATGAAATGGAAGTTCAGATTTTACGTCTATCTCCTCTCATGATGGTTCTTCCAAATTCATCAAAAATATTGCAACCGTATTCAGAAAAATGAATAGTATTTTTCTGGTCGCATATCTAACTAATGCTCAGGATGTTCCCCCAACACCCTCAATGTAGAGCACTTTGTCTAGAGTAGATATACCGCTTGCAATAACGGTTCCATTTCCAGTGATACGTCCACAACTACCATCGGCATATGTCATCATATCATTTCTTGGAGTTTTTCAAATGTTTTGAACATTTTCATGTCCCCAGTGACATGCCTAGAACATCCACTATCAAGTAGCCAAGTGCTATCTTTAGATTTTGCCTTTTTAGTGGTATTCACGTAACACCTCAAAAAATATTTTCTCACCCAAATGGATTTAACTCTAGGAGTTTTATGTGGTGAGAGTAATATTTTTATTTGCCTCCCTTCTCATTTGAGTCGCATGACTGAGGTTTTTTGAGTTTTTCAAAGAATTTAATTTCCTTACTCAGTGCCTCGAACCTTTTATGAAGGTCTACCATTTTTTTAGAAATATTCACTTGATTCCCTTTTTTTAGATTTATTCTTGGGAGGAATCTGGTTATTTTCCCTCAACTTGAGGCAATCCTGCAAAAGGTGACCTTTATTTTACAATACACATGCATGTGATTGTTTTTAGTATTCTTGGTTTGGACAACCTTGGGAGTGGTCAAGACTCTAGCTTTTACAAACTGAGTCTTAGAAGTTGATGCAAAGTTTTGGTTAGGTTTAAAACCGAAACCAATCTTGTCATCGAAGTCTTTACCCACTCGCAATATTCTATCGAGCTTTGCAGTGCTCGAAGAGAAACAAAATAGATCTCTTTCTAGATTAAACACTTGTTTTTCTAGAGATGTCTTGTTAGATTTACAAGTCTGTAATTTGCCTTCTAAAAACTCGTTCCATTTTTTAAGAGACTTATTTTCTTCTTTCAAATGGCCAACTAACACTAGTAGTTCTTTAGTGTCTAGTTGTTAGGCATTTTTCTCTGAGTCTAGACTTTTGGCTCTTTTAGATAAACATTGTTTGCCTTAATAATTTTCTTGGATTCCTCGTACAGCTCTTTAAAAGTTATTTTAGAGTCATCCAAGTCCTTACTACAGGAGTAATCAAAACTCTCTATGTTGGTTTCAAATCTTTGAGTACCATTAGGACTACTCATTCTAGCATTGAAGGCTTTGAAATTTCCAACACTCTCACTGTCACTTGAATCGTTGAAATTTTTCGGAATCTTACTCATCATCCCATGTGGTATTTAATGCCTTGGCTTTGCCTTTATCATCTTTATTTGGGCACACGTTAACATAGTGTCCATATCCATGGCACTTAAAACATTGTGATTCATCAAACTTTCCATCTTTCCTGGGTTTATTTATTTTGCTAACCGTTCATAGGGTCTAGATCGATCCTTCGATCTATCAGAAGATTTATTGTTAAATTTGTCTTGCTTAAGGCACAAGAACTTTATGAATTTCTTCACAAATAAAACAATATTTTCTTCAGAGTTAGATTTTGAATCTGGCTCTTGAGCTTTTGAAGTTCTCAGAGCTATGCCCTTAAGTTTCGTTGGTTGTATCATGTTTACTTCAAACATTTGAAGAGACCCTACCAACTCATCAATCTTTAGAGAGTCAACATCTTTGCTCTCCTCGATTGCAGTAACCTTTGCTGAGATCTATCTGGCAAAGATCTTAGAACTTCCCTGACCACTTTGGATTCAGGCATAATCTCTCTCAGATTGTGGACAAAGCTAACTATATCACTAAATTTAGCATAAACTCAGTGAACATTTCGTTCTCCTCCATTCGTATGGATTTGAACCAGGTAGTCAACATTCGTAGTTTAAAAATCTTAACCGCTGATGTACCCTCATAGGTGGTCTCTAAGATATCCCATGTTGACTTAGCCAGTTTACAATTTGAGATCCTTCAGAACTCATTTCTGTCAACTACGCTAAAGATTGCATTTAAACCCTTGCTATTTAAACAACGTTCATCGTAGTCCTCCTTGAACCATTTATCTTTGGGTTTGAGAATTATGACATTATCCATTGTAATAGTGGGAAGGGTCCATCCATCCAACACCATCATCCAGACTCTTTCGTCGATGGATTTGAAAAATGCACACATTTTCGCTTTTCAATATACATAATCATCTCCATCGAAGAATGGAGAGGAGTTTTCGCCTTCTCTTTGCATCTTTTAGTAAATCGAGAAAAATAGATTATAAGCAGGAATTTTACTCAAGTTGTTAAACCGTTTAGGAGTGAACTGCTCTGATACTAATTGAAAGTTTATCTTTCTACCTCCTAGATACGTAGAAGGGGGGTTGAATAGGTATTTTAAAATTCTTCGATTAATACTAATAACCTAAGTCAGTTACTGGACTGGGTAGTTTGAAATCACATACATTCGTAAGTGGTTTATAATAATTAATGATTATTACAACAAACTTAGATCGAATATATATATCTGTGATATATTGTTTCTTAATCGTTTGTTACAATCTAAACAATGTGCGAAATAATAAACAAATCACTACACATGTGATTTTATCATAAAAACCTTTCTCAAAGAAAAACTATGAGACCACGTCTAGACGGCAAAGTATCACTAATCAGAAAGTTATGAGTTATAGAAGTTACATACGCAACACCGTTTCCTGCAGCATACAACCATTGGCCAACTATCAGTGCGTCCACATCCTTTGGTTCCACGCGTCGAGTCTACTAGCGCCCTTCCGATCACGATCCCCTTGCCAATGTTCTGTTGGTACACCCCAAACCTATCCTTCGACCGGTACACCCCGATCTTATTTACACTTGTCGGTCCAACCCTGGAAGTGAAGGATTCGGTACACCCTGACTCTAACGTTGCTCAATAGTGATTGAATCACACGTGGTACTTTATGACTTATTAGGTGGGATTTCTAAATGATAACCTAGGCAGATGTTCGATCAAGCTTATTGATGAAGTGAAAACTTCAAGTTATGATCATGGAGAAGAAAAACTAAAATGAAATTAAAGTAGCTATCCTGGGTTTTTCTCTCTAGAGGCTCAACTCTCAAGAATGAGGGGACAATAAAGCTCTTGTAGCTTTTGAGAGTTTATTCTTAGTGAATGTGTATATAATAATAGCCAAGGAATGGCTTTATTTAGTGAGACCTAAGAGCTTGCAGTAAGCAAAAGGTGGGGGAGTGGAGAACTTGATTTTTGGATCTGAAAAGATTGTTTCTTTCGTGAGTCCAATCGATTGGTTTGGGTGTCCAATCATAGGTCCTAGGGTCCAATTGATTAGACTTCTCGGAAGTTCTATCCAATCAATTGGGATCAGGGTCTAATCGATTGGACTTCACCAATTAAGTTCAGTTTTAATGGCTCTATGGCCCTGAACTAAAGTCTTGTTGCGTGACTTAGATTTTAGGCATATTAATTATTTAACTCTCCTATTTCTATGGCCTCTAAGTCATTTACCATCCTAATGAGTGGGCACATTTATAAACGGACAAACGACGAGTCTTCAGATGAATCATTCTTCAATCTTCTGAGTCTTTGATTTTCGTCTTTTAGTGTCCACGTAGTCAATGAGTAAAGCATACCATGACATACTCAAGGCCTCAATAACACACGTAGGATCGGTTACAAGGTGTTTTATGTCACACATAATTAAGTCAAACAAAATATGAATACATTCCTAATAAATTTCTTTTAACATAATAGTACATAATTAAATTAATTAATTAGTTTAAACTTACTAATAAAATTGTTCTAGAAGAGATGAGTGTGTAGGGTGTATTAACACACACCCAAACACTTTTATATACATGCACTAAAAATAAGTAAATCATGCAATTAACAAGTATGCAATTAAAACATATGCTAAAGTGCACATATTTCAATAATCAAATAAATCATTAAAGTTAAGGGTAATTTAGCATCACCCCCTAGTATGCAAAAGTAATTTGTAACACCCCCCCCCCTGCACTTTGTAACTAGTGTGTTACCCCCCTTGACCAAGTTCAACCTTCGTTGACTAACGATCCAGCCTACAAACCAGTAACTCTAGTGTGAGATGACTAAAGTGCCCTTCAATATACCTTTGCTTCAACTACCCCTCCAAAAAACTATTAGGAAAGTCTTAAATTAAATCCAACAAAAACCCAAAATCACTTTCGAGGATTCCTGCAAAAGAGTGTATTGAGATTCTTTGGTTTGATTCTCAAAGACCTAAGGCTTGATTTTTTATTTTTTTTTTTGAGAAACTTTGTTAGGAACCTGTTAAAGACCTAATTTTGCTAATTAATTAGAGGCTCAAATCTTAGGAGAAATGGGCAGCAAATGGAGGAAAGCCAAGATTGCTTTTAGATTACATCTCTGTGTTTACGTCACTAGAACTCTAAATGAAGTGTCCCTCTCTCTTGATGCGGTTGGAAGATTTTTCAGAATTCGGACTCTGAGGTGGGATACGCAAGTTAAGCTTGCAGTACCACAGCTTGGGAAATGCATAAATGAATGCTTCTTTTCTTCTTCTCTTGCTCCTTATCCTTCACCCCCACCACCACCCACAACCAAACACTCCACTTCATTTCTTCGATTTCTAGGGTTACGATGGGAGGAATAATCGACCTTAACAACACCGTCATTGATGACGACAATGCGGAACCTGCTGTAGCTCTTGAAAGCGTTGCTGTATCGATTTATTTGTCTTCGGCGGTGTGTTTGGAGTACTGGGAGGTTAAAGAAGCAAAGGGTGTTTTGAAGGGCACTTTATTCCTTTTCACATTTACTGTTACTGGCAACGACGACCAGACTTGGTCAAGGGGGGTAACACACCAGTTGCAAGGTGCAGGGGAGTATTGCAAATTACATTTGCATACCAGGGGGTGATGCTAAATTACCCTAAAATTAAACATATAATGCATAATCATGGTCCTCCAAACAGCCCCCAACATCATGGGCCCCACCAAAAATCACCGAAAACCTTGAAATTTTTTTTTTTTTTTAATTTCCCCAAAGTTAACAAATGTCTTCTAATGATTAAATAAAGTCACTATAGGCATAAAAGAAGTGAGAAAATGTAATTTACTTATTAATAAACTAATAAAAATACCCTTTAAGGGGTTCAAAGTATCACAATACAACTTTCTTTGCCTAAAAAAAGATTGCTTACATTTTTGCAATGGTAAACCTCACCCTCGTTTAAGACATCACAATTAATACTAGGG
The DNA here is from genome assembly GCA_035048495.1 of Euptelea pleiosperma. NCBI lineage: Eukaryota > Viridiplantae > Streptophyta > Magnoliopsida > Ranunculales > Eupteleaceae > Euptelea > Euptelea pleiosperma. The sequence continues at coordinate 3,891,946 of CM068542.1, read as the reverse complement.
TGAACACCGAGGCCCCTACAATGTGTCCAACGATTTTACTAGTGATGTGTACTTGCCACCCTCACTCATACTCCAATCCCTAGTCATGGATTACAATCATAAAATGAAAAGTTAAAATTTAACCTATGTTATAACATATACATGCATCTATGAATAAGGGAGCTCCGTTGTCTCCCCCTCTTATAGGCTTCAATAAAGAAGGGCCGAGATCTTATCCCCCAACTGGACAGTGGATTTCAGTTATGGTATTGATTAAAAAACTAAACCCTCTATATTATTGGAAATCTTTATATAAAAACTATTCTTGATAATCAAAAACTACTGAAAATTTTAGATAAAGGGGACTTCCATTGGAGTCGATGCAGAGGACTCTCGTGGTCCTACATAGATCATTTTTGGGACCAATGACTGCTTGGATGTTCAGCCCACCTATTAGTGGATAAACACACAAAAAACAGCTTGATTGATGATTTCTGGCCATTTGATTTACTACCCAAAAAAAACCATGCTTGAATCCAACAGCTAGAATCATGTTCTAAAAAGTACTAAAATCTATGGCTAAAGATAATCAATAAGGTTGATTTTTGGTTTTTATATCTAATAGGGGCTGGGCTAAAAGTCCATGTGGTTAGTTGGACCTGGGGTGGGGGCCTTCTCTCACCAAAGGGCCTTAGGCGACCGCCTTAATGGCCTTAAGGTAGAGCCAGCCCTACATTTGACTGGAATAAAACTTCGCTGACAGCCAACAGTCAGACAACCTACAAAATGAGCCACATGGCACATTCTTAGAAGACGCTAGTCGAAGGGATGTTTGGCCAATCCTAGGTGGATCTACAAACCAAAAATCAACATGATTAGTGATTTCTAGGCTTTGGATTGGAGTTACTTTCGTGGGTTGATTTAAACTGTGGGAATTTGAGCATTATTGACCAGTAAGGATTGAAATCACTAATTAGGCTGATTTTTGGTTAATTTGTAGGTCTACCTAGGAATGGGCAAAACATCCATACCGGCCAGAGTCCTTTAAGAGTGTGCCACATGGCTCATATAGTGGGCTATCAGCAGCTTTGTTGACCGTCAGCTATTAGCAAAGTTTTACTCATCCGACTAAATACAACTAGCAATCCAACGTAGCTGGTTAGTGTCTACCCTCCTCTTGCTGGAGATGTTGGGCATGGTTTAAAACATGGCAAACGATAACACTCTGACCCTCCTATGATTTTAACGCTATCTCATTATAACAGTCATTATAATGAAAATATCATTCATTGTTTTTTTTTATAACATTCTAAAGTAAAACATTCATCTTTTTCTTCTGTTATTTTTCGTTATTTATTTTTATTTGAATTTTAGGGAGTGTGTGTATCGCCATTTCTAGACTTCAAAAAGTCTTTTTTTTTAAAAAAATACTTTTTTCCAAAATAATAGATTGTTTGGATGACCATTTTTAAAAAAAAAATATTTATTCCATAAAAATATATTTTTTAAGCCAAAAAGTCTTTTTATAAAAAAAAATAGCTGAAAGTTGTTTTTAAAAAAATATCCGTTATACCGTTTCCACATTCCATTGAAAAACTTGGTCCTGGGTTCCCACTTAAGTAGGTTTCTATTACACCTGGACCTGGTAGCATGGAAGGGGTGACGTACTTGCCCTACCGGACTAGTCGAGTAAAACATTGATAACAGGGTGCAATATGAGCTACGTGCCATACTCTTAGAGGACTCTAACCGTATGAATGTTTGGACAATCCTTAGATGAACCCATAAACTAAAACTCAGCCAGATTAGTGAATTCTAGGGGTTGGATTGGAATAATTTTCACGGGTTGATTTTAACTGCGAAATTTGAACATTATTGGCCATTATTTGAGGTACAAAGATCCAATGGTTTGAATACACTAATCAATCTGATTTTTGGTTTGTAGGTCCACCTAGGGACTAGAAAAATATCCGTACAGTCAAGTTCCTCTAAGATTGATTCACGTAGCTCATATTGCGCCCTATCATCAAAGTTTCACCATCATTGACCATCCGTCGCCCCAAAATCTGATTTCTGTTTTCTTTCTCTTGGTTCTTTTTATTTTTGGATTATGGGGTATGTTTTTTACCCGGCCATGAATGATAGTAAAAAAAAAAAAAACAGTTAAACGGGCAAGGGTGTTTCACTGAAATATAAGATTTATCAAAAGCTGTTGCAATGAAACCCTAAGGCTGTGTTTGAGTGCACCGAAAATTTTTCCGAGAAAATACATTTGGGATATGCCTTAAATAGCTGATTGATTGCAACTGAGAACACATATTTCAATCATGTGAGAAAATAAAGGTGTATTTTCAGGTGGAAATGAATTCTCACCTATCTGGATTGGAAATGAATTCCGGGATTAGTAGGAAAAATTATCCAGATTTAAATGGCTTGTTAAGGAAAATCATACAGATTTATACTGGCTATCTAACAATGTACAGTTGTGTTTTCCTAAGGAAAATGCAATTTTCCCACTTGGTAATCAAACATGGCCTAAATAAAAAACCATCCAGTTCGACAACATTAATGTGGATCAAGAAGTTAGTGACATATGTAGGGTGAGGTCCTTGGGTTCTTTGACGAAGGTGGTCGCGACTTGTGACCCTCGATTTAATCATATATTTCATTTCTAGGCACATTTGGACGGATTTAATCATATATGCATGACATCTCCATTGAAACTAGGGTTTTTCCGTCGTTGACCGATGAGGCAGTAAGTCAAGAACTTGCTGGCTGTGTTGGCGGAGAATAGAATGGTGAGGGAAAAGATGGAAGATGGTGCCGTGTGTTGCAGGTTCAGCAAGGAAAGAAAGGAGAAGAACGGTGGTTTCCTGGGTTGACGGTGGTGGTCCAGCAAGTTGCAAGGTGGCTGGTTGCAAAACCCAGCTACCAAGAGTAGCGGCTGGAGACACCTGGAAGGTGGAGCTTGAGGGAGGCAGCAGCGCTATTATGGAAGAGGTTGCCGCCGGAAAGATCGCCGGAGTTGCAGGTCTACAACTCCGGTGAAGAAAGAAAAAAAGAAGAAGAAGAAGAAGAAGGAGAGAAGGATTCAGACGGTAAGGGGGGCGTGCACCTACTGGAGGGCTGCCTGTTGTAGGTCAATATTGCAGTGGTGGTTGCTGGTTCAGGCGGTGGTTCTTGGCAGTGCCGTTGGAGAAGAAGACGTTGGTGGAGATGGTTGTAGAAGAAAACGGTATTGGAGATGGTTGGGCAGCACACAGAGGAAGATGAACGGCCTGCTTTGCAGCAAGAAAATGACTCGCCGTCTAGGAGAGTAAGGTGTGGATGGCGAGGATCTGCCAGAATTGCAGATCTACAACTCTGGTGAGAGGGAGGTTAGAGCCACCGCTTGGAATCGCAGCACCTCCACACTGTTGGGCAGCCAGAGTGCAGCTCATGGTGGGAGAGAGAACTGACAGTTCAGGAATGCTTGGAACTCCAGGAGGCTATCAAGAGTCCAAGAGAAAGAAGAGAGGGGTAGAAGAAGAAGAGGAAGAAGGAAGAGAACCTGTCCGTCGGAAAAGATGCACCAGTCTGGCCAAGAAGGTGGCCGGAGAAGAAGAAGAAGAGGAAGAAGAAAAGAAAAAAGAGAAGGGGGAGGGGCCCATCCTCTCTTAGGGTTTCAACCCTTTAAATATCAAGGGGAGAGATTTTCTCTCCACGATTTCTAAAACCGTGGAGATAATTGTTGAATGGTGGGGTCCACTAGATACTAGGTCAAGTTAAAGGATAGGCCATAGGCCATGGGCCATGGGAGAGATTGACCACTGGGCCGAAAAAGGTGCCGGGTTGTGGGCTATGGAAAGAATATGGCGTGGGCCCGCTAGTGGATGGGCTGTGGGCCGTGGGATTGATTGCCAAAAATCGTGGGCCCAGAGTGATTGGCCATGGGCCAGAAGGTGGGTGGGTAGGATAATGGGCCACTAGCTCGAGGATAAGCGGGCCAATGGGCCAGATGGATGTAGGCCTCTCGCAAGGCAGTGGGTTAGGGTGCGTTTGGTTGCCAGGGGAGAAAAATGCATTTTTCTCATGAAACACCCATCAAGGAAAATGCATTTTTCATTCCTCAAAGATCGAGCTATGCGCTCTCAGCCACAATCAACCATTTAGGGCATTTCTCTATAATCAAACGCGCCCTAGGGATTGAGATTTTATAATGGAGATCGGGCGGGTGATAGGATGGATGATCGAATGATTGGTGGCACAATCGGATGGTTGGATGCATAGGATGGATAGATCAGATGGTGATCAAACGGTGGATTTAATGGATAATGGTTATAGGTCAAGGAGAGAGAGTCGATTAGAGCTAGGAGAGAGAAAATTAGGATTTAGAGAGAGGAGAGAGAAGGGAGATGAGAGAGAAAATGTCAAAAAATGGTGAGAAAATCACTAGCAGAAGGTCTGGAACTATGGTCTTCACTGTGACCATCCTCACGCTTCTCCAGTAGAGTAGACCATCATTCCTTGCTGATTCATGTGGCTTTAAACGCTTTGGTCCGTCTCTTGGTCATTAGTTCTCCTGCTCTCTTTGTTTTTTGGTCCTCTTATTCAGCCCATATTTAGCCCATATCTTCTAATCATAGCCTGTGGGCTCTTTAAGCTTTGATAATGGGCTTTCATGATCGATTTTGGCCCACAAGTCTCGAGAATCATCCAATCAGGGTTTCCTGTAATAGAAAAAGCGGGTAATGAGACTTAATCAGAACGACTTTATATCTAGACTTCCGAAAATGTGTTTAATGCATGCAAATATACCATTTCGTCCAGAAAAAGTGTGTTCTACGCAACAGAAGAGACTCTTACGTAGAAAAGTAGATAAATAGAGTATTTTACGTAGGAGAGTGCGATAACGCTAAAAAGATAATTACTTAAAATAAGCACTTTTGAGCGAATATCATCCATCTCTACACAATTTGGAATTTTGGACTATATGGACGCGAAAACTTTTTATGTGGAACAATTTTTTGGCATGATGTGTACCGATC